>JAJIBD010002743.1:0-263343 GCA_021461705.1 Cryptotis parvus
CCCTTGAGCACTGCTGGGTGTGGCCTAAAAATAACAAAAAAAAGATCCATGTTTAATCCACAAGGGCATCTGTGCTAAACCAAACTGTGGGATGTCATGTCTTCCTCAGCGTATAGCCTCCCATTCATGATGGTTCTTAGTTTACCTCTTTATAAGTCTCCTAGGGATTTGGGAAAGATTGACTGTTCCTAGTTTGTACCATTCCCCTGCTAGGATGTGGGCAAGTCTGCAGGCCCTTTTATGTGAGACAGAGACCAGAGTACCAGCTAATGTGGGCACTGGATCAGTAGCTCAGCATCACTATACCTCTCAAGAAGCTGCCTGTGATGCTTGACCTTTGCAGAGATAAGCAAGGCCCTCTAGAGGCCTCCGCTTTAAGTATCATGCCCTTGCCTGTGATAGCTGAAGACCAATCTTGTCTATATAAATCTTCCTTTCATATAGGTAAAAGACAGGACAAATATATTTTCACATTCTATTCAGATATATAGAAAAGGGAGGGGGACTTGTTTATGCATTGACTTAGAGGGTGGATGCCCACAGATGATTCTAGACAGGAAACAGCCAGCAATGGCCTGGGGAGTCATGTTGGAACTTCCACTTTTGTTTTGTTTAATAATTAATCTTATCAGAACCCAATCACACTCATTCTTGATACACGGTCTCTAACTGCTATCATACCATGGCAGCAAAGCTGAAGAGCTGATGCAGAATGCAAACCCCAAAGCCTAATTATTTACTGGACAGAGCTTCTCTCTGCATTTTGTGACATACAACCTTTTTTTTTTTTTTTAGTTTGGAGAAATAGAACAGGGCGATAAGGTGCTTGCCTTATCTGTAGGTGACCCCATTTTTATCCCCAACTCTGTGAACTATTCCCAGAGGTCCACTAGGAGTCACTCCTGAGCAAAGAGTCAGGAAGAGCTCCTGGGCTGTTTAAGGTCTGGTCGAAAAGTACAAAATAAAATAAACTTCCCCTGTAATGTTGCTCCCCCAGTCCACCCCTCACGCCTTAGCCCATATCCTTTCCTTCCATGACTCCTTTGAAGAGGTCCAGGCGGACCATTTGTGCAAGCCAACTGTTTCTTCGATGTAGTCAGTGCAAGTGGTCTATTTAGAGGCAGATTTTTAGATGAGGTTCCAGATTTTTATTGTCCTTTGCCTTTTTAGAGCACACTTGAGCACAAATGGTACTAAAATTCTTTGGGCATTGTCTCACACTTGGAATCTCCTTGCCAAATGCTGTAATTTGGCCAGGAATTTCTGGGGTAGGTGTGATAACCATCTGACAATTTTCAACACTGCCAGCCAGAAATGGAGAGTGAGAAATTGAAAAAGAAATGAACTCTAGAAGGGGTTTCAATCTCAGCTTGTTCAACATTTGGAGTTTTGTTTCCATTTGAACCAGCTATTCCCAGGAAGACCTTTCTTAACTCCTGGTATTGATTTTTATGCTAGACAGAAAATACAAAGGGGTGCTATGCTTTCTCTGGGTTGGCTCACACTATCATGAGTGGTACCCCATGAACACTTAGAGGAGGCAGTAAGTGTGAGAAGTCAGGGGAGCCAGTGCTGCACCTCACAGAATGCCATGCCTGGCTGCTCATCAACAATCCAAGCTTCAGGCTCAGACAGACCTACCAGACAAATCTGGGTTCCTTCGCCTTCAGGCTCATGCATTGATTAGGGGGATTATATCACCTACCAACCTTCTAGAGTGAAAGGTCAAGTGGATCATGTCGAGGGGTCCAGACACAGCAAGACTACTCAGAAGCACATCATCCATGGGGAAATATGAGAACTGAGATATTAGTGCAGCCCCTCTTCAAACTGGATAGCTTCGCCCTGAAGGGTTTTATTTCTTTATTGTTGGTGTTGCTGCACTGTCTTCAACAGTCTTACAAGTATGGTTCTAGGATACAACATTAATAACCTGCCTCCATCACCAAAGTGCCAGTGTCCCCTCCTCTTCTGTCCCCGTCCCTTTTGTCTACCCTCTGTCTCTTGTCCCTCCCTGCAGTCAGAGTGTGTTTCACTTTGCTTTGTTTCTTTATATGCCACCTTTAGACAAGATGATCTGGTATTTGCCTTTCACCTTATGAATTATTTCACTTAATGAGACACCCTTTAACTCTATTCACATGAGTGAAAAGCAGGGTTTTCGGTTACTTACTGTGTCACCTTCTACTGTGTAGAGAGACCTCAACTTCTCTATCAACTCATCTATGGTGAGACCTTCAGACTGTCTTCAGATCTTGGCTGTTTTAAATAGGGCTATAAGAAATGTCAGTGTGTATGGATCTTTCCATATTAGTGTTTAGTGTTTTTTGTTCTCTTGGGGTAGATGGTAAGGAGTGGAATTGCTGCATTATCTGTGAGTTCCATTTTCAACTGTTTTGTGATATCTCCATCCTGTTTTCCATCAAGGTTGACCAAGATGACAGTTCCCCAGCAGTGAATGGGGTACCCTTTCCCCTGTATTCCACCAGCAATGGTTGTTTCTGGAGTTTATGCCATATGCCATTCTCACTGGTGAGAGGTGGTATCTATTGCATTTGGATTTGCATTTTTTGATAATCAGTGTAAAGACAACTTCTTCATATACCTACTGACCATCTAGATGTCTCTGGGAGAGGAGTCCATCCATCTCTTTGTCTAATTTTTGATGAACTTATTTGTCTTTTTGTTGCTGAGCTTTGTGAATGCTTTATATATCTTTAGTATTAGCCTTTTGTCAGCTATGTGCTGAGTGAATATTTTCTCCCAGTCAGTCGGGGATTTTCTTATTTTTTGCTGTCACTTATTTAGCACTTCAGAAGCTGTGGGGGCCTTGGTAGGTCATGCAAGTGTTCCAAGGGATGGAATGGGGGTCTCTAATGAGCATGTCATCACAGATGAAGGCCACAAGCTGACTATTGGCCTCAGTGTAGCACAGCCCAGGAAACTCTGGAAGCTTCCCTTCCCTTCTAACAGGCAGAGCAAGTTGAAGCAGGGCTGTTCAGGCGGTTAGAGACATTTTATACATGATCTCACTTGATTCTTGTCAAATTTCCAATGCTATCAATTACGTTCATTTAATAAATGAGAAAATTAAGACTTAGATGAGTTAAACCATTTTTCCAAAGTCCTATGATTTGTAAATGCTAGAAATTAATATGAATTCCTCTGTTATTTTTCACTATACCAAGCTAGTCTACAGACAATTGTCCTGAACTTTCTCAGCAACCAAAGCAGGGAGAAAAAGTTTACCTTTGTATACTTTATCGGCAATGTTTTCCCCCAAATCTACTACAGATGCTGAATTTCACATTTTAGGTAATTTCACATTTTAGGTAACGTAACATGTGGGAACATGTTATATTCTAAACTATTTGCAACTTAGAAAGAATCTAGAGCTGGATTAATTGAGCAGCATTTATTCTTAGCAATGGCAACCTTTGGTAATACTAAGATGCTTTCATTATTATACTAGGAAGAGAAGGGGTATGAGAACAGGAATGGAGGCTTCATACTTAATCCACTTATTGTGTTTCCCTGTGTTGTGTTATGAAACACACATTACTATAGAATGTACACACTCTACTACATTTCTATAATACACCCCATTACATTATCATATCACATACCTCAGAATATGGCATGAAATGCAGAATCTGAGAATATTGCATCTTTTAGTCAGTGATATTTTTGTCTTGGGTCACATCAATGTTTGAACCTGAGTCTTCAACATGCAAAGTAAATGCTCCAGCCCTTTGAACCATCTCCTTGGTCCCTTTGGTGATATTCCTAAGATGTATCATGCAACCACTTTGCCTGGTACCTCTAGAAGGGGGGAAGTGGGAAAATAGAAAGCATCCTGAGTTACATGAATTCAAATGCAAGGCAAAAATACACACCAAATTTCAATGCTTGCCTTAGAGACATACACCGCTGGTCTCTGCCCTGGTAGCCCACCTGTCTTGCTCCACATGTGGAGACAGATTGGCCCTGATAACAAGCTTGTGTCTTCAGAAGTTCACCATCACTTGCTCCATAGTATTTCAGTGCAGTGAGGGACTGGGAAGGGTTTTTCCTTACATCCTAAGTGACGGTGATAGTAAAGAAACTTCATTGTCCAATTCCCATTAACGTAAGCTGCACACTTCCATGTATCAGTGAAATTTAAAATGCACGGCTTTGAAAAGCATACCTGAATGTCGGGTGGCATGGAGGATTTCTAGAAAGAGTCTTGTTGATGTGTTGGGGAAAGGAGAGTAGAAATAAGGGCTGAATTAGGATATCCCAAAGGCTTTTCAGAACTTGGGAGAGTTCCATAATTCATAATCCTGAAATGCAGAGGCTGATAATTGCCTTAATCACTAGAGAAACAAGACTGGAATGTACTGAAATAAGCCATACAACTCATTACAAGATAACAAGATTCTATCTATTCTCCGAGGTTACCTTAGAACTCTGTCAGGTCAAGGAGTTAATCACCTCATTCAGGAGAAGCACATTAGATAAGAAACGTGTGTGTGTAACTATGAGTGTATGCCTGTGTTGTGTGTGTGTGTGTGGTTTAAATTATCCTCTATTCAAGCCAACAGAAATGGCTAGATGGGGGAAAGGAAAGTGAAGGGACTGTAGGTTGGGGCTTTTCTTTCCCTAACTTGGGAAATGAAAACTTATATGTTGTCAGGAATGGTTGAGAGGGTTTTCTTAGCAAAACTTGCATTGTCCAGACTGATCCATCTCAAGTTCAACTCAAGTAGTTGTACCATTGATCTTTCAAGGGTCCACAGGGCCCAGGACTGTGACATTTAAAGTCTCAGCAGACAGTGTTTAACTACTTGCCTGATTAAGTGCAGTTCGGAGAGGAAAGTATCTCAAGCATGTTCACCATGATCTCAGCTGTGAGATGTGGGGGAGTGACAAAGACTGGAGACATGGCCCATGCTCTCCTGATGAGATCTGACCCAAATACTATTTCCCTCCCCATCCCCCCAGATCAGGCCCTTGGATTGGGTGCAGAGACATGGGGTGGGACTAGGGGGAGAGTCCTCATTTCTTAGCTGAACTTTCTCATTTTGCCAAAGAGGAACAGAGTGAGACTCTGAAGTGGGAGGCTTAGACCCTCATTCACCAAAAGTGTGATCTTGAGTCCTTTGGCCAAATCTGATTCAGACACTCCTTACTTTTTGCTTATGGAGGTACAGCTCCATCTTCCAGCTGTCCTCGGCTCCATCACTCCAATGTAGAGCTCAATTTTCTGCATTTTTTCAGTAAAGAGAAAAATAGCCAAAATGTCAGAGTTTACCAAGTGATGTTGATGAATATAAAATAAAATTACATGCCTGACTCTTAAGAGGTTGTCAAACAATTATTGGCATCACATACCACCATCACTATCATCATCACCATCATCACATCACCATCATCATCATCACCACCATCATCATCACCATCATTTCTGGCATTATCATCCTCCATTTAATAAGGCTGTGTTATGATCTAGAAAAAGAGTAATTGACTAGTTTTCATCACTGCTGTGGCCTCATTAAAGAACATGGGCTTAAATTGCAAATGAGAAAAAAACTATATTTAAGTCAAATGATTGGGAAATCCTGTTATTTAATTCCAACAAAATATTGAAAAATTCCTCTTCCTTCTTGAGATGATGATAAATGAGTTATTATTTGGAGACAGGGAAGCTACTTCAGTGCTGGTTACAAATGTTCTCAGGCATTTAGATACCATTAATCATCAATAAATTACATGTGCACAATGTCTTCCTGATCAGAAATACTAGAAGTTTGCATTCCTTGCTTATTTTTTGTACATGAAATGTATAAATCACTAGATGAAAATGACCAACGATGCAGTCATTTTTATTTACTAACAGAATAAGAAACTCTAGTTCCTGACCTCTGAGATGCCAATCCACTTAAAAGCACTTTCTTTAATCTTTCTTTGTAAACATAATTTAAATTAAGGTCCCCAGATATGCATTTAATGGGAGCTTACTGTGATAGATTCTAGGTAGGTATTATTACAGAATTAATCCTCAGTAAATATGCTTTTGCTAATCAGTTGATTTTCATTTAACACATAGCAACTGTTCCATAAATGCAGGTCACGTAAAACTAGTCAGAAATCAAGCTGAATAAACATTAACCAGTTATTAGAACCATTTGCCAAGAATGGACTCTTTGGATAATCTGTGTCTGAATCAATGGGCCCTCAGACATGAGTAAGTGGACTTCCTGGCAGGTGCTTCTTCATGGATTTTTGGTAGAATTCCTGGTTTTCCCTTCAGCTTAGGGCTAGTCAGCTTAAAGGAATCTATGGTGTGAAAAATAAAAGCTCTGAACCCCTCAAGGAAAAGGGGCTGTGTGAACTTGTCACCATACAGAGGTCACAGCTCTGTACTATAGAGCAGCAGAACAGCGGGAAGCGCCCTCCCCTGGCTGCCCTGGCCCAGGAAGTTCCTGAACTGAGTTTGCACTCGTTTCTAGATCAATAGCCACCAGACCCTGGACAACCGCAGCCGCCCCTGTTTCCTGGCTTGTAGAACATGAGTGGTAAAGGACCCTGAGTTCTCAGCCTGCCTTGAGCCTCAAATGTTGCTGTAGCACAGTGAAAGGCCTTTCCATGGCACTGCCATGGAGTCAGTTACAACAATTGAATGTTTCTAATGAGAAACCACTCGAGATCATACTCAGGTCCGAATGGAGGTTCCTTGGCACCCAAAACTGGGGCTATGGCTGGAGATGTCTGACTCCTGGCAACTGCAAGCCTGGTCTGAACAAAGCCCCTGTTCCGCATACTTGCACCAGGCGCCGGCTCACATATTGCTGCCTTGATTTCATCTCTTAGATTCCTCCCAGTTCTACTGTAAAACAGGGAGACTCTCCAAGAGGAACTGGGCGGCAGTGGCTTTCCTGAGGGACCAGGTGGAAGCAGGTCCTTCGTCTGTCCTTGGGGGGTGAGTGTTCCATGGAGTCAAATGCCCAGATTCCCACTGGGCTGCCTGCCCCCTCTCCGGGTGTGGGATGAGACGCAGACCTTTGCTCCTGAACAAGCTGGCGCATAAGCCCCTCCTGTCTGGGCTGGAGACCCGGAAGTGAATGATTCCAAGCTGAGTCCTCCCCAGCAGGGAGGATCTTGGCACAAGGGCTGGCTGGTGCCACTCTCCCACCTCCCACATGTCACTTGAAATGCAACCTGGACAGTCGCCTTCATCGTTTATGACCCACCAGGCTGTTTACCAGAGACACCTTATTATCAGCTTCTGAAAATCCCCATAAAACCTACAGATCAGGTGTTGGAACATTATTCCAGTTGTCAGTCTGCACAACAGACATCAGCAATGACCCTCCAGGGGCTGGTGGAGGCTAATCAGGCCCCCAGGCCCCATCCTAAGCACTGTGTGGACCCCAGATAGAAGAAGGGAGGAAAGAAGCAAAACACCTTCTCCCTGACCTATTTATCTTCCACTCTTGCCTTCTATTGGACCCTGATCTGAAAATTTCTTGCTTCTCTCCTAGTATTGGCTCAGCCTCCACCTAGGACCTCTCTGAGCACCATGATAGAGGTGGAGTCTGAAAGAGGCTCCAAGCAGCCACCCTGAGTCCTGGGCACTAGGAGCCCTGAGGGCTGCAGAGAAATTGCAGATGAATTTCAAAACCTGCATCTCTCTGGAGTGGGAGTGATGGATTGGCAGCGAGGCCTCTGTCTTCAGTGCTGAGAAAAGCTCCGAGGCAGGATGACACAGGGCCTGGCTGGCTCCGTCTTTCCCCACCCTGTGTTCAGTACGTACTCCAGAGTCCCTATATATGCGTATGCGCCTGGGCCAGTGGCAGCCCTGGGCACATAAAACTGGCTCCACTCAGCAGCCTGGGTGTGTACACAATTAGAGGCATTTTGTCTGTCCCTCAAACCTGCTTCCCCGACATGGTTCAGTTGGAATTTTTTGCAGAGATTTCCCCCTTCCAGGACCCAGAAGAAGCTTTGGATCAGGACACCGGAACCATACCCAGGGGAGTCTAATGTGTTGCTAAGCTGGGAAAGCCCCCACCAGCATCGACCATCATGCTGTTGAGACACAGGCCCCCAACCCTGATGCACCCTCAGATCCATGAATGCTCTTTGTTTTCTGCTGTCCTTAATACCATCTACATCTTTGGCTGGTCACTGAAAAAATGTGCTATTAGTAGCCTCTACCTTGTCCCCTTTCATGTCCTTGATAGAAACGGCTTCCAAGGAAGGGGCAAATGTGCAGCAGCTGAGGTTGGGACAATCCCCAGCTTCCTGCACACTAGGGCGTGTACTGGCACTGTCAGCATGCACAGGAGCTTACATACCTGTTTTGCACGGAGGCAGGGAGAGAGCCAAGGCTGAACGTGGGTGCTGCGCTCCAAGGAGAGTGCCACCTCCAAGTCTCTGCCTAAGCCTGATGAGGAAGCCAGGTGGGGGACTAGAACACCCTGAAATGTAGCTGTGTTCTGTGCACCTGTGGCCATGACACATACTCAGTGGCAGGAAAAGATCTGCCTACGGGAAGGTCTAGGTGGAGCAGCTTAGGCAGAACTCGAGGGATTAAGGTGTGCAAAGGAAACAGCTGAGCAGCACAGGCAAAGCCCTGTGTGAAGCATTTGAGCATCCCCAGGGCCCATGCGAGCCTGTGCTAGTCATGAGCCAAGGGGCTTCATTCCTGAAGCCACCCCCTGCCCCGAAAAGAATGGTGAGGAGGTGAGGGGGGTTTCTCCATGCTTCTCTGCCACTTGTTGCTTTCCTGAAATGTCCCTGGACCTTGATTTTTTCTACCAATTAGGCACTAGTCCAGACCCTCTGGTGTGCTGGGCTCTGAGCAGGAAAGCAGGGGGTGCCTGGAGAATCCAGAGTAATAACCCACAGTGTCATACACACCCATGCCAGTGGGGGGCTCCGTGGAGGGGTCTGAAATATTGAAATAATGCTTTCTATACATACCCATACACATGCATGCACATACATTCACATACACACCACACACCCATATACACACACCCATACGCACACCCCCATACACACCCATGCACACACCCACACACACACACACATCTTTTACTTGCCTGAAATCCTGCACCTCTAGATAAGCCCCTTTGTTCTGGTTTCTGTCCCTTCCAACTGCCCACTGTGGGCTGGACGAGGGCCCCTGCAGCAGGATAAAGGCTGTGAGGGATGGGGACCACCCTCTGTCCATGGTTGCAGAGCTGGCTGGGCCCAGAGCTCAGGCTTGAGTCCGTGGCCAATGACAGTTGGGAGGCCACAGCAGCACCAACATGGACTCGGGCTCAGCTGATGGGTTTGCAGAAAACCTTTTCGGGTCCAGGAGGAATGAGGGTGCAAGGTAGGAAGGTGGAGAGTGAATTTCCCCTGAAAGCGGGCCTGAGAATGGCCTCTTGTTTCTCGATGCCCAAAGGGACTTCAGGGAGGCGGGCTGAGAAGGGCATGTGGCCGTATAAACACTCCCCTGGAAATCGGTCACACTGGAGAAAGAGCGGCAGGACCTGCCATACCGCAGGCAGTGCTGCCAGGACCTTTGGGAACAGAACTCTGAGCATGCCCCAGAGTATGTGGGACCCCATGAACCAGCCCTAGAGCAGGCCTCTGCTGAGCTCCCAGGGAAGGAGGCAGCATCTCTGTCTAGGTGTGCACAGAGTTTTGCCTTATACTCTGAGTGAAAGGGGGAGCAGAGGCGGGAGCGCGGGGGCCTCTCCATGGAAACTCGAGAGCGCTGGGCCGTGGCCACTGGTGATTTTACGATGACTCTGTAACGAGCAGCTGAAAGATGTGTGGAATGCACAGGGCTTATGGGACCCCCCAGGAATTCTGTGGAATTTTTATGGCTGAAGTTTTATGGCCAGAAAGTCTTTCATGTAAGAGGGAGAAAAGGAAGGGGGTGGCCATCCCTGGCCATGGGGATGGATCAGGGCTTCTCAGGGCAGCCTGAGAAGGCCAGACTCATCTTTGACTTTGTCTCAAGAATTTCCTCTGAATTTCAGGGTGCTTGGCTCTATGTGACTTGTAGCACCCAAAGGAAGATGTGGGGTGGAAAGTCTGTCCTCTCCTTATACCAGTTCCTGGGGGCCACTTGGGTGCCCCGCTCAGTGTTCCCAGGTACTCTCAGTGGTGGCAGCCTGGAGCCTTGGATCTCTGCAGATAGCCAGCACCCCTACCAGAGTGCTTGGCACTAGCCAGTAAGGGCCTACATGGCCAGCAACCTTAGATAAGCACCCGAACCCTGGGACAGAGGAGGGGTCCAGCTGCCTGCAGGACCACACACAATCCAGACGAAGAGTAGACTCACAGCCCGGCTGCATGGACCTCTGGAGCCTCAGGAGCAGGTCAGGTGTTCCTTTGAGGCAGAAGTGGGGAAAGTTACTACTGAAAATTAGTCTCCAGCAGTCAGTTTACACCAGGAAGATGCAGGCTTTACCGCCTCATTGCTGCAGATCTTACAGCCGCCTTTCAAATTTTTATTGTTTACAAAAAGAAAAAAAACGTGGGCTGTGACCACTGTGTAAAAATTTTATTTATTTATTTATTCATTTACTCATCTATTTATTTAATTATTTATCTGTCTATTTATTTGTTTATTTATTTATTTATTTGCTTTTTGGGTCACACCCAGCAATGCTCAGGGGTTTCTCCTGGCTCTGCACTCAGGAATTACTCCTGGCAGTGCTCAGGGGACCATATAGGATGCCGGGGATCGAACCCAGGCCGGCATGGGCCGGCTGCGTACAAGGCAATCGCCCTACCCGCTGGGCTCCGGCCCCACCACTGTGTAAAATCTTAAATAAGATTATGATTCAGTAAGTTGTTTTTTCAATAGTGTAGAAATGAGAAAACCTGATCTTTCCCCTTAGAAAACCTGATCTTTCCCCTTTAAATTTCATCAGTAAATGCTCGAGATGAGAGCCTTCTACTGAGACTATACCACCTACATGGCAGAGCCTGGCAAGCTACCTATGTTTTATTTACTTGTTATGCCAAAAAACTAGTAACAATTATGGACCTCAGTTCCATGACCTGAAGAATGGTTTCGGGTTCTTCATGTCCCTGGAGCAAGCAGAAGCCCTTGGTTACACTTGCTTGCAACAGGACTTATGGAGATGTTACTAGTGCCCACTCAAGCAAATCGATGAACAATGGGAAGACAGTGATACAGTGATGAATCAAACATTGGATTGAAAACATAAAAAATGTCAGAAAACAGAGACACAGCAACAAGGTGAAATACAGTAGTGCAAAAGAGCTGGTGGCCAAACAATAAGGTGAAGTATGGTAGTGCAGAGGGCTGGTGGCCCACTGACTTCAGGACCCCATGTCAATCCCAGACTGTGCAGTGTGAACCTGGTGGCCTCGAGCACTGTCCACAAGGAGAGCATCACCAAAGAGTGACCCAGGCCCTTGAATACTGCTTGTGAGCACCCCAACCCCAATATGTCAGAATTAATCAATCACAGCTGCTCTCTACGGTGGAACTATGGATTCTACGTGACCAAGGTGAGAGTAGGGACTAGGGGTTATGTCTTCCACCGGGAGGAAAGAGGAAAAAGCCCAAGAGTCCCTCATAAAGGTGGAGATGAGAATGGGAAGTTCCAAGAGACCACCAGGACTCCAGGATCCTGTGAGGCAGACATGTCACTCCATTGGTCTGAGGACCTCTTGACCTCTGAGGAACCCCTGACCTCTGTGGCTGCTTCCCTGTCTGTCATTTCCTCAATGAAGAGGGTGGGTATGCAGTGTGGGGCAGGGGTGGGAGAAAGAAGCCAGCCCAAAGTCAAAGATAAAAATAAAGGGAGATCCAGTCCCCTGGAAAGGCTTCTAGAACATTCCGAGCCTCATTAACTATACAAAGGTAGGATGCAGACATGGTCTCCCACCTTGTGGCACCTTCAAAGCCGGAAGCTGGCCTTGATTTCAAGGGATGTGTGTGTAATACGCTTCTTTCTCTTTCTCTCTTTTATAGGTAAGTGACATTTCATTCTGCTCCCCAAGGCAAAGCTGGATGTTTTTAAAATGGAAAAAATGAGCAGAAAATGGAATCGGGGCAGGTGGGAAGCGGTGGCATCCGAACTAGGACAGGTAGGCGGTGCGGGATCCGGTCGGCGATCTTCGTCTTTCACCACCTCACCAGTGTGGGGAGCCGCTCCCCCAGAGACTGATGGCCTTTACAGGACTCGAGGTCCAGGACCACTGTGACTTGAAGGTGGAGATGTCTGTTGAAGTGGGCTGTCCCAGGGGGCTTCCCTGGTTCCAGTGTGTGTGAAGTTGAGGGTTTTCACCCCGTGCCATGTGTCAGCTGTGCACCTGTGATGGAGGAGTCTGGGAAGGACTGTTGGCATGTGGAGAGCTGAGGGAATGTTTCCCGGGAGAAAAATTTGGAGTGAGGAATATTTCCAGGCAGGCAGGAGGATGGTGGGGATGTCGGGTCTCTGCAGTCCTCAGTGCCTGCTTTATTCTCCATCTGAGCATGGTCCCTCCCACGGTCTCTCAGCTGAATGGAAAGACCCTATTCATGCCCTAGAGCTGAAGCTGGAGGTGGGTTTGCCATTGTACTCGAAGTGCCCACACTCTCCTGGGCACTCAAGATTCAAGACTTGTTTGGGCTTTTCCCAGCTCTGAAATTTAGTGGGGCTCCCCCAGAAGATAGGGGATGCTGCTTTGGTTTGTAACTGCCGGTAACCACAAGAATATTGGCATAAAGCACTTCTGGCTTCACTCACATGTTTTGGCTATTTGTCTTTGGGACACACAGAGGGAGGAGATGGTGAGAAGTCCTAGAAATCGGGACTGGAAAAGCACAAGCTAGTTCCACAAATGGTCATTCAAAGCTGTGATCTCCCCTCACGTCCAGCGAGGCACGGTATGACAGAGTGGGTTGAGGGATGGGTTTCTAAAGAGGAAAGAGACAAGCCACACTCTGCCTCTGCCTCACCCAGGAAACAGTCCCAGTCCTACCCAAGAGACAGATCTGGAGACTCTGAGAGTTTTACTGGAAGCCAAAAATACCAGAAGGTGTTTCCAAAGGTGTTTCATTCCGTTTCTAAGAATTTGGATACACAGATGTTCAAGTTATCTTGTGCTCAATCGCCACAAAGCAGGGGAAGAAGCAGGAAAATGCAATTTCCTGCTCTAAAAAATGAGAGATGCTTCCATGCGCAGGGAAGAAAGATCACAGAGTGCCTTTGTGTGCAAAGTCATAGCCAGTTTGTGGCCCTCCTGCACCCTGGGGTCATTGTGGCTCCTGCCACATCCTGCTGCCATACCCAGCGCAAGCCTGAGGGATTTCTGAGTACAGTGTAGAGGATGGGGAAGGTGCAGGGGCTGACCTCTGGGCATCCTGAAACGCTCTGTCAAGGCGGAAAACCTGCACCAAAGATGGATCTGCAGGGGACCCCGGACATGGCTGTCTGCTGACACCCTGCAGAGGGACCCAGCCTATGCCTGCAGAAGCCCTCGGTTTGATTCCCAGCATGGCTCGGTCCCATAAGAACCACGGGAGTAACCTCTGAGCACAGAGCTGAGAATAACTCTTCAACACTGCCAGGTAATGACCACCCTCAAAACAAAAGAATAAAAAGTGGGATCCTGGTATCCCAACCATAGGATAAAAACAAAAAGATGGAATTCTGTAGTTTGTGTCAAAATGCACGTATCTCTGTGGTCAAGGTTGACAGAGTTGTGGACTTAGTGGAAAAATGCGTCATTTAGAAAGACTGTCAAGAGAATCAGGGCTAAGGACAATCTCTCCCTGTTTTGCTCTGTTGCATGTTGTAATGGGAGGTGGCTTTCAAGGCGGACTTGGGGGCTTGTTAATTCCCAGTGGTCTCTGGACAGCAGAATTGAGCCTGACACAGGGACACCAGTATGCACCACTCCTTCTGAAGACATCAGAGCTCAGAATTCCTCAGGAACACGGAGGTCATCCAGGGTATGTCAGTGCCCTGAGACGGCAGGGACAGGGCTGTGCTGGGATGGTTTCACTGTATGGAGATTCTTGGTCAGGGAGAGTCAGGTCTGCAGGTACCTTGCTCAGAAATAACATGCCCCAGCCTGGCTGTGCACAGCAGGCCTTGGTGGCACCCACATGTGTCCCACCCACACCATCTCTGGCACTCAGGCATGCAAATGCACAACACCGTCATGTTGCCTTTGACATGTGATAAGGAGACAGATGATTTTTAGAATTATAGATGTTTCTTACTATTGTTTTCTGAGATGTGTGTGTGCTTACGTGTGTGTGTGTGCATGTATGCGTGTGTGTGCTTACGTGTGTGTGTGCATGTATGTGTGTGTATGTGTGTGCGTATGTGTGTGTGTGTGTGTGTGCGCTTGTGTTTTCTTCCTTTCTTTCCCTCTCAACCAGCATCTTACCCAGGCCCTGGACTTAAGTTTGCATCTTGGATGCAGAAGGTGCCAATGTCCTAACTTGATTTGGAACCCATCCATCTGGCTGCTTCTGTGTCCTGGGCAGCCTGTTCAGTCTGTGGGGCCCACCCCCTTTTGCCCCTCTTCCTCTCTCCCTCCTCCCTGTCTTCTTCCCATTCTTCCATGATTCCTGTTCTGGACCCAGCCCAGCACAAAGGCAGGTCCCACTCGTGTTTCTGAGTTGCTGGGATCTCTGGATTCGGAGAAGCAGCTCTTGCTTTTGGAGGATGCGGGAGATGAAGGGTTGGACTCCACACGCTCATCTGTCAGCTCCTCTGTCAGCCCCAGCTAGGCCAGTCTGCGGAGGGGGCCATTTGTTATGTTTCCTTAAAGCTAACTTTACTGAGTTTCTAGTAAATCTCTCTCTCTCTCTCTCTCTCTCTCTCTCTCTCTCTCTCTCTCTCACACACACACACACATACACACACATCTGATTTTTCAAAATATTCCCATGTAGCTTGCTTCATCATCCTGTACTATACACTTAAAAACCAGTTTTCAAGTTTACAAAGACTTGTGCTTTGGGAGATGACATCTATCCGTAAGCTGCTCACTCCGGACATCTGAACCGGAACTTGAACCTGTCCTCTGATGACAGCTCTTGGGTCCCAGCAGAGCAGGGAAGGAAGGTGCTTAGGTCATGGTGATACTTGCTTAGCTGTTTTGATCAATGGAATCTTGACCAATGGGATGCTGGTGGTGGTCTTTGGGAGTATTTGGGGAGTGTGCACAGATACAGATTGTTTTTTTTTTGTTTGTTTTTTTTGTTTTTTTGGTCACACCTGCTAATGCTCAGGGGTTGCTCCTGGCTCTTCACTCAGGAATTACTCCTAGCGGTGCTCAGGGGACCATATGGGATGTCAAGGATTGAACTTGAGTCGGCTGCTTGCAAGGCAACGCCCTACCCGCTGTGCTGTCGCTCTGGCTCCCAGATTTCTGTTTTGTCTCCCATGCTGTTCCCTTGGATGACTGAATTGATTCCCGAAGCCGCTTATGCCGTCATAAAGGCCTCACTGAGAGTCACGCACTTCATGTTCATCCTCAGCACCAAGGCCAACACTGGCTGTCAAAAGCTGCTCTTCATTTGCCATCATATGACCCCAAGGGCAGCCTTGCCCCGGCAGAGCTTTGTCCAGGTTCCAGATCTTTCGGGAGAGAATCTCCTGAATTTTTTTTTTTTGCCCAAAGCAGGGAAACGTTCCTGGCAGCTTTCTGAATTTTCAGATCCTTTCCATCCCAGACCAAGTGGAGAGCAGAGTTAGCCTGCCAATCACCCAGAAGCGACGTGCACTCTCCTAGCTGTCCTGCCCTGAGTGCCAGTCAAAATAGAAGCTCCCTGCCACACGTCCCTAAGCCTGTGCCTCCCCCCCATGATAAATGACTCCTTTGAGGAGATGAAAACAAACCCAGTAGACCAGAGAGATGCATTTCACTCTCTTCTGTGACCAGAGGTCACCAATATAGTGCTCGGCAGGAACCAGAATCCACACCGCCCTCAGTCTTGGAGTTTAATGCTGTCCCTTTTTTGCAGCAATACTGAAAAGCTGTGCTTTTGCCTAACTTGCTGCCTTCACCATGAGCCAAAGAAGAGATGCAGAATGCAGAACCCGAAAGGCTGCCTGTGGCTCCTGGGAGAAAGCAGGTGTGGCTGCGTCGCTGCTCCTCACACTCCACGACCTCTCCGCCAGCCAAAAGATCCATGGTACTGCTTTAAGCAGTGCAGGCACCTGAAGCTCTTGGGGAAAACCACTCTTGAAAGGCTTTCTGTGTTGGCCTGTGGCATTCACAGAGCTTCTCTGGTCCCCTAGGAAATTAAGGGAAACTCTCCCTGGATGACAGACAGCGGCGAACATGGCCGTGATCACGCCTCCCTCCCAGGCTTCTCTCAGGAGTGAGTTATTTTAACCCTGGCATTTGACCAGCCCTATGGTGTCCAACCCTATTTTATACTGCAGGGTGAGGTAGATTTCTGGTCCACAGCAATCCTTTAATGTGAAGTGTCTAGACCCCAAGACCAAAGAAGGCTAAGGGAGTTTTATCTAAATTGCTGGATCACTGTGCTGGGTGAAATTCTGTCCTCTCCTGAAGACACATGCTGCCACCCTGACTCAGAGAACCTCAGAATTGTAGAACCTCAGAATGAGACTGTAGAACATCAGTGTGTAGCAATACAAACCTCAGAATGGGGCAACACAAACCTCAGAATGTGTTCACACAACCTTAGGATGTGACAGCACAACCTCAGGATGTGACGCACAACCTCAGCAAGTGACAATACAACCTCAGGATGTGACAGCACAACTTCAAAATGTGAGAGCACAACCTCAGGATGTGACAGCACAACCACAGGATGTGGCAGCACAACTTCAAAATGTGAGAGCACAACCTCAGGATGTGACAGCACAACCATAGGGTATGACAGCACAACCGCAGGATGTGACAGCACAACCGCAGGATGTGACAGCACAACCCGCAGGATATGACAGTGCAACTTCAGAATGTGATGGCACAACCTCAAGATCTGAAAGCACTACCTCAGGACATGGCAGCACAATTCAGGATGTGACAGCACAACCCTAGATGGTGACAGCATAACAAGATTGTGCCCATGTTGGGAAATAAGGGCTCTCAGTGAGGGTGAGGAGCATTGGCTACAATGAGGTGTGTAACTGGACTGTTGTCCTCAGCAGAAGACAGTCATGCCCAGATGGAAGTACCAAGGGTGGACACAGGGACGAAGCTGCTGTCTGTGTGCCCAGATGAGAAAATAACCCCCGCACTACTTGATCTGGAATCCGCACCCTCCAGGGGTGAGGGAAATCCACATCTGCTGTTGCCATGCTATGTATGCTGCTGGTGTGACCTGGGGAAGGCGCCCCACAGACAGATGGCCTGAGTCAGCTTCCGGGGCCAGGGCTAGGCTGGGGAAGCGTCAGTGGCTTTCTCCTTCTAATCCCCAATTTTGGACAAATGGGGAGCCCCCAAAGTGAGTGAGGAATTAAATTAACGAAGACAATCCCTCCCTGTCACTGAACTCTGACTAATGAGTCTATTTCTGGGTAATAAGAAGGAGCAGGAAGTGACAAGGCAGTGTAATGAATTAGTGGCCCAGAACCTCGTTAGTCAGAATAATCTTTCCACGAAAGATAAATGATGCAAACATTAATTATAAAGCTGGGGTGGAAATGCATCCCATTATTTGGCTTCCTAGGAAATCTATCCCCGTTATTATGAGGCATTTTCAACAACAATAATAATAATAAAGTCAGACCACCGTGAGCTCTCTCACCCCGGAGCCTTGCAGTGGAAGAGAAGGGGGCCCAACTCAGTGCAGGGGGGCATCTCTGTCCCCGATGCAGCTGCTGTGCCTGGCAGGCGGGTCTATCCAGGGCTCCCACTTCTCTGGGACCCTAGACCCACTCTCTCTCCATCACCCAGAACTATCCCCTCTGACCTACTGTGATCCATAGATCAGTGAAGCTTCCTGCCCGAAAAGAAAAGCAAATAGATGTGACTGAGCTGGGGGCCAAGAATGTGCCTCGCATGTAAGACTCAGCGGTCCGTCCCTCGCACCTCAAAATGATGATGGTGATGATGATGATGATAATAACAACAACAACAATAATAATGAAAGGTAGGAGAAAGCAACAGGGCGTGTTTGGCGGGAACCCTGGAACCCTAAGAGGAGAAAAAGAGGAGAAAATCACAGGCAGGGCCAGGTTCGGTCAGTCCAAGCTCAAATCCTGGTTCTGTGCTGGGGAAGGTTCTGGCACCAGCCTTTCCTTGGATGATGCGGACATAGCTGGTGGCAAGGGGCCTGATCAGAAGGGCGCCTGTCATGGGGTCCTCTGTCACACAGACCGTGCCAGGGACCAATCTCAGGGACTCACACATGGTTGAGCACTGTGACACCATCCCTGGGCTGATCTGTTTTAGGGGCCCCCAAGGAGACTCCGGGGCACTCCCAGTGATGCTCAGCCAACTGGCTGGGCAGTTCAATACAGCGGTCAGTGCTGTTTGTCCCAGCGGGCTCCCTGACCTCTAAGCGACCCTTCTCATTTACTTCAATCTTGAGCTGATGGAGAGGGCACGGGGCGGGGAGGTGTGCTCTGGGGGCCAGCCAGCATGCTGCCCCCCAAGGAGGGCTCAGCGCGGCTGTGTCTCCTGAAATGAAGGTGAGAGTCAAGTACAGGCAGGGGCTTGGACCCCTTTGCTGGGAACCAGGCACAGAAAGCTGAATCAGTAATAAATGTGACTGCTGAGACCATTACCCAGGAGAGTAAATAAACCGGAATTAAAAACTATTAAAAAAAAAGTACTTGGCTGTGCCCCTGCGATCAGCACACCGTAACTCTCCAGCACGGATGCGCCCCTGCTTCTGCTTTTGACGGCTCTCAGGCACCCAGGAGAGGTGGGTGAGATGGGGGGGGGCAGGGTCTGGAGCCACAGAGACTGGCGTCCACCACCCACCCCTGCATCCAGACACCACAGGGCAGAAGTGGTGGCAGCCTGGGGCTTTGTTGTTATCTGACTGGCAACTCCTGGTAATGAAAGAAGAAAACACACACACACAATTAATTGGGAATGAATTTTAATCGCCTCTGGCTTCTCAGCACTGGCTATTAAAATGAGTTTCCTATTAAGAGATCACGTGGGTTGTGTGGTTCTGGGATGGCAGAAGTCATCAAAGGAGCCCCTCGCTCCACTTCCAGCTTCTTCCCTGGAGCCCAAATTGGACTCTGAGGTTTGAAACACACACATCTAAGTAAGGGCCAGCACCCCCAATACCGGCACAATGCTGCTGCCCCAAAATTTGTTCCTAGTTTTTTCCTTAGCTAAAGAAAAAATTCTGTCATCTCATTAGGATTCGGTTACTGTCTTCATCTTTTTAGGTCTTAGGAGGCTGTAAGAAAGTGGATTGGGGACAGACTGCTTCTTTGTCAGACTGAGCTGACGCTGGGGCTGCCAGGCCCCCTCTACCCTGGAGTCAGAGTGGAGGGACTAGCCCACAGGCTCCGAGCCCCTTGTCCCCTGGCCCCGGCCTCAGACTGCTCCCAGCCACCTCCTCTCCCAGTGCTGCCTCTGACTCTGCGGCTCTGTGAGCTGGATGTTACTTCTTCACTGGAATATAATAGACCAATGGAAACTGTTAAGGTGTCTGACGTGGTGCCGTGATGCCCATAGACTTTGTGAACAACTCAACCATCAGGTTAATTACTGTTTCTGTCACCTCGCGTCGTCGCTCTCTTTCTTCCTCGGCCTGCACTGAGAAGGCTTCACGCTGCCCTTGCAGAGCTGCCCAAGCTTGAAGCAGGACTGAGGGCTTCTCCCTGCTCTGTGCAGGACACCCGTGTCCTCCCAGGTCCTCCCCTACACTCACAGGACACCCGTGTCTTCCCAGGTCCTCCCTACACTCACAGGACACCCGTGTCTTCCCAGGTCCTCCCTACACTCTGGGACACCCGTCTCATCCCAGGTCCTCCCTACACTCACAGGACACCGGTGTCCTCCCAGGTCCTCCCCTACACTCACAGGACACCGTCCTTCCCAGGTCCTCCCTACTCCAGGACACCGGTGTCTCCCAGGTCCTCCCTAGACTCACAGGACACCCGTGTCCTCCCAGGTCCTCCCTACGCTCACAGGACACCCGTGTCTTCCCAGGTCCTCCCTACACTCACAGGACACCCGTGTCTTCCCAGGTCCTCCCTACACTCACAGGACACCCGTCTCATCCCCAGGTCCTCCCACACTCGGACACCCGTCTCATCCCAGGTCCTCCCTACACTCACAGGACACCCGTGTCCTCCCAGGTCCTCCCCGCTCACAGGACACCCGTGTCTTCCCAGGTCCTCCCTACAGTCACAGGACACCCGTCTCGTCCAGCAGCATACCTGGCAGGCCACAACCCAAGTGGCCCCGGGGACTGGGAGCACATGGAGAGGGGGAAGGACCCCAGCTGCTGGGTCTGAGTAGGGCAGTCTGCAACCCAAGAGCCACCCCTTCTCCTTGAAGGAGGACCCTCTTCCCTGCGCTCTGGGACCCCTCTGGCACCCCTTCCTTTCTCTACATGTTGGGACCAAGGTTGATTCTGCTTAGGCAGCAGCGAGAGCACTGTGCTGCGAGCACCAAGCAGCAGAGACCTTTTTTCACACGGATTCTGACCCCATGTCCCGGCACTCCCTGATCCCCGCCAGGAGTGGCCTGAGCTCAGAGCAGGAGAAAGCTGGGTGAGCTGGAGGGAGATGCTGGCCCGAGCAGTGGGCCCGGGGGTCGCAGACAGCGCTAGGCATCCCACCCCAGCGAGGTCCCCCGGCTCACCCAGAGGGTGCCCTGGGAGCGCAGAGGCCCCTCCCTCACCTCCCTGGGTGCTCAGCAGCCGCCTGCGCGCTCCAGACAGACGGTCTTGCAAGCCCCGTCCCCATCCTCTGGTGTGGGCTCATCTTCCCCAGCCCTGTGACCTCATCCCTGTCTCCAACCCTTCTCCTGCTCAGGGGCTGCTACTTGTGACCCGGGACCTAGAGCCCGGAAAACGCCGTCAGGGCCAGAGCACAGGGCACTCTCGTGCCGCCCAGAGGAATGGCTTTGCGGGAGGCTTAGGAGGGGGCGCACCTGGTGGCGCCCAAGGACACTCGTGCTGGCGCTCAGGGATCCCTCTGGCTTGGTGCTGAGGACCCAGCCCTGGTGGTCCGCACGCAGGCCCGTGGCCTTCACTGTCCCCACGGTGCTCGTCGTCCCCGTGGCCCCAGGGCGCTGCCCCTCCGCTCAGTCAGCGCAGTCGCACGCTGAAGTGCTGGAAGCCGCACCACGAGGAAGGGGTGGGGAGGAACAGGATCTCGGGGAGATAATTGACTCCAGAAAAGCTCTGTCTGAGATGTAGGGAGAAAACAAGCGAAAATATGTTATTTTACAACCTTGATACTCCTGACCTCACGGAAAATAAAGAGACGAGGCGCAGGTACCCTGAGGCGGGCCGGGAGTGGGGTCGCGCGCGCCTCCTGGCGGCCGCGGGGGCGGTGCAGCGTCGCGCCCGCCCTCCGAAGATGGGGGGGTGGGGATTCGGGGGTCGGGCAGGGCATGGTGGCCCCAGAAAGCACCTTGGGGCTGCTGAAGGGGAGGAGTCTGCAAGAATTTTCTTTCTGTGACAGCCTTTTAGTAATTTACTTGTTTGGACCGCACCCGACGGTGCTCGGAGCTAATCCTGACTCTGAACTCGGGTCACTCCTGGCAGGGCTCAAGGGATCGTAAGGGGTGTCTTGGGGGCTGGACTCGAGCGATGCAAGTGCACTTCCCGCTGCACTACTGATCCCGCCCCTGAGCCAGTGTTCTGTCACTTCCAGAGCTAACTGGAGCTCTAGAAGCGAGTAGGGAGAGACGAAGCCCAACCCCACCTCAACGCATAGATCCGCGGGTGGGCGTCAGTCCCTGTGGGGCAGCCGGGCACAGTGGGTCCTGTCTGTAAGGCCTGCAGGGCTCATTGTGTCCTGGCTGCAGGGGGCCTGGAGGGGTTTGCCTCCTGGCCTCAGCCCCGTGCAGCGCTTTCATTGATGTTCACCCGCGGCGACCTGGAGTCAGCCCCAGGAAACCCGCGATTGTTCCCCCAGTACTGTGGTTCCGGCGCTGCCTGTCAAGGGGGCAGAGCCCAGCACCAGATCATACATCCCAGCTTCATGCAGGGGGCAGGATTGGGGGGGGTCAGGCTGTCCCCAGGGATCCCGGGAATGCTCGAAGTTGACTGAACAAGCTCCATGTTCTGGGGCTGGTAGTTTCCTTTTCATCTCTAGTGTTAATCAAAGTGGGGGCTCTGGACCCCCACCACATGCCACATCCTTGCAGGCAGTAGAGGGCTAAATGGGGAATTTGGGGTCACCAGTTAGCTTTTATCTGAAAGAGGGGTGATAGGTAAAAAGTCCGAATGCCTCTGCTCCCAGTCCTCGTGAGCAGAGGGGAAGTGGTCCACCCAAGACCCCAAACATCTCTGTGGCAGAAGCCTTGAGCATCCAAGTCTCTGTTATCCCTCGATGTTTAATCCACGGGCACAGAATTCAAGTCTCCCCTCCCCACCTCCTCCTGGAAGGGCTTCCGGGCCTCTAGACTCATGGAGATGCAGATTCTTTTCTAGGGCGAGTGGGTTTTGGGGTCTTTTCTGGTTCGACCCCGGGATGTGTCTGTTCCTTGGCAGGACAGCCCAGGGTTTCCCTCAGCGGGTCAGACACGAGCGGCTCTGCGGTCACAGGCTGCTGCTGGCTGACCCTGGGCCCGGCCAGCATGAGCAGCTCACTTCCCGGCACCCTGTTATGGTTCCCTGCTGTGACACGGCATTACTATGATGCAGGCGACCCCACCGCTGTGATGATTAGGGTGACAGGTGCTGCTGACGGAGCAAGTCTCCGCCAAGGATGGCCTCTGAGAAACTCTCTGGGCTGGGGCCTTGTTCCACGCATCATGAGAGGTCTCAGGGCCTTCATTCCCTTCTCTTTCCCTTGGGGTTCTGAACACTTTCCCTTTAATAGACAAGCACGAGGAGTCTGAGGAGACCCAACACAGCTTCAACCAGTATGTATGGTTGTGTGTATAGGGGTGTGTGTCTGTATGTCTCTGTGTGTGTGCACGTGCATGCACACACGTGAACACTCAGGCAGGCTAGGAAAGAGCGACAAGAGAGATTTAATCAGATGACCTATTCATTGCTGTATTTCCTGGCCTGGTGTAATTAAATGTTTAAGATGGGCCTGCAGGCACCACACTCGTTACAGGGGAGATATATTTGCTCAGGCGTCTGCCTGGTGCGCTTTTCTATTCGGAAAAACTTTCAAGAGAGTAATAAGAGAACAAATGACAGTCTTCCCCCGCCTGTACGCGTCTGCTAAGTGCAATGCTGCCGACAATGACAAGGGGCAGGTGCCCCACACCCCTCCAGCCCCCCCTTGTGTGCTCCTGGCTCCCCGGGGTCAGAAGAATATTCCCTTACACCTCTCAGAGACTGCCCATTCTAGGCTGCCACTCCCCATCACCCCAGGACACCCGCTGAGGGGCAGGTAGGGGAGCCAGGGAAGCAGGAGGGGGCTCTGGCAGCCGGAGGCCCTGGCGGCCTGGACACCCCAGAACTGCGAGGACAGTGAGCCGAGCAGGGAACCCCATGGTGGGATTCTGTAGGAAACAGATGTGGGGGGCCCAGCTTCTGCACCCCTGAGCACCCTTTACACTGCAGGAATGACAGCCAGAGTGTGGGCACCAAGCAGGGAGACCACAGCACCGTGTGGGACATGGGTGAGTCTCCCTGTGAGCTGGAGAGACACAGAGCGGCTGGGGCAGGATGTGCAGACTGGGGCGACTTCCCTCCATCTACCAGGATCCAGGGCCAAGGGCCTTGTCCAGAGAAGCCTCAGTACTCGCACAAGTCCCAAAGGTCACATGAGGTGTCTGCTAAGTCTCCGGTGTTCACTCACTGAGACCTGGCAGGAAAGGGCGGGACTGCGAAATAGCATCCCGCCTCCGGCAGAGGCCTGTGTGTGTGTGCGCATGTGTGTGCATGCATGTGTGTGTGTGCCTGCATGTGTGTGCATGCATGTGTGTGTGCATGTGTGTGCAAGCATATGTGTGTGTGTGTGCGTGTGCCTGCATGGGCCTCATCCCTCTCCTTCCCCTGCAGGCGGGACCTCACTGGCATGAGGATGGCGCCAATTGCTCAGCACCTGTTCTGCTGTGACCGTCTAGGTTGCATATATTTAGTGAGATTGACAAGTGACGGGCATCTAGAAAACTCTAGGAGTTGGGGAACATGGAAATTTGGGGGTCCCTATATGGGGGCAGAGGTCCTGCTTTCCCTGCCTGGGGTGATAAAGATACAGGAGAAATCTCAGAGCTGTCGCAGCCTGCCTGCGCTCCTGGATATCCTGAGCAGAGCCCAGATGCTGGCCCTGGCCAGTAGCAATAGAACCCGTACTCTGTCCATTTGGCCACTGCACCAGAGTGGGTGGGAGACGGATGAGGCCTGGGTGGCCACTGAGCCCTCAGCTGCCTGACCTTGGTGTCACTACCATGCCAGGAACATCACCAGATGGTCCAGAACCTGCCCAGGGCACCTGTCGCAGCTAGGTCAGCAAGTCAGGGGGCAGGTGAGGCCAGGTGCGGTCACTGGCTCCCTCAGCTCTCAGCAGGGAGCCCCCTGTGTGTGGATGGGTCTGGCTGGCAGGTTGGGGCTTCGGGCTATTTCATTGTCCAGATGTGCCTTAGAGCCACACATGTTCCAGACATTTGATGAGGTTTTTCTCCTCTTTCCTTAGCAGTTTCCTTCAAATCCAGGACGTGGGGTGGTGTGGCCAGTGGCTCTGTGCTTGTGTGGCCACGACACTGCACTGACTTCTACCACCTCTATGACCTCTGACCCTCAGAAGAAGAGGGGGTTGGAGGCAGGATCCGCTCCGGGCTGGCCCTTCCCGTGACCTCACTCTCTCCGAGCACACTCTCTGCAGCCGGCTCCCGCCTACCCTTGTTTGCTCTTCAATGACCTTAATATTTTTTCTATCACCCTAGTTTATTTAAAAATCAAGAAATCACAAATGACTTTTTTTAGTTTCTTTAACGCTCTTCACATCTCCCCCATCCTTTCCTTTTGCATTTTTAAAAGTTTAGTAAACTTTTAAAAGCACTGTGATTTACAAAGTTATTCATGGTTGAGTTTTATTTATTTATTTATTTATTTATTTATTTATTTATTTATTTATGGCTTTTTGGGTCACACCTGACAATGTTCAGGGGTTACTCCTGGTTCTGCACTCAGGAATTACTCCTGGCAGCGTTCAGGGGACCATATGGGATGCCGGGGATCGAACCCGGGTTGGCTGCATGCAAGGCAAATGCCCTACCCTCTGGGCTATCGCTCCGGCCCCCATGGTTGAGTTTTAGGCAAAAAAATATTGCAACACTGACCCTCCACTCTCGTCCACCCACCTGCCTCCACCGGTGTCCCCGGCTCCACCTCCCCCCCACCCCAGTCTGCCCTTGACAGGCACCTAAGTTCCCTTGTTTACATTTAATTCTCTTGATTTCAGTGTTGTTGACTCTGTGGTTTGGATATTTGGCTCTATCATTCTTTACCATCACCTTTATACCGTAATTCCTTGACCTGGGTTCCATTGCTTCTCATCTGTATCTTCTCCCGCCCCTTCACTCTTTCTTTTCTTCTCCCTGTACTCTGGGGCCAGAGAGACTGGCAGACATGGGGCAGAGCTGCTACTGGCTCTCCCTGTGACCAGCTGCTCATGAGGCGCCCGGGAGGGATGGTGGGTTCTAGCCCTGGCCCACCATCCCAGCAGAGCCCTCGAGACAAGCCAGACAACCCCCCACTCGATGAGGGTCTCCATTTTCCACATCCGGACTTCTCTCTTGTCAGACCTCCACCCAGCAGACCAGCCTATCAGCGCCCGGCTCGCGGGCGGCAACAGCGCGGTTCATCAATAAATGCTGGTCTTAGAGATGCCTACAAGAGTATGCTACCTGCACGGAAGAGCCTGGCAAGCTACCCGTGTTGTATTTGATGTATATGCCAAATACCAGTAACAATTATAGACCTCATTCCGGAATGGATTGAGGCTCTTTATGTTCCTGGAGCAAGCAGATGCCTTGGGCTCTACTAGCATGAGACAGGACATATGGAGATGTTACTGGGGCCCGCTCGAGCAAATCGATGATGAACGGGAAGACAGTGACAGTACTCTGGGGCCAAGGCTGATCTAAGCATCTTCCCTTCAGTATGTTGCATCCCTCCAGTTATTCTAAGTACTATGTATCAGTGATACCATCCCATGTTTATCCTCTTCCTTCTGGCTTCCGGTTCTATCATGTGGCCTCAGTCAGTGATTTCATCATTCCTTACAGCTGTGTAGTACTCCGGAGTGCAGCTCCCCCATGACTTCCAGGCTTAGCTACTGTACTGGGCACTGCAAGGAAGGAGTTAGCTCTGGGAGGACAACTGTCCTTGCCCCTCCGTCCCCACCCAGTCCCTGCTTTAACAGCCCCCTCCTCCGGCACCTACCCTGGCTTCCGCTGCTCTTGGCTACAGATGTCTGGCAGGACAGATTGAGAGTCAGCAGGCAGAGGCCGTGCAGGAGTGAGGACGCTTCTGGGAAGGGCTTAGGCGACTGCCACAGGACCCTGATGTCAGCTCTTGCCTGCAGGCCACAGCCCAGGGCTTCCCAGGCAGGGACCTTCTGGGGTCTTCAGGGAGGGTGGCTCCGATTAACTGGTGCTGCTGTGGACAGGGCAGAACTGGGGTCCCTACCAGGGCCCAATGACCAGAGACTGACCGTTCCACTGGCTCTGTGTCCACCCCTCTCAGTTCCTCAGAGAGCTTCAGGAGCAATAAGTAAAAGCTGCTGCAGCTTTCCTGCACCCGGAGTCACCGAGACACCCTAAACCTCGAGCCTAGAGCCCAGCTCTGAGTTCCTGGCTTGGGAACTGCAGTGAGGGGCTGGGGAGGATGGAGGGGCAGAGCGAGGGTCTGGCTTCCCCACAGGGGTGAGGCCCCTGCTGGGCCCCAGCACCACCCTAGTGTGGCCCGACTAGGGGTGGGGGCAGCACCCCTGAGTAATGGCCATTATTTAGAAGTAGAAAAGCAGGAAGCTCTGGAGGGACGCTGGGAAGCCTGTCCAGCAGCTGCCTGGGGTGGAATCCGGTGCAGCAGGTGGGGGCGGCCGCAAGGGCAGAAGAGGTTTGCACTCGCCCCTCCCTCCTGCAAGGTCACAGGAAGGCGAGTGTCTGCCAGGATTTGTGGGAGGCGCTGACTCGTGGACAATCTGTATTTCAGAGCAATATTGGGTGGTGGATTTTATCGAGCTTCTGTAAATCTCCCCGAGACAGGAGAGGGAAGGCTCTCTGGGTGCTCGAGGAAGGGTCACCAGAGCCGGCTTTCAGGGGGTCCCGGCTCTGTTCGCTTCTGGGGTGATGCAGCCTTGCCACACCCGCCACCATCTGTGTATGTGGGCTCAGCAGTCTGGAGCCTCAGACTGCACGGAAATGAGTCAGAGAAGGTTCTAGACTGTGCTGGAGGAGACAAATGGAAACGTCAGTGCCGCGTGTGTGCGAGGTGTGACCCCCCGACGTGTGTGTCCCCTGCATGTGTTCATGCAAGTATGAGCATGTGTGTACATGTTGTGTACAAGTATGTATGTGAGTGTGTGCACATATGATAGTGAGTGTGAGTATGCACACGAGCATTGTGAGCACGTGAGTGTGTGCATGTATTCTGTGTGAGCATGTATATGAATGTGTACACGTATGTGAGTGTGTGTGCCAGCATGCGTTGCATATGAGCATCATGAGCACACATGTGTGCAAATGTACTCCTGTGTGAGAGCATGTACCGTAGCTGCCATCACCCTAGGAATCCCCACCACAGTGGGGAAGAGTAAGGGCCACCCAGGAAGCCTCGTGGTCTCCACGGCGCAGCAGGGCGGCTACGGGAGCTGCGCAGTCGCCGTTGGCCCGTCCCTCGTGTACCCACCAGACCACGGGGCCTTGGTCCTCTCTGGCTCTGGGTCCTGGGAATCTCAGTGCCAGCTGCTGCCAGGCTGAGGGTAGGGGGTGGGGAGCTGGCCCCTCCCACCCGCACACTCCCGGAATGTCTTGGGATCTGTGAAGTTCCCGGTGCACTACAGGTCCGAGCCCCAGTTGATCCAGCCCAGTAGGTTCTCTCCCACCCCAGCCCCCGCTCAGCTGCAGACCACTGCTGGGCCCCCTCTAGGCACGAAGGCAGGTGGGTTCCGGACAAGACAAGCCCTGGGGTGTGTCCTGCCCCCTCCTGGACTGCTTCCTACAGGACTTCCTCCAGGACTGCTTCCCTGCACAGTCCTGGACTCAGGCTGCGGGGGACTGTCTAGAAACATCGCTGCCAGTTGCACTAGCCTTGCGGCTTTCCCACCCAACCCCCCAAGTTTTGGCACCTCGTCACAAGCAGGCACTGGGCCTCCTCAAGAGGCCAACCAGAGCCCCCAAAGTCCCGATGTGTCTTCGAGACACTCCAGGGCCCTGCTCGAGCCCCTCCACCCCCAGGAAGGAGCCTGGGGTGAGGCAGGCAGCGAGGGTGGTGGAGGGACAGGAAGCTCTGGGTGGGCTGTGTTGTCCAGGGGCCCTCATGAGAGTGGCACAGAGGACAAGGACAGAGCCCCAGGGAGGGCAGCTGTCACGGGGCCTGGAGGTAGCCCCTGGCCGTGGTTGCTGGCCCAGGGTGGGGCGGCCTCATTCCCAGGAGCGTGGGAAGGTGCAGGCACCTGGGCTGTGGGAACAGCAGGCTTCTTCCTGGGAACTCAGGCACGCACACATACACGTGCAGCAACACATGGCCGCAAACGCAGCACAGGAGGGATTGCCCTCTCATACACGAGCAGCAGGCACACAGACGCGTGCACAGCACACACAAGCACATACACATGTGGTAGGCACACCCATACACACATACACACATGCACACGGGCACGAGCACACCCATGCACAGGCACACAGGTACACACTCACACACATACATGTGAGCTCTTACACACCCAGGAGTTAGGCACCAAGGGCCGCAAGCAGGAGGTGGCGGCCTGTAACCAGCTGCACTGTCTGGGAAAAGCCTGCACTTTTCTCCTTGATTTTCAATCTTGCAGCAGCTTCATCCCGCACTGCACACACACACACACACACACACACACACACACGCGCGCACACACACACACACACACACACACACACACACACAGCCCTCCTCAGGATGGAAATATGGAAACAGAGGCGGAATGACCTCGGGCCTGCGGCGCTGGGCCTGCCCGCCCATCAAGCCGTGAGCTCCTCACTTCTGGATCCGGGGCCTGCAGCTCCCCGGACTTGCCACGCGAGGGCGCGCCTGCGCCACACCCGCGCCCGTTTTGCTCGCCCTGGGGTCCCTGCAGGAGGCGGCGAGGGCACAGACCAAGGTTCACCGACCAGCTCGCGCCTAGCTGCAGAAGCACAGTGGGGTCCTGCGAGACTTCAGGACGGGGAGCAGGGGCTGCATTTCATACAATCCTCGTTGGATTTCGTGCAGCGCAATCCAGGCTGCATTCCTACAAGGGTCTAAGCTGCGTTCCGCAGTGAGGTCCTGACTGTGTTCCTTACCTCGGCCGGCTGTGTGCAGTGCAGTGGACGCTGCTGCGCTGTGCAGAGGGACTCTGGCCTGGCTGTGTCGCGCAGGAGCCCTGCTGGGTCTGTGCAGAGGGCCCCTGGCTGTGCTCTGCACCGGGGCCCAGCGGCACCTGCACCCCGCTTCTGACTGCACCCCAGCACGCGGTTTGCACGGCCAAGACCACAGGCCGCTCGGGGAGCAAGGGGGTCTCTCCCTCACATCGCAAACTTACAAAATGCAATAGCAGTGACCAGAACCCAAGGACTGACCGTGTCCCTTCCTCTCCCGGGGTGTGTGTGTGTGTGTGTGTGTGTGTGTGTGTGTGTGTGTGTGTGTGTGTGTGTGTGTGTGTGTGTAGCCGGAGACCCGAGCGAGGAGGGGGCTGTTATGGCCCCTCCACCGGCCCCCTCCCTCACTTCCTGTGGAGACTCCGAGTCGTGGCCGCGAAAGCCTGGTGTCCGGCCTGGGCCCTGGAGTCCACCTTGACCTGACTCAGGACAGCCGCAGCTGCAGCGCGGCGCCCGAGGCCTCGGCCCTGCGCGGTGCCACACCCGGGCCGCCAGGGCTCGTGCTGATGCGCCTAGGAGCCTTCTATCCGGTCTGTAGTCCACTCGTGAGCACGCAAAGAGCGTTCTAATGGTTCGCTGCTTCGGTGTTTGTTCAGCGAGTGGGTTCTGATCTTCGTGCCCGCCCTCGGTCCCGGCCCGTTTCCGCGGTAACAGCGCCTTAGTACAGGGGGTTTCGCGGGGCTCGCGCCGCCCCAGTGCCCGGAGAGGGCAGCGCGCCGCAGGCCGGGCAGTAGCCGCGCCCTTTTAGTCCAGTGGCCTCAGCTAGAACCTGCAGCTCCGTGCGGGGACGGGACTGGCCCCGGGGCAAGAGGCAGAACGCACGTGACAGGGTGACTCGGCACCAGAGAAACCGATCACTACTAAGCAGCTGGTTTGGGAGCACTGGGAGGACGAGGAGGTCGGTTGGACCCCCAGAGCCCAGCGCAAGATTAGTCACTGACTTGCAGTCCTGCCTGGGCCTAGGCTCTGGGGCAGACTTAGGAGCTGCGTCTTCGGACTGTTCCCCAGAAACACCGGCAGCTCTGCCCTACCAAGCACAGCTTCCTCTGCAGACTGAGGCATGGACGAGGAGGAGAAGGGGGTGCTGTGGACCCCTTGAGGGAAGTGAGAGCCCCTCATTTCTTCTCTCCTCCTCCAGGTTGGCTAGAGCTAGTGCACGGGGCATTTTAATAAACCAAATAATACCAGCACCCAAAATATATCAGATCCTGGGCAGCAAATGCTCGCTCTGGTTTCCACCTGTGTTGCTCGTCTCCCAGGATTTTACCTGCAACTTCAACCTTATCCTTGCCCCCGAAAGAGCTGGGGGAGGGGAGAGGGCCCTATTCCAAGGAATGGCACCAGCCCTTTCCTTCCCTCCTACCTCAGCTCCCATGAAAAGCACTGTTCCCCTGGAGCCTGGCTCAGAGCGCGCCGTGTGGGAGTCTGAGTTCCCTCCTCTGGTGCCTGACTCACATCTCTATGGTGTCGGGTCGTTAGATCCCCATTTTGCAGATGAAGGGACTGAGGCACAGGGAAAGCTGCCCATTGCCCCGGAGCACGTTTTCTGTTTTGCAGCCCCTTGTTGCACTTTCAGATCCTGGCCACTATGCGGCGCTGTTGCCTAGGCAGAAACGCCGGAGCCGCAGCAAGACGCAGAGCGGCTCCCCTGGGGTCCAGAGACCGGGAGAGGTCAGAGCCGAGACCCAAAGCCGCCAGGCGCTTACAGGGGGGGCGTGGCAGGGCGACGGGCAGACACACCCGGCAGAGTCCCTTCTCCTCCCCTCCGGAGGCGCCCCGCCCCCGGTTTGTGTCCAGCACCCCAGTCCTATCCTGGCAGCTGCCAGCGCTGGGACCCGAGCACAGCTGGGGCCGCTGGGGGCGCCGGGGATGCTGTCGGCGGGCGGGGGTCCCCACAGACAGGCAGCCTCGGGCCCTGGGGCGTCTGTGGGGTGGATCGGTGAGCTCAGGAAGAACTGGGACCACCCCACGCCCACCCCCACCCAGTCTCCACCCGCATCCTCAGAAGACAGACCAGGGTCTGGGACCCTGGGGCTCTGAGGTTATCAGGGGTCCCCGGGCACATCCCAGGGTGGTCCGGTGAGGGCCACCACAGGAGAGACTGGCTATAGCAGTCTCGGCCACTGTGCCGCACCCGCCGCATGGGGCCACAGGCAGGAGGTGGAGAAGGCTGACCCTAAGGGTCACAGCCCTGTGGGCATAGCTAAGGCCCCTCACTGCTGTCTCTGCTGCCTCTCCCCTGTGCACCCACTTCCTGCCCCTGCGCCCCAGGGCTGCAGAGAGAGGGAGGTGAGAGGAGAGGGGAGAGGGAGAGAGAGAGAGAGAGAGAGAGACAGAGACAGAGACAGAGATATTCCCGTTGCTCCTAGGCCTATATGTCTATTTTTAATTAAAAATACATTTAAAATTTTTTATTTTATTTTATTTATTTTATTTTATTTTTAAAATAAAATAATTTTTTTTTCAATCCGGCCCAGGTATGCTGAACCAGAGACTCTCAGACATGGGGCAGAGCTGCTACTTGCTCTCCCTGTCCCCAGCCGCTCATGAGGCGCCGGGAGGCATGGCAGGCTCTAGCCCTGGTCTTCCACCCCAGCAGAGCCTCACAACAAGCCAGATGACCCCCCCCCGACTCCATGGGGGCTGCCATTTTCCACATCTGGACTTCCCTCTCGTCACAACTCCACCCAGCAGACCAGACTATCATAGCCTGGCTTGGCGGCCGCTAGCCGGTCGCAAGTTTTTCAATAAATGCTTTATTTAGAGGTGACTACAAGAGTGTGCCACCCGCACGGCAAGCCTGGCAAGCTGCTCATGTTGTATTTGATATGCCAAATACCAGTAACATTTATATTAGGTCATTCCCGTGACCTAATATAATGGTTTGAGGCTCTTATGTTCCTGGAGCAAGCGGATGCCTTTGGGTTCTACTAGCATGAGACAGGACATATGGAGATATTACTGGTGCCCACTCTAGCAAATAGATGATGAACGGGAAGATCGTGATCGTGATTTTATTGATGGAGATCCTGTGAAGATCCTGAGTCTCCCAACACTGTTCCTGGTGGTTTCTCATACACCTGATGAGGGCTAATGGCATATCCCGCTTTGCGCAACTTCAGAAACGAAAATGCCACCAAGTCAGGAACAGAGTGGGGCAGCCTAGGTTCGTGCCTCCCCACCTCCACCTGCTGAGGGCACAGCAGGTTAGGACCAACAAGAACATCTGGGTCACGAGGACTGAAGACCTCCTCTGAGTAGACGAACACGGGCTTTGTATATGGGAGTCTGGGGTTTCCTCCTGGCTTTTCAGGGTCCCCTGAGCACTGCCAGGAGCAACTCGTGAACACCCCAAAGGGGGCCCAGAAATAAATGGATCTTGTGTGCAAAGAAAGATCTTGGCCCGCAGTTACATACAGGAAGTAGTGAGTGGGGTGAGGTCACTGTCCCCGAGAATTTGGGTCTCTCCCAGTTGCCACAAAGACAGTGCATAGCTGGTCATTAAGGGGAGCCATCAGATCCATGGGGACGGTGTCAAAGCTATCACTTGCCATGACAAGCCAGTGGGAGGGTACGGGGGTCTTACTGGGAAGCCCCTGCCTCAGGGTGCTGCTCAAGATTGGGGTGAGGCAAAGGGCTTCAGAGGGAAAACCTTGGAGCTTCAGGGCCAGCTTCAGGGGCTGTTTCTGGGGGATCAGCACTTGTCTGGGTCGGAAATGCCCTGTCTCAGTGAGGGATGGTGTGGGGGGTGGGCATTCTCTTGCTGAATAATGTCACCTTCAGCCTGACACCGGCGCCGGAGCATTTACAAATCTGCCTGTCGCAGTGACAGCTGACAGATAGCAAGCCCAGCCGGGGCTGAGCTGAATCGCCACCATAAGTCTTGAAAAAAAGTTTGGACTCTTCCGATTTTTATCATCTGGCCAGGTTAAGGCATGGGGCGGTGCAGAGGGAGGCCACAGGGTGCCGGAGCTGCAGGGCTCCTGTCACCTGATGGGGGCTGACAGCAGGAAGTGTCCCGCACCAGTCCCGCCTGTGACCGGGCACCATCAATTGCACCCTCACCGGCCACTGGTTTGTCATTTCCCCTTTGTCTCCATGTCACCTCTCAAGTCCTGTACCAGTGGATTCCAGCTGTGGATGCAGATGTTGAGAGCAAGCGAAGGTAGGGCACAAGCTCCAGGGTCCACCCTCGCCTCCTGCACCGTGGGCACAGGAGACACAGGGCCTGCACTGGCAGCAGGGACCTCAGGCCAAGATTTCTGAATTGGCTTCACCTTCTGTGACTGCCTCTGTGGGCAGAGGAGGGGAGACTACACTGTATTGACCCAGGGCCCACACCGGGTGCCTGGCCAGGCCTAAGGGCTCGGGCTGCCCCATGGCTCCTGCCACAGCCACTGCAAGTAAGAAGACAGACTGGGAGGATGCTCCCCTGAGCCCAGGAAGGAGGACTGAGTCCACAGCACCTGCTGAGTTCTGCTAGGGCAAGTGCACATGTCAGATGCCATGTTTGTAGCATGTTCAGGCAGCTGGGACTGTGGGAATTTGTCTTGTTTGAACACACCCAGCTTTGTTCAATCCTGGCTCTGTGCTCAGGGTTTACTCCTGGTGTGCTTTGGGTGACCATCTGCGGTGCTGTGGAGCAGGTCAGCAGCAGGGAGCACGGGAAGGAGTCGTGGCCACAATGGATGGTTGGCACTTGACAGGGGTGTTTGTGTGCTCTGAAAATTGTATTCACCAGCCAGGAGAATGATCAAAGGCACCAGGATGGAAAGAGGAAGGGGGCCCAGGAGATGACGGGGGCAGAGAGGGTCCAGCCTCTCAGGCTTGCATGGAAGCCACAGTGTCACTGGGATAAAGAGTGCCTGGTCGGGGTCAGAGGCTTGGGCATTTGCCTTGCATGCAAATGATCAAGGTTTAATCCCAGGCACCACATATGGTCCCCTGAGCACAGAGCCAGGGAAGAATCCCTAAGCACTCTGGGTATAGACCAAAAAACTGAAAGGAAAAAAAAGTATCTGGTAGAACTGGGGACACCAGCAGAGTTAAGCTCTGACATCTAATGAGAAGAGCCTCTCACCCGCAGTGGCCTGTTCAGCTCAGCCAGTGTTGCTGTGTTTCTCCTTAAACCTTCTTTCTGATTATTTCTTCTCCCTTTTGACTATCTTGCTATCTGTCTCCTTTTCTTTCCTACAGAATTAGTTTCAGCTTAGTGACCCTTCCACTGTTACCTAACTTAGAACCTGAATCTTCCCTGGTGATAAATTCTGACAGCTGGGAGTGTGGCGTGTTTCCATAACTAGTAAGAACCGGTTCAGAGGATGGAGCATACGCAACTCCACAAACAGCATTTCCTTTGGTCGTCCCAGGTGCCACAAACACTCAAGTAGGTGCACACAGGACAAATCACTTGCCTGGCCAATAAATCTGTGCTAAGTCAGAGTTAACTTAGAACATCAAGATGGTGCGGAGGCTTTTAAGAGGCCCTGCCATTCCTCAGGTTATGGAAAACAATAATAATAAATCGTTGGGAATGTCACCTTGCCCCCTGGCACTGAAGACAAGAACCTGAAATGTTCTAAATAGGCCTGAGAGTGTGTTAGAGGGTAACAGGAAGTTTAGGCTGAAGACCGAGGCGTGTAGGGCAGAGGGCACCTGGCTGGGCTGGGGTTGCTCTCACTGGCTGCTATTGGCAGACCCAGCATGAGACAATGCCTGAGTTTCCAGCTGAGGGCGCAGGGAGAGAGCAGACGGGCACTGCTGACATTGGTTTAGGAACGAACTTGGAAGCATTCAGACTTTAGCCCAGAGCCCCCCACTGAGGGCGTGCCTGGTTGGGTGTGGCCCTGGGGACTGGCTATTGTGGACATGAGCTTGTGTCCCACTCCTTGTGGAGAACACGCCACTTGTTGCACTACATTTTTATTCTGAACCACACCTGACTGTGCAGGGCTCCTGGCTTGGCACTCCTGGTGGAGCTTTGGGGTCCATATGAGATGCAGGACCTAGAACCCAGGTCAGCTGTGTGTAAGGCAAATGCTGTACCTGCTGCACCATCTGGCCCTGGATGACTAATCTTTGTCCAGGCACTCAAAACTGTTGGTGACTGAAGTATCTGTGACACTCAGTCTATCCAGTCCCAAGGACACTTAGTTCTCGATTGCTTTGTAGACTGGCCAATTCCTTTCCATGTTTCATGCTTTAGTGACTGGGGCAGATTTTTAATCTTCCTTTATCTTCTCAGCTCTGATTTCTTGGCTCTCTCTGCAGCTCCTATTTGGCGTGTGTTGGGTCTTCTCATTCTTAATTGCTATTCCATAGTTTTTGTTTCTGTATTTCTGGGTAATTTGCCCAGATTTCTCTTCCATTTTGGTTCTTTGATCTTTGCTGACAATGTTCAACCATTTTGATTTTAAATTTTTCTTAACTCCAATCTTACGATTTCCTGTGGTCTCATATTTTAAGACTATACTTTGTTAATGTGTTTGGGGGCCACACCCAGAAGAGCTCAGGGCTTACACCAGACTCTGAGGACCCTATGAGCTACCAGGGATCAAACACAGCCCAGACGTGTGCAGGGCCTGGACACCTGAAGCCCTGGACCCTCTCTCTGGTCCTTCTACACTTGTGTTGTCTGTAAGCTTGATTCTTTCTTTTGAAAGTCGTTTCAGCTTCGTGATTCCACTATCTCCCACTCGCCATTTGTCTCTGTCTCCCCTCAGTGTTTGCTGAGTTTATTGGGTTTCTCAAGTTCCTATTAGTATGGATAAATTGGGGCTCTGAATACATCTTCAGCAGAAGATGAATGAGTCAGTTCTGGGGCACACATCTGAGCCCCCAAACCCTACTCAGCGTGTTCTGTGATAGTCGGTTCTTCGGGGTGGACCCACAGGTCCAGGTCGGGACATCAGGGTTCCCTGTCCCAACCTCCTTGTTCCTTCCCCTGATTCATCACTGGAACCTTTCAAGGACTCCAGATGTAGATGCAGATGGCGACCCACTGGGCTCAGTCCCCAAGTTCCAACTAGGGCATGCTCCCACCCCACAGAGGGGTCTCTTTCCCTCCCAAACCATGCCCAGTCCCAGGGAGCTGAGACAGCAGCTCATTGACTCACCACTCTCTCTGAAGCCCCTTCTTTGCTTCAGTCCTTGGAGAGTTGCATTATTTTCCTGCAATCATCACTCTCATTAGCAACAGTGGCATCACGCAGGCATTAATTGTCTTCCACGCACAAGCTGCTCTAATTGCTTTATGGAGTAAAAACACTGAGCACTCAACACAGCACGAGGAGGCAGATGCTACAATTATCCCCATTTTACAGATGAGGAAATTGCAATTTCCTTTAAGAACAAGCATTTCCCATTGGGATGGGTGCGAGTGAGACCTCAAGATATAGGTAAAAGATTTCTGAGAACAGAAAGAAGATTCTAATTCATAAAAGGGAATTAATTCCCCAGGTTCACAGCCCCAGCCACAGCAGGATAGTAATAAGCATCCCCTCTCAGCCCCTCACCTTCCCCCCCCCTCCATCCCTCTCCATCCCTCTCCATGCCTTTCCATCTCCTCCATTCCCTCTCTATCCTTCTCCATCTCCCTCTCCATCTCCTCTCCATCTCCTCCATCTCCTCTCCATCCCGCTCCATCCTCCATCCGCTCCATCCCTCTCCATCCCTCTCTATCCCCTTTCATCCCCCTTCAGCCCCTCTCCTACCCCTCTAACCCCTCCCTACCCTCTCTCCTGCCCTCTCTCCATCCTTTCTCCATCCTCTCTCTGTCCTCTCTTCATCTTTTCTCCATCCTGCCAGCTGAGTTTCAGATCCTGAAATAATCTCCCATGGCACAGAGATGTAGCACACTGGTAGAGTGTTTTGGTAAGGACCTAAGTTTAAGTCCCTCCCCTGAAAAATCTCCCCCTTTTATGGAATTCTATGTATTTCTTTGAGAATTTACCCTCAGCAAGGGCACACAGACATTTGCATGAAGACTGACTTGGAGGTGGTTTTGTTCCTCCATTTAGCTTTCCTGGCCCCTTGACCCTGCTTCTGGGAAGACACCAGGGCAAGGTGTAAACAGTTGCTCCAAGGAGGTAAAAGATCTGTGTTCTTTTTAAAAATAATTATTTTTTATTAAATCACCTTGGATCTCAAAGTTAAAAAAGATATCTGTGATTGAGTTTCAGGCATATATTCTTTCACTACCCATCTCTTTACCAGCATCCACTACCATCCACCAATGTCCCCAGTGTCCCTCCCAGCCCCCAGCCTGCCTCTGCAGCATCCATTCCCCCCCCCCCCTAGTGTTCCCTTCCTAACTTATGCCCCCACCCCTGCTTCAGTGTCCAGCTTTCTACTGAAGACTGATCCTTCTGTTCTTTATTTCTATGCTGTTGGGCATCTGACATTCCCCTATGGAGTTTCACTCTGAGCCTGCCTCTCTGCCTCTGAAAACGTCGCTCAACAGGTTACTCTCCATATCCATCAACCTAGCAGCGAATTGCATGACTTCATCTTTTCTACAGCTGAGTAGTATTCCATTGTGGACATTCATCATAGTTCTGAGGAAACTACTGCAGACCATAGACAGGGGATCAAACAGCGGGAAGCTCTCCGTCACAGGTCTCCACCTGCTGAGGTCAGGCCGAGTTAACCAAAGACTCCATCCAGTTAAGGTCACCCAAAGGAGCTCCCAGCAGCCTCCAGATGATGCCTGGAAAGTGGTGCAGTATTTCTACACAGAAGAATCTTGGCACTCACCCACACTAGCAGGTGCTTCTCTTTTTTCCAGACACTGCTCAGCATGGTGGGTTTTCACCCGCTGCAGGCCTGGCAGGAGAAGCAAGAGGAGAGTTTTGGGAGTTGAGGGACTCAACTTGTTTTCTCTTGTTTGCTTATTTTTTTAATTGGTTTCCTACCGGGTGGGGGTTTAGGCATCACACCTGGCTTTGTGCTCAGGCATCACATCTGACAGGACTCGGAGGATCCTATTAGTGCCCCGAATTGTCCAGGCCAGCAGCTTCACCAGTGCCTCAGTGCCAAACCATCCCCAGTAGCACTTACAGTATCTGCTCTCTGCTTCTTTCCTTGACCTGCAGCCATGGGCGTCCCCTCCTTTCTTCTCTCTATTCTTTCTTTCCTACCTCCTGGGTCTAAGTCACAGGCTCTATTCTGTACCCCTAGAACCTGCCTCCTGAGGCAAGTTTCTTGAAGTGTGGGTATGTGGCTAAGCAGGGTAGATGCCTACCTGGGGCCTCTCTAGGGGCTGGCAACGATTCAAGTCCTGATGAGGTGGTGGGCACTCCCTGTGTGTCCCTGTTAAAATTCACGATGGGATCCACGAGGATGTCTATTTAATACCTGCACACATCTGTTTCCTTAAGCAACATGAGGTCTCAGATGCTCCTCACCAATCTGGGGTCTGACCAAGCAGCAGAGTGTGTTGGGCTAGCCAGAAGGTGACAACATGTGACACAGGGTTTCCAAGAATCGAGTTTTGTAAATAAGCATCTTCTTGGGACTTTGATATAAGCCTATAGTCCCACTGGGAAAAAGCAAAGCAGAACGTTCTAATTCGGCAGGTAAGGAAGTGTGCACAGCCTTCAAACCAAGAATAATGGTGCCAGATGCCTCTCTGCATGAATCTCACACAAAGTCCAGAGTTCGGGGGTCTTCTCTGACCTCCAGCACAGGCAGCAATCAGAACATCGAGTGGACGCATGTCTATGTGTGCAAGGATCCAATGTTAATGTTTTCTAGATCCTAGCTCTTATAGACCCCGTCTTCTGAGCCCATGGAAGCTTTGATGCACTTCCATCGTTGGGCTGGGAGACTGAGCCCAGGCAGAGGAAGCAGTGACTTGAGTGGTAATTCTGCCTAGCTGCTAAGCAGAGCCATTCGGTGAGATGGGCTGGGGGTGGGGGGTGGTCACTTTCCCTGGAAGTTGGATCTGACCTAATCACATTTGCTATTTCTGACGGTTCCCTTCTGTGGTGTGGCTTTACTGGTCAGACTCAATGCTTTCTTGCTAATATAGAGATATGTTGCCCTTTTGTTGACATTTTAGAAACTTTGGAATGACTCATCTTTTGTTTTTTTTCTTTGTGTTTTTATTTTTTGGCCCACACCTGCTCCTGACTTTGCACTCAGGGATTGCTTCTGGTGGTGCTCAGGGGGTCCCCAGTGTGATGCTGGGGATCAAACCTAGGGTCAGCAGTGTGCAAAGCAAGTGCCTTTCCACTCTACTATCCGGCCCTGAATAACTGATCTTTATCCATGAATTCAAGCTGTTGGTAGTTGGTGTCTCTATGCTGATGCTTTGCAGAGGAATCTGCTTACTCTACCCTTCCTCCCCGAGAGACCCCTCTCCACCTTTGCTATCATCTCTCAGTTCTGAGCTCTTGAGTCTCTCTCTGGCCAAGATCTTGCTTTTAGCTCCATCTGACCCACTTGCTTATTGGGTCTTCATAATCCTCTTAGCTTTGTGATGACCCACTTGATCAGTGGGCCAGAATAACAGCTCACACATACATACACTGAGTTTGTGCCAGGGCCCATGCTAAGTGCTGGCATGTATTAACTCATTCCATCTTCAGGGCTGCCCCAAAAGGGGCCGCTCTTAGGGCATGGATCCCCTGTGATGTCGCCCAAGTTTCTCAAGCACAGCCTCTCCAAGGGCGAAGCCACAAGCATTCCCCTCCACCTTCTACCTCCTTGTTCCCATTGCCCCTCCCATTCAATCACCCCATCTTCCAGCTGGGGGCACACACGACCTTTTCCATATCTCATTTCTAGTGGGTCACCAGACTTGCTTGTCTTCACCCTATGCCCTGACCCCCAAATCTCTGAGAAAAGGCTCCACAGTGAATAGAGGAGCCCGGAGCCTGGGCATATCACCAAACCATTTCCACAGGTTTCTCTGGCTTGTAAAATTCAGTGTGGTGGAAGCTGTAGAACAGTGCTCAGAATACAATCATGAAGCATTTCCTGATTTGTTTCAGTTTCAAGGCACAACAAGTGACCCTGAGAAGATGAAGGGCATCAGTGACAGACACTCTGAGGAAGATCCCTTTCTAAGACGTTGGTGACAGACACTTGGAAGAGGATCCCTTTCTTGGGAGTTAGTGACAGACGTGCTGAGGAGGATCCTTTCTGGGGCATCAGTGACAGACACTCTGAGGAGGATCCCTTTAGGGGGAGTAGGTGACAGACACCCTGAGGAGGATCCCTTTAGGGGGAGTAGGTGACAGACACCCTGAGGAGGATCCCTTTAGGGGAGTAGGTGACAGACACTCTGAGAAGGATCCCTTTAGGGGGAGTAGGTGACAGACACCCTGAGGAGGATCCCTTTAGGGGAGTAGGTGACAGACACCCTGAGGGAGGATCCCTTTGGTGGCTTCTGCACCTGCTGTGGTCAGACTGATGTACACGTGCTTCATCACACCCTCTCTCTGGTCCCACCATCTCCAACTCTCCAAGGCTCAGCATCTTTTGATTTCCCATGGAATAGCAGTTTGTGGGGGCCTTGAATACAGGGCATAGGCAGGGCTCTACTCCCCTACGGCCCTGGAGAGGAGAAATGGCGGAGAGGGGTCACTCTGGCCCTGAAATTGTTTCGCACTTCAGGGTGGCACCCTCAGAATGCAACAGCTATGACACTCAAGTGTCCTTTGAAGAATCATCCAGTACCTTCTCCCTAAGTCGTGACTCTCATTTTCCACCCAATCAAACATGGAAGGGTCTTTCATCACTGAGAGTCTTGAGGTTCCTCAGGCTCTTCCTCACTCCTCTGGAGAATGCACAGGGGGCAGGAGTGACAATGGAGTGGGATAGTCCAGGCTGGGGCCCTCAGGCAGGCTCCATCTATCTGCAAACGTGAACAAAGTTAAAGGTGGGGATTTGTTGGGCTAGGATGGTGCTGGCTTTCTGTTTTGAGAATCCTTTGCCTTGTTTTAGAACTATTGCAAATAAACTGCATCTCAAAGCCAATAGGCAGCTCAGGGTCCAGGTTCAGCAGCAGTTGTGGGTGTGTGAGGCCCTGGGTTGGATCCCCAGCACCAAAATACAGACTCCTGGTTTAGTGAGCAGACTTGCTTTAGATGCAGCGTTGACTCTGCCACTTAAGACTTTAGATTTGAAAAGTTAGCAGTTAGAAAGAAAGAAAGAGACTCTGGGAAGTGTTGTAGTGAAAAATGGATGCAGAGCCCGAATCCAAAACAGGGTTGTCTGGTTCTGGAGAAGGAAACAAAAGACATAGTCATCTGAACTTGGAGTAAATGTGAGGCAGTTCTGTTAGAAGATCCATCTGGGCCCAAAGCAATGGCAAGGGGAGGGAGGAGAGAGGAGAGAGGCCTCAGTCCCAGAAGATGGATTATAAAACATGTATCATGTAATTCTGTATGTGAAACATCATAGATACCACAAACACACAACAGACAGAAACATCTCAAACGATAGCAAATTGTTAATATCTTTAACACTTAAAGAACTTCCAATGATTAATGAGAAAAACATGAATATTTTCATATAAAAATAAGCAGAGGAGTTGGGGAATATCACACAGGACTGTTGGATTTTCAGCTGAGAAACTGTGCATAACAGCACAAGTGTTAAAGTAACTAGACAGTTTGCCCTGAGGTTTCTATTAATGGGCTTCTACCTTAAGGTGGTTAACTAGGACCCAGGACAGGTTCTTCATCAAGGCTATTTGTTGCCTAATTCTGTAGAGCAAGTAAAGAGCAGAAGTCACCTAATTGCATAGACTTAGGAAAATGTTAATATAGGGCAAATACTAGACAATTTATAAAGCAGGTTTTGTGTCCATTCATCCCATCTACTGAGAATGCTTCCTGTTACTAACGGTCTACTCCTTGATTCATCCCCATATACTGAGCATGCTGCCTCTTACTAATGGTCTACACCCTGAATAAGTCTCAACAGAAAAAAACATCCCACTCTCAAGAAGATTCCTTTATTGTATTTGGAGAGAAAATAGATTAAACAAAAATAAGTGATGTGGAAGGGAATGCTGAGAGTGGAGAGGGTGGGGTTGGAACATTGTGTGTATAAAACCGGTCATGGGTAGTATCGCAATCAAAAGTCCTTCCAATGAGGAAATATATGTTTTTAAGCAAAAATAAATTGAGACATGGGACTGGAGCAATAGCAAGCGGGACAGGAATTTGCCTTGCACACGATCCAGCTGGTTTCAATCCCCAGCCTTGCGTATAGTCCCCTGAGCATGGCCAGGAATAATTCCTGAGTGCAGAGCCATGAGTAACCACTGATAATGGCTGGGTGTGATCCAAAAAGCAAAAAAGTAAATAAATAAATTGAGGCTCAGGGCCAGAGAGATAGTTTAGCCTGCAGGTCACTTGCCTGTCATGCAGCCAACCCGGGATCAATTCTCAACACCCCATATGTTCCTCTGAGTTCCACCAGGAGTCAGCCCTGAACACTGCTGGGTAGTCCCAAAACAAACAAAAAATTAAATTAAATAAAGAAGAAATAAAAAGAGAAGCAATGAAGTGTGGGCTGGTATAGAGTAGGAGATGGGGTTGAAGATGAGGAGGCAAGAGAGGCAAGAGAGAAGGGGGAGCAGAAGAAGGGAGACAGGGGTCTCTGTCAAGAGGGGCTTTGCAGGCTGCAGGTCTTGGGAAGCTTCAGCACCATTCTGGGAACTCTCAGCCTTAGGCATGTGCTCCAATATGGACCTGCTGGGACCCAGGGTCCAAGGGTACCCAGGGCCTCTCTGTTAGTACTGGGGTCCTCTGGGGCTGCACCTGGAAAAGCCTGGGGGTGCAGGGCATGTGGTGTCGGGTATGAAACCTGGATCAGGAGCATGCCACGTGTCCCATCTGCTGTTCTCTCTCTGAGCCCCTAGGCAGGAGGTGGCTGAAGTGACTGTTTCCTAAGTATCAGCTCCAGCAAGTGGATCAGCTCCAGTCCCCAGTGGAGGAGAGGGGCTGGGAGACAGGCTGGAGACTAGTTTTCCGTAACCCAGGAAGAAGGATGGAGAAGCTGTAGAACTCTAAGATAGTGTGGTGTGGGCTCACTCTGAAGGCTGATTTGAATCAGGTAGCTAGAGACCCAGTTGACCCACAGGTTTGGGGTTGGCCTGGATCCCTTAGGGTTGTCTTCTCACTCTTTGAAAGTCAACATTGATGACGCCTTTAGCCATTCTGGATGAACAACTGAGATGTGAGTCTGTGCTTCACAGGAAGGATGAACACACTTGAGACTCATCGGCATATAGGTGACATTTGAAAGGAACACAAACACCACAGAGAAGTTACCCCAAGTGAGAGCCCTGGGAACTCTCCATCTCTGAGAGCAGGAATATGTGTTTCTCTCTCCGTCCTCTCTCCCCTTGCTCCTCCTCCTCCCCCTCCCCCCCCTTCCCTTTTTGTTCCTTCCCTCTCTTCCTCCTTTCCACTCTCTTATCTCCTTTTCCCCTTCATTCCTATTTCCCTTCCCTCCTCCCTCCCTTACTTCCTTCCTCCTTTCTTTTCTTTCTTTCCACTTTCCTCCTTCCTTCCCACCTTCCTTCCTTCATTGAGGCAAACAGGGGTTTTAATCCTTTAATTTCTACTAAATTTTACTTGTTTTCATTGTAATAGTGAAATATTTCCTCTCCAGGAAATGTAGAAAAAATGAAAATGGGAGCAGGTGGAACCCTGAAAGTCAAGGGCTGTAAAGAGTATACCAGCCACATCAACAGCTGCCACTCAAGTGTGAGGACTTGACAGGGAAGTACCCCTCAAGTGAGCAGCCTGTAGCGCTGGAGGCAGAGCCAGAGTGGGAACAAGTCCCTCCACTGGGGTATAGACGACATTGTTCTTTCAGGTGCTGAGACTCTCCCTCACCTTCCTGCCACCTCACTGGGCTTCTTTTCCAGGGCCTCTTTCATCAGCACACAAGCACTCTACAATCTCTCCTGTCAGCTTTCAGAGGTTTCATAAGAAAATGCTCAACACAGCTTGTTGAATGGGTATCATGGCTCCACCAAATAGACTCCGTGTGACATTCCTAATAGCCAAAGAGGGAGGGGTCCATATCTGTCCTTTGGCTCACTCATCAAGAGGGTCTCAAAGTTTGATTCCTTAGATAGCAGCATTTGATCAGAAAGGATCAGGAAGGTCAATAATAAATTCTCCAATCAGTCAAGACCAGTAAGTTGGAAACTCTGGGGCAGGGATTAGGGTCTGGAGCATCCTGCTCTTCCACTTCATGAGCTTCAGAACACTCAAGGCCATAGTATGCAGGGGATGTTTTTACTAAGGCCTCCCAAGTTAGCTCACATCCCCTTGCGAGCCACATACTGTGGTCAGTGATGCTTGCCTGTTGTTGGAGCTTCTGCCCATGCCCAGCTCAGGCACCATTGCTGCCCCCTTCATTAGTTCTCTTCTCCCATCATTCTGTCCTATTCAGTCATTCCATTCTCGGGAATAAAAATGAAGCTTCTAGTTGTCTTTCATGGGACAGACTAACTTCATGTGACCTGTGTCATCTTTTATGAAATTTGGTATCTTCAAAATATCCTCCACAAAAAGCAAAGTACTATCCCCAAAGGAAGGCTTCTGCTCTGGCCGTTCATTGATTTGTGTGTGTTTGTCAGTATGAAGCTGTGTGTGCCCTTATGTAAAGGTGTACACACATACCTCATCAACCAAATGTGAATAATGACTCACTCCCATAAGATTGAAGAATTTTCTGTCTTCTCCTTTTCCTTTTGTAGTTCCCAAATATTCTGTGATAAAAATAATTCAATTGTTGGATTAAGAACCAGTGAAAATCAGAAGGCCAGAAAGGAATCAAGAAATAAGGATTAATGCAGCAAGTAAGCAAGGTCAGAAGGCGAGAGGTGAGCAGAGGGAAGGGAGAGAGCAGAAAGGAGGCAAGAAGGAGAGGAGGAAAGAGGGGGAGGGAGGCAGCAGTGCTCTGAGAGAAGTAGACTAGCACCACAGGGGAACAGTTTGACTGCAGAAGGGACCTTGTGGTGGGCTGGGGAAGAGTCTCATCAGCATGGGAGCATTAGCAGGGCTGTGGTGAGGGGCCTGTCCCCAGTATCTGTTTCCTTCATTATAACACTCTCAGTGCTTCTTTGATCAATTGAACACTCGATCACTTGACATCCTGTTATACATTGATTTGCTCGAGCGGGTGCCAATAACATTTCCATTTGTCCCTGTCACATGCCAGTGTAGCCCAATGGCATCTGCTTACTCCAGGAATGCAAAGAGTCCAAACTGTTTGTTCAGGGTCTTGACAACGAAGTCTGACCATCTTGTAGGTGGGTGGCCACGTGATCTTTTGACATCCTGTGGGAGCCAATCAATAATGGCTCTAGTACAGCGGTTGTCCCCAAGTTGCATTACATGTCCGCCCATCTGATTTTTTGATGCCTTGACAAATGAAACAGCATCCCGGACTCTTGATTGTTGATGGAGGTCGAAACTCCAGATTCCTTTCACTTGAGTGAGGCATGATATTCCAAGCACAGCTCTTTCAATTCCTCTTTGGGAGACCTGAATGGTGCTCTCATCCTGCTTCATAGGGCCCTGGTATCTGAGGCATATGTTGATGAAGGGAGAACAGTGGAGTGGAAGAGATGTGCCTGGAGTCTGAGGTTCTTTGCCCTTTTATCTATTTCTTCACTCAATGCTCTTGATGGTATTCCACACCACTCTCTTTCTCCTGTGCATCTCAGGTGCTAGGTTGTTACCATTTTGAGTTCTCGACTTATGTACTCATAACTGCTGCATTTAGAGATGTTTGTTCCATTGAGAGTGAATGTAGCATCTAGAACTCATTTGTTTTTCATAAACATTGTTTTGTTGAGACTCAGCTGTAGACCTACCTTTCCACATTCATGGTCAAAGTCAGCCACCATTTATCACTATCACTATCCTCCCATTGATCATCTATTTGCTAGAGCGGGTACCAGTAATATTTCCATATGTCCTGTCTCATGCTAGTAGAGCCCAAGGAAATCTGCTCACTCCAGGAACATAAAGAGCCTCAAACCATTATATTAGGTCATGGGAATGAACTAATATAATTGTTACTGGTATATGGCATATCAAATACAACAAGGGGCAGCTTGCCAGGCTTGCCATGCAGGTGGCATACCCTTGAAGTCACCTCTAAATATAGCATTTATAGATGAACCGTGCAGCTGCAAGCGGCCGCTCGGAACGGGCTGTGATATGTTGTCGCTGGGTGGAGTTCTGACGAGGGGGAAGTCTGGATGTGGAAAATGGCGGCCCGATAGAGTGGGGGTGTCATCTGTCTTGTTGTGCAGCTCTGCTGGGGTGGCGGGCCAGGGGCTAGAACCCGCCATCCCCTCCCGGGTGCCTCGTGAGTGGCTGGGCATAGGGAGAGCAAGTAGCAGCTCTGCCCATGTCTGTAAGTCTCTGGATCCAGCATACCTGTGGCCAGCATTTATACCTCTTGGCTAATGTTTGGTGTTATTAGAACAATGTCACCAGCAAAGCGGAGGTGGTGTAGTTGCTGACCATCTATCTTAACTCCCATTCCTTCCCATTCTAACTGCCACATGATGTTCTCAAGGCTGACACTGAAGAGTTTCAGTAAAATGGTATCACCCTGCTGAACAACTCTTTTGACATCAATGACCACTTCCTTGTAGAATAGTGAGATCCTGGTGGTGAATCCGTAATACAGCTCACAAAGGATCTTGATGTATTGAGTTTGAACACCGTTTGACTAGGGCTTTGATGACTGCTTCAGTCTCAAGAGAATCAGAGGCTTTCTCTAAATCAATGAACATTAGATAGAGCGGCATCTTGAACTCCCTACAAACCTCAATGAGCTTAGTTACCATGTGGATATGGTCGATTGTGCTGAATCCTTTTCGGAAGCCAGCTTGCTTGCATGGTTGTCCTTCATCTAATGCTCTGCCAATCCTGTTCAGGATGATTCAAGTGGACAGCTTGTAAATGACGGACAACAGGCAGATCAGTCGATAGTTGCCAATTTGTGGATGTCTCCTTTCTTGAACAGTAGAACTGTCCTGCTGGTTTCCATTGGGAGAGAACCTTGCATTCAGAAAGGTAGTGTGTGAAGAGCTGAACCAGTGTATTGATGAGTACTGACGACAGAATATTCAGGTGTTTGGGTCTGACTTTGTTTGGGCCGGGTGCTGTTCACTTCTTTACTGGCAAAAATGGCTTGTAGGATTTCAGAAGGGAGAACGTTGGGAATAATATATCCATCCCGCGGAATTTGGCATGTGGGCAGGTGACTATCAAAGAGATTCGAGTAGAAGTCATGGATAATCTCCATTGCCTTTCTGGATGATGTGATAGATCCATTAGGACTTCGGAGGGCAGTCATCTTGGTCTTATAGTTGGCGAAGGACAGTTGGACATTGAAAATGCTTTTCCAGCCTCTGCTCCATTGACCAGTATTGCTGCCCTTCTCCCTTTGACATCTTCCTTTATCATTTCTCTGCACTGCTTTGTGAGCTTGGATGTTAGTTTATGGTTGCCTGAGTTCAAGCCTTGCAATGTTGGTGAATGAGCTTGAGAGTTTTTGAAGACAGGTGTCCTTTTGTGGCTTTCTTTCTTTCGGCATTCTTTGCATAATCATGGAGGTGCTGAACCAGTTGGTTGTATTCTTTGTCGATGTCATCAATGATGATATCTTCCCATGTTAGCCACAATGGTGCCAAAGAGCTCACAGTTGGTGGTCATTCTGGGAGTTCTCTTCTTAAACTTTTTGCAGCCCTTTCTCCCCATTCTGTGAAGTAGAATTTTGCATGAAGGAGATGGTGGTCTGATCCTGTTTGGAATTTTGGGACGACAGTGACATGGATCAGGCAAAAACATCAATTGACTATAATGTGGTAGATTTCATTGTGCAACTGTCCACCAGGAGAGTCCCATGTCCAATGTTTAGATCCAGCCTTCTGGAACTGTGAGTTATCATGAATGGTCTTGGTTGACATGATGATCTCAGACAGTTCTCTCACCCTGTTCGTTCCATTCTAGGCCATGGGTCCCGATGTGGAGTTCTTTGGTCGATCTTCTCAGCCCTTTATTGGCATTAAAATCATGGACTATGATCGTGGTCTTCTTTATAGAACTCCTTCAGTTCTATGTAATATTTCTCAATTTCTTTTTTCCCTGTATGTGTATGTTGGTGCATAGACAATGAAGATAGAAACTGCCGACAGTGAGCCACATCTATTCAAGTGTAATTGTCTGATTCGGTTTGTTAGGCACTCAAATGAATCTATGCTTATGGCCAGGTTTGTGTTGACAAGGACACCGACACCACCAACACCTCTTTCGTCACATGTTCCGAGGAACAGTTCTTCGCCTGTGTCGAAAACACCTTCTCATCTCAGTCAGAACAATGATGTTGTACTTGATCTTTTGTGCTTGCACCATCGGGTCTTCAACATATGCTTCTGATGCCAGTGTGCGTGTATTGAAAGTACAGTCAGTCATTTTAGTACTTCTTCATTTTGGCAGCCTAGTTTGGCCTTGAGATTTTATCATCCTCTCCTTGTTCATCCTTCTTAGCACTCCATATTTAGGGCTTTTTCAGGGTCAGGGAATGAGATCCATCATTTTTACTGGTTTCGGCATATCGAATACTTCGACAGACAGCTTGACGGGCTCTGTTGTGCAGGCAGGAATGCTTGAACCAGAGACATAGATACACAGGGCAGAACTGCTACCAGCTCTCCCTGTTGCACTCCCTGTGCTCCACTGATCATGAGGTGGCTGGGAGGGAGTGCAATTTCCGGCCCTAGCCGCTCATCCCAATAGAGCCAAGGCTCCACTCAAGAGAGAAAGCTGATCTCAAGCCTAGCTTGTCAGAGCTACACCCTACAGAGAAACCTATTTCAAGCCCAGGTATGCTTGAACCAGAGACACAGATACATGGGGCAGAGCTGCTACCAGCTCTCCCTGTTGTGCATGGTAGTGGCCGTGAAGTGGCTGTGCAGTTCTTCAGTAAATTGCCAAGAGTATTCCATCCGCCCTCTTAGAGAGCCCAGAAAGCTACTGAGAATATTCTAACCACCCCTGCTTTTTATTTTATTTTATTTTACTTTATTTTATTTTATTTTACTTTATTTCATTTTATTATATTTTACTTTATTTAAACCAACAACTTTTAGTCCATTCCTATTTCATGAACAGAGATGGGAGCCAACAGATCAAGACCACACAGGGGCGGGCTGTGTTTGCATGTTAGTCTGTGGAGGATGCTCCAACCCCAATTCCCCCAATTCAGGTGGAGCAGTGGCACATGTTTGATGCCCCTTTGAAGGTGCATCCCTGGATGCTCTTGGTACAACCTGGAGGGCAGCACTTTAGTCTGGCTCAAGCACTTTTCCTTGGAGGAGGGGCTGGTACAGGCTCAGCTGCCGCCAGTGCTTTGGGGGCAGGCAGTTTGGCATCAGGTGGAGAGCGAGGCTGGTGGACTCGGCTGGGGGAGAAGGTTTGATCTCTCAGCGCTTCTTTAGAACAGAGCAAGTTTAAGAATTCGTCTCTCTCTGAATGGGAGACGAGGGAGGCATGCTCCACCCTGGGTATGTAATTATAAAGAAATGGAAAATTTTAGAGCAACAACACAGAAAATTGTTGAGTACATGTTCTAAATATAAGCACACAATGCTGTGCGTGCAAGTAAAAAAAGGCGGGGAGGAAAGAGATATGAGTCCTGTGTAGCATAAAAGGTATCTTATCCTGTAGCAGAGATAAGCTGTCTTACTAATCATTTCCTTTATTGTTCTTGTCCTGGCTGTGCGGCTCAGGCTAGTCCAGCTCAAGTTAGCCTCCACTATTAAACAAAGTCCAAATGTTAAATGCCTCATTAACACTTCCTGCCACCACCAACAATTGTGGGTTTTTTTTCTTCTTCTGGGCTACTATCCACTTTATTTTTTCTTTTCTATTTCTTTAGACTAACTAATCTCTGAAAAATCCTTCTCTCCTCTTTTCTGTGTATTTTCCTTTATCTCTGTATTTTCTTTAACAAGAGTGGGCCATCAGATTGTCTTCCCTTTTTTTTGTGTCTCCCAGGCTTATTCTTACCTGTCCTCACTTTTGGACTCTCTTTTAAGTCTCCATGTTATGGATGAGGGGACCTGATCCTGCAGGAGGGGGCTGTGTCCTGTATTTTCCTGTGGAGTTGGCCTTTATGCTCACTCTAGACCATTGTCCCCCTCAGGAATCTGTGACAATTAGATGCCATGTTGTTTGTGCCTCTCTACAGACACTTGACAACTCTGTCTCCCCTATTTCAGCAGCTGAGAAACAAGGAGTATGGGGGGGGTTGCGAGGGAGAGGGGCGAGGAGTGATGCTGTTTCATCTTATTTCATTGACAGGTATTAAAATTAAGTGCCTTAATTTTGCCAAGGTGCCCAGACATCACACTTGCCTGATACATGTCTTTAAAATAATCATAGAAAGGAGGAAGAGCTGCTGGTATATAGAATTAGACGACATTTTGTTTTCAAGAGCTTGTTTTCAAGAGCTATGACCCAAATTAGGAAAGGGCCAATTACTGGGTCTCAGAGTAGCACCTCTTTTGTTCTGAAGCTGTTGGCTCGAGCTGGTCACACGAGCACACCAGTGTGAGGAGTCTGGAAATGTAGCCTGAAAGTGCACAGATGAAGTCCCAGCCACACCAGAGATGTGAAAAGAAAGGAAGAACAGTCTTCTAGACCTGCTGGGGTATGAGCGCAGGGACTGATCAGCAAGGAAACATTCTCAATGCTTCCAGACCTAGGTGCCAAATTATGTCCCTGGAGGGCTGGGTTTGATGGGGGAGGCTGTGAGTGCGATTCTCTGGCCCTGCAGCTGCTCCCTTTGTGGACAACCTCGGCTTGCAGACACAAGGCTGCAGTTTCGGGCTTTGACTGCCGTGGTGTGCTGCGGCCGGTTCCCCACTGCTGCCCGCTTACAGATATTGTGGGTGGGGAGTCCCTGACCCGCAGGATCTGTTGGGTGATTTTCTGGGTCTGCTGTCTCTAGATGTCACAGAATAGTAGCTTCAGACAAGAACAGAAATGCTTTTCTCACTGTCCTGTAAGCCAGAAATCAACGGTGAAGGTGTCAGAGGCTGGTACCTTGGGGGAGGCCTCTCTATGGTGGCTTCCACTGAGTTCTTCACCGGTGTGTGTGTGGTGGTGTGTGTGTGTCTGCCCAGTGTCTGTGGTTCATGTCTGCTGAGTGTCTGTGTCCCGTGTCAGTGCGTCCAAGCACAGGACACTCAACCCACTGCATGAGGACCCACGGTGGCATCGGAATTGTCACATGATAACCTTTTAAAGGCTCCTTTCCAAAAAACAGTTAAATTCCAAGGTGCTCGTCATTAGGACTTTAAAGTAGGAATTTGGGGAAATACAACTTGACCTAAAACTGCCTCTTTATTTGGGGGAATCATACCTGGCAGCGCTCAAGACTCTTCCTGACTGTGCTTGGGGCACTCCTGGAGTCGCAGGGAGCATTTGCAGTGCTGAGGTAGAGCAGGGCTGGCTGCATGAACTCCTTAACCCTGAGCCAACTCTGACCCCACAATACCTCATCTTAATGATGACATTTGAAATATGTCACACCAGCAAGTGCTCCAAGTTAGAATCAGCAGGTATCATCTTCTGTGTGTGTGTGTGTGTGTTTTTTTTGGGGTGGGGGGAGAAGAGTGGGGGATGCAATCTGACCAGGTAGGAAAATTACTTGAGACATCCTACCTAGTAGAGGTGGCAGGAATGGTGAAAATGAACCCTGACATTCCATGAGTGCACAAGCTATGATAAGTTAATGCAAAAAATATTATAAAAAAAATCAAAGACTGCCATCTCCTGTATCAGCCATCACTGCAGTTTGTGAGAAGAATAGGGACACCCTAGAGCAAGAGTCGCGCAGAGGAAACAGCTGTAGGATTCTTCTTCCTGGATAGCACGAACCAGGAAGCTACGCATTCCTCCCTAGTAAATCCAGCAACACTTCCCTAGGCAAGTTACTTTGCAGAAGTCTGGGGAAACCCTACATCAAAGGAGAGTCCAGGAAAAATAGGTGGAAGGATATATTTTAGCACTTCAGAGTGCTTCCTCCACCAATCACTGCTTGCTGTTTCAGCTACAGTCAGCAACTGTGTGAGGTATAGCAGATACACAGTAATGCCCACGCCTTTAGGTGTGCAGATCTGAGGAATCTTGTCCATATGCCAATCACATAGTCAAGATGTTCATTGTACTCATCTTTTCAAAACTTTCCTCCTGCCTTTTGGTAACACCCTGTTTGATGGTGACTGAGAAAAACAGCTTCATCATTCTGTGATGGTGACTGAGAAAAACAGCTTCCCCACAAAATTGTCCAAATTTGATATTTTAATTTCTGATACTTCTAGATGTGGTAACATCATAATGAGATTTCAATTTGAATGCCCTTAATGACAAATAACACCAGCATCATTTTGTGTGACTTTTCTTTGGTAAAGAATCTTATTGGGTTATTTTAGTTCTTACTACTAACATAAATGCTGGATATGGTATTTAATCAAATACACAATTTGTAATATTTTCCTAATGCCTTAGAAGAGGGTCATTTTAAATGTTATGGAAGTCCAGTCCATCGTTTTTTTCTTTTATAGATTGTACTCTCGGTGTCGCACCCAAGAAATCATTGCCCAGTTCAAAGTCATAGAGGTTTTTCATGTATTTTTTTAAGAAAACTTTATATTTGGATCTGTGCTCTATCTTAGTAGATTTTATATAAGGTAGAATGCTTGGATCAAGATTTATTATTTTTAACATGTGGATATCTAATGGTCCCATCATTGTTCATAGAAAATATTACATATTTCACTTTATATTGTGTTGCATTTTTTGTGTTGCATTTAATGTTTTATATTGTGTCTATCTCACTCATACACACAGTTTGGCATACATGTTTGCACGTAGCAGTTTATTTGTGGTTGTATGCACATGTATTAAGGGCTCTTATCAATGTTGGTCATTTTCTCACAGTCTTGTTGGTTTCTCTCTTGGAGGACCATACTCAGCAATATCCATGGGCTCTTCATGGATAGTGGCTCAGTAGTGGCATTACTCTAGGCAAGGCTTGTTGGGTCATGTGGTCACCCCTAGTGGTGTCCAGGAGACATGCAGTGCCAGGGATGGAAATTGAATCTAGGCTTAGACCTCTTGAATGCAAAGCCTGTGCTCTAGATCTTTTGTAACTCGCTGATCCTGGGTTATTTATTGAGGTCTTATAACTAGTCTTCATATCAGATAGTATTAGACTTCCAACTTATTTTTTATTTTTTAAAATTGTTTTATCTATTAGGTGTGTTTTGCATTTCCATATTGATTTTTAAATTGGCTTGTCAATTTCTCCTGAAAACACTAATATTTGAATTAGGATTTATGAAATCTACAGATTAATTCTGAATAAAATGCCATCAATAATATGTCCTGTAGCAAAGCAGTTTAGAATATATCTCTATCTTGGTCTTCTTTAAACTTCTTCAGTGATGTTTTGTATTCATCAGCATGAAGTCTTGGCTATTCTTTGACAGATCTAGTATTAAGTATTTATATTCTCAGTGCTGTTTTTGAGTGGCATTGCTAATCTATAGAAATTCACTTGACGTTTGCATTAAATGTTTTATCTTGAAACATTGCTACACTCCTAATTCTCATAGCTTTGTTGTCAAGTTCACTATATACTCTACAATAACAGGCTGAAATAACTTGCTCCTTTCCATTTTGCATGGTTTTGTTTATTGTCTCTTCTTGTTAAATTGGCTAGAACCTCTAATTCTAAAAATTCAGGAGACATTCTTCATCTTTTGATTATACAGGTGTAGTTAGTCTGACTTTTAGATATGCTAATAAAAGGTTTTTCATGGATGTTCTTTATCCAATTGAAAATGATCTTAATTTTATGAGCACTTTTTAAGGGAGGGTGGGTTTGATGCACACATAACTGTATTCAGAGCTTACTTCTGGCTCTGTGCTCAAAGGTCACTCCTAGCAGTCCTCAGGGACTCAATCAGTCAAGTTTGAGTCATACAAGTCAGTTGTCTTAACTTCTGTACTATTTCTCTGGTCCTGCTTTATTTACTTAATCAGGAATTAAATATAGACTATCAAGTGTGTTTTGTCTCCATGGCAGTAATAATAGACTTTTCTTATTTTAACTGGCTAATATTATGGCTTTTTATAATTTATTGTTGATTTTTTGTTTGTGGGCCACACCTGGAGATGCTCAGGGGTTATTTCTAGATCCTCACTCAGAAATTACTCCTGGCAGTGCTTGGAGGACCATATGAGATGCCAGGTTTGACTGCATGCAAGACAAATTCCCTACCTACTCTCCTACCCTGCGGCCCTTTATTATTGAGTTTTAAAAAATACTGAGCCAAGCAATTTTTTTAAATAAAATGTGCCTGGTTCTGATGTATCATTTTTTGTATTTTACTGGATTCAATATGCTCAAATTTTATTTAATATTTGGCCTACAGATTAATTTTTGTGAAATCTCTTTATTGTTTTACTTTCCAGGTACTAGGTTCATAGAATGAATTGAAGTTGACTGCCCTCTGTCCAGTTTTCTCGAAATGTTTGTGTATAATTAATAATAAATCATCTTTAAATATTTGTTGGAATGAAACCATTTATATCAGAATGTTTCTTTGTCGCTATTTTAATTCACACATTTAATTTCTTCTTAATCTTTAAGACGTGTTTTCCTTAGAGAAGTATCTGTTGAGGCATTTTACTCCTTTTTTCATTGGGATGTTTGCTTTTTCTGTAGTTGAGTTGCATGAGCTCTTTACTGTATTTTGAATGTCAACCTCTTGTTTGATACATAATGAACTCACATGTTCTCTCAGTGTGTATGCTGCCCAGGTAGGTCACAAGCATGCCAGAAATGGTGGAACTTCATTTATTATTAGAGGAATGCAAGATGAACCACAATCAAAATCACTTGACCCCCCTTTATTAAAAAGAACAGGGTCAGAGAGACAGCTGTAGCTGGTTGAGCGCTGCGCATTTGATCCTCTGCATGCCTGTTCTCTCCCAACCAGCACTACCTGTGAGACCACAACGGACCCAGAACTGTGAATAGATCGGGTCTCAGCACTCAATTGTCTCGCTCGGCAGAATATCACCAACAATGACCTTAGGGTCCTCTGAGCATTACCTGGGAGCATACAAGCTCCACAAATAAAGCCCAAAAACAACAAATCAAATCAGCAAAAATATGTGTTCAAAAAATATTCGTGCTCATCTGTTCCTATCATCATTCATCTGTTCCTATCAGTCCAGTTGTCAAAGCATGGACTTGGCTTACATGATCACTAGATAAAGAAGCTGTAGTCTGTCTACTTATGGGAATATGATGCAGCCATGAAAAAGACCTTTGGAATCATGTAGTTGGAATGTGAGGTGATTAAGGGAATGGAATTGAGAGATGCTTGCCAGATAGCTTCACTTACAGGTGTAATATAAACATCTACAAGAGCAAACAAACAGGCCGAACCACAGAACTCTCTCAGGCATTTAAGATCACGGAAGTTCCCTAGATGAGTGACTGTGTATTCACTGTGCTTGCAGGTGCGAACTTCAGGTTTAAACTGAGACGTGGGATGGGCCCTACTTTGTTGGTGGTTTGGTGAGGATGGTGACCAGTAGGAGGGGTACAGCCTCTTTCCTGGATTTGCAGAGTCTGGCACAGCACTGGTGCACTCATACAAAATGGCTTACAAAGTTCTGCTCGGATGAGGCAAGGTTGCTCAGCACCTGACGCAGTGCCCAGAGACCCTGTTTCCTGAAAGTCTGCACACCAACAGCCTCTCTCCTGGTCCTGTGAAGGGTTGGCACTGCCCACCCACCCTGGAGAGGTATTTCCTCAATGTTGGTCTTTGGCCTTCCTGACAATGGCACACACGTGCACGCACACACAGACAAACAGACACACACATACACAGAGCACAGTTGCAGACCCTAATACCCTGTGGTTCTCTGACCCTGCACAGAGTCTCCTCCTCACTCCTGTTCTGAATGCCCCAAGCAGCCTCCTCTAACATGAAGTGCTACAGGACAGCCTCACTTCCCCTCACTGCTCTTGCATCGAAGTTTCCAAGAAGGTTCTTGTCATTTGGGCTCATTTGTATGTTTCCACCTGCAGGGGTCACTGTTCACTCCAAATACCTGAACTCTTCCTCTACACCCTCAGCCCCTCAAGCCCAGACTGTCTTTAACATTGCTTCAAATCAGCCTGTGATACCTTCTGAGATCCTTGTTTGCTTTTGAGCCATACCCAGCAGTGCTCAAGGCTTACTCCTGGCTCTGAGCTTAGGGATCACTCATGGGTTCAGAGACCATCTGGAGTGTGGGGGATAGAACCCAGGTAGGCACCTTCCCACTGAATGATCATCATAGTTTCCTCTCTTTAGACTTCTAATTTGGGGGTCCTGGTGCAGTGTCCTGCAGGAGAATTGGCTGGGGCTTATCAGCAGAACCACTCTTGTGGACAGGATGCTGCAGTCAAGCTCACAGAGGGAGGCTGCTCTTCCCAGGAGTCCCAGTCCCCAAGTCTTCCAGGTTCCCTATGAGAGAGGCATGAGGCTTCTATGCTGACCACTTTGGGGAAAAACTGAGTTGCCAGCGAGAGGGTTTCAGAGCACAGGTGTTGCTTGATGACACATTTCCCACCTGGATCAGGTTTTTATGGGTTCTGGCTAGGGGGCATTCCGGGAGGCTGGGGAAGCTGTTGATTTGAAGCATCCTGTATTTTTCCATCAGTGCCACCTGAGTGCCACCTCGCAGGGCACAGTGTCTGAGTCAGGGAAATGAATGGTTCTGAGAGCAGCAGAGCCCAAAGGTAAGACGGTTCTGTCCCATCTGCTGCAGCTGCCTTCAGCTGGGGAGAGGAACTTTAGGCCCATAGACATCAGGTTCCATGGGGGGCTAACTAGGAGGAAGCACGGAGCTTCAAAAACAAACATGGAGGCGGCCCATTTAGTCTCCAGTCATCCTGGTCTTATAACTGGGAGTTGCCTGTAGGATACCTGTTGGGAGCTAGGTGCTGCCTGCTCTCACCTTGTCTTCACGACAAAGACTCTATCGGTGTGACTGCCAATTAATGGAGGGGGTCATGGGGACTCAGGGGGCCAGAGCCCTTGGAAGTAGTTTGTTCAGTTTTGGGGCTTATGGGCTTTGCTCAGCTCCCTAAAGAGCCTTTGACTTTGGAGGATCTTAACTGCTCTGTACAGAAAGAAACTGGTGTGTTCTTGGGTTTGGGAATTGGATCTGTGTCATTCAGTAGGCTGGCTCGCCTTTCGCCAAAACTCCCCTCTCAACAGGATTCTGTTGTAGGGAATAATGGGCCTAGAGAAAATGAAATCTGGTATTCCTCAGAGTTTTACTTCAAGAAAGTAGGCAGACTGGAAACAATGGTGGTGCCAAGATTCAAACCTACCTTTGCCTGACATTCAGCTTGAATTCCTGACACATGGGTTTGGGTTTCCAGTACAACAAAGCAGCCATGGCAGCAGTTAGGCCAATTGCTGCTTCCATCTTCCAGGCACCACCATTATCATGGTGCTGAAATGTGGTGACAAGTTCAAGTTCTCATCTCTGCTCTGTATCATCCAAGGAAACCTGGGTACATGCATTAATGCTCTTTATCTCAGGCATCTTACTGATATGATGGGAATGAAAACCTTGTTGGGTTCCCTGAGCTGAGTGCTCAAGTGCACCTCCATTTCAGTTGCAATGAAATCCATCGTAATGTCTTCAATAATTGTTATTATCATCTGTTATTTCCTGTTATTATCATCTGTGTATGGAGATATTTAGCTTTCATAGTTTGTGGTGAATGTTTTCTTTCTTATGGAAGCATTTTTTTCTTACACCTCTAATAGACAATGATTTGAGAACTGAAAAATAGAAAATATATACCTCTTTAAAATATGCAATGTTTTTACTCATTTTAAAATAAAAACCTCCAGCTTAATTAGGGTAAGTGACTCTGGGAAGCTAGAATAACCCAGCTAATTAGCTGCGGTATTACCCCTGGAATCCAGGAGACAGCTGAATTTCTCATTTCTTTATTCTATGATGTCACTTTTGTTTCCCTCTAAGTTTCATCTTAGCTGAGTAGCTGGGGGGAGCAAATAGACAAAGTCTAGATTCCTGGTTCCTGTGGCCTTGAGCAAGTTACCTGAACTTTCTAAGCTTCAGTTTGTCATCTGTGTGATGGCGATAACAATGCTTTCCTCATTAGGATTTAATGATCTCAAAATGAGATAATGTTTATAATTGCTTTAGCTCATTAGCTGGCACCATAAGTGCTTAATAAATATTAAATAAGCATAATGGCCAAGAGGGCAATAGGCTTTGGAGTCACATTTCCCAGGTTTTAGTCCCATGTCCTTCTACCATTACTGTATGACCCTGGGCAAGTTGGTGGACTTCGCTAAGCTGCTCATTGCCTCTTAATCCACACAGTGAAGATTACATTGCCTCTCCCCACGGTAGTGGCAAAGATGCAAGAAAATGCGGCTTGCAAAATACCAGCTCAATTCCAGACCTACAATCAGTGTCCAATAAATAATAACAGATGCAAGTGTAATTAGAATTACACTCATATTCTTTTCTCATCCATCTGCTCTCTACTGTGTCAATATCATTATGTGCTTAAATGAATGTTCTCCAAGTTTCTAGAGATTTGCCAACTCACTCTCTGCCCTGAGACAGGCTTGTGTTCAGGAGGCCCTGCTCATCTTGTCCCCATCCGCTACGCTCAGTGAGAGTGAGTGGTTTGGCATAGAAAGTCTTCTGCCTCTTCCACGGCTGTCCCAAGGAAATCTGGGTGGAGGGAGCTCCCTTGAATATAGATTAGATATATAAAGCAAGATTCTGAAGGCCCTCTCCAAGCCCATATGCATAAGAGAGCCCGTGTTTTAATTTAGAAACAGATTCAAGGTCTTGGCTTACTCTTCAGGGTGGCAGACCTGCAGATACAGGTAAATAGGCTGGGGGAGGTGGTTCATGTTCTACCTTTCAACAGAATCCAGTGTAGCTGGAAATCAGAGTCCATCAGGGAAGATGCTGGGCACATCCAATTTGCCTTTGACCAACTTGGAGGGAGCCTCAGAGTTGCTAGAAAGTAGGGGTCATAGCTAACATGATTAGATCCCATATAAAGACATCCCTAGACTACCAGAGCTGTTTCTCCTCTTGTGTGACCATGTCTTGGTCTGAGATAATCAGCTTCTTTCTCTCCTGTTTTCATCACTGCAATATCATTCATATATACCTTTCATTCTTTTTTCTCCCTGAAAGGCTTCAGGAAATACTTTAGCAAAATTAATCAGTGAAATAATTGTCATCTTCCAGTTGGTGAGAGATGAGGAGAGGCCAGAGTCTAACTCTCTGATCACTACTGACATGAGAACAACCGGAAATACCAATGGTCAGCACATAGTGGCCTCCTCATTGTTTTCCAAGAGGGAGTTTTCTTGTAGTTTACGTGTTGGTCAGGGTGATAGAGATCTTGAAGGACAGACTTGAGGTTGAAATCCAGCTCCTCCCATCCTCAACACACTCCTCTGCTACTGTGCAGAATAGAAATAGCCCAAATCCTCTTTTCTCCCTGGACCTTGAAAGGCAGAAAACATTCTCTTCTGCTGTTCACATCATCCAGGAGTGTTTGAAGCTTGCTTGCCATGGTAACCTTCCAAATATGAAGGCCCTTAAAGCAGGATTGCAAAGACCGCCCTGGCCTGCTATTGTCTGATGATGCATGGAGGAGCTCAGAGATGTGACTCCATTACCAAAGACCCCCCTCACGCAGGCCAAGGCCACTCTCCAGGTACTAGCTTGCTTCTCTGTGATGGTTTGGCTGAATGAACTTACCCAGTAAGAGCTTCATGTAAAACAGGTAGCAACTAACATAATGTAACAGTTAATATGAGAGCTTATACAATTCTCTCCCTATTCTTCTTCCTTTCTGAATTTTTTCCTGCCCCTCCCTCCCATCTAGCTTTCCTCTCTTTCTGGAACAAGCTTGAAATCTGTGTTAAATTTCAGTGTGCAGATGGAGTTCAGGTCTCTTGCCCCCCAAAACCTGTATACCAGGCCTGGTCCTACAGGACATACAAGCTCTCCATTTGCTTTTTGATTATTTCCTTCTTTTCCTTCTCTCCCTGGATGTCGTCAACAGAGAGGAGAGTATGTGGCTGTTGTGTGTGTGTGTGTGTTGTTGTTGTTGTTAGAGATTTACAAAGCCCTCAAATATCTGCTGCGATCTCCCTCTGCTTGGAAGGTGGTTTGCTCTTGGACTCGAGGTGAAAGAAATCATCAGGAAAACAAGGAGATGGCAGAGGTGGTGGTAGCCAGCAGCTAAAATGCCGCGGGGTCAACAAAATTACTTTTTGGACCAAATAAAGAATGCACGGTCATGGGATCTTTCAAAATAATTTCCCAGTCTGACATTATTTATCAGGCCATGCATCTTTTTTAAAGAGGCCATTTAACACAAGTGAGCAAAAGGTGGAACTCTACTTTTTATAGCTGGGACTGAAAACCAAGGCTATAATTAGCCTTAAGTAGGCAAACGGAGGGGGGCTGCATGTGCAGGTAGCTAGACCATTGCTTTGTTCTCAGTCCAGATGTTTTAACAGCTGCAGAGTGAGAAGGGAGTCTGTGGACCTCACCTTCCCTCCTTGACTGATGCAGAGCTAGTGCTTCTCTCTGGCTGCCCGTCTGGTTCCTGGCACCAAGAAGCCAAATTCTTATTATTGTTTTTGTTTTCAAATGAAAGGCTTTGAATCACAGCTGGTAATTACCAGATTATTACTATAAAACACACATTGTCTTCTGAGGTTTGAGGAGATAACTCATGCAGGCTATATGTGTTCCTGTGCGCCTCCCTCCCCGGGGCCCTAGTGTCAATAACAGATTCAAAAAATGTGAAACCATCTTACTGTCTAATCAGGCAAAGGCAAGTAAGAAGGGGAGTGGAACTATTCCAGAAAACTGATTAAAGGAAGCCCCCTCCCCACCCCACTCCATATAATCTGTTTCAGAAGCTATTTTACTTATCTTAGCCTAATGCTGGACTAGGGTTGAATCCATTTGGGAGTTTCAGATGGTGCTGATGAAGGTCTGTGTACCAGGGATTCTGAGAAAAATAAGAAAAGGCCCAGCAGAAGGACACTAATAAATTATAGATCTCAGCTGTCATTCTGGGTCCCTGGAACTTGGTGAGGGACAGATGGAGGCTGCCCGTGCACGCACAGCCTGAGGTCGGGGAGAAGCCAGAGGGATGGGAAAGCTCCACATGTCAGGGAAATGACTGGAAATTCTGGTCCGACACAACTAGGGGAAACAGGCTTGGAGCTTTGAACCACAGAGAAGAGGAGGAAGCAAGCTGTGAACACAGACAGGCCATGTCATGGCTGGCCAGCATCAATCTCACCAGCAGGGGGCAGCAAGTCATACCAATGCTCTAAGTCTGGAAGTCAACACGATGTTGGCCATGGTTGGAGAAGATCATGTGGAGAAGCTCCAAGCCAGGTGGCCCCAGTGGTTCCCAATAGATGTGGTTATTCACAAACGAGAAAAAACGGGCTGAGTTCACACATTGAAGTGATTAGTATTGGCTCCTTGCCATTGCCTGGATCAAGCATCGTGTCTGTGAATGAAACAGAGAACCATGAAATAAGACCCTGCTCTCGGAAGGGGACACTCCAGCAGAGCGACACGAACAGAATAGTTTTGAGGATGTGAGGTCCACACTATGTTTTAGGCAGAAATTGCTATGAAGAAAACTCGGACAGAAAACTGGGAAAGGGAGACTTGGGGGCAGTGAGTCTGATTCAGAGAGTGCCAGGGCAGGTGAGCAATGAGAGAGGGGGAAGGAGGGCTGAGCCCTGCAGGCAACCTGGAAAGAACCTGCTGTCAGAACAGGTCTTGGACAGTGTGGAGGCAGGCATGAGCCTGCTGACTCTCAGGTCACTCACCTCATGGATGAGTAGGACTAGGGCAGGGGGTCTGTGCTGAGTGGGTGATACATGAGGTCAGGAAGGTTAAAGTGGAGGCAGTGGGCAGATAATTGAAGAGTGCAACAAAGGCCCCATTTGGGCTAAAGGTGTTAGGGAATTCACAACATGCGCTGACAAGGCCAGGAAGGTGCTTGTGGCCCTCTACGAGATCCTGGGATTCACTCTCACTTTAGAGCATGCATTGGGATCTCATCAAAGGCTGCTTCAGCCACAGGATGGAGCCCCAATCCTTGCCTATGGGCCGGGGATAGGTGGAGATATTACATCACGAGCAACTGTGCTATAGAGCTACTGCTGTTGGTCTGGTGCATCTGCACTGGAGAGTTGGTGTAAGAGAGAAACGCAGAAAGAAACCATGGGGAAGCATCACTCTGGGGTGGGCATGATAGGCTGGTGGTCCCAAGGCATAGCTAGAATCTGGGGCTGACAACTGCAGAGATTTAAGAGAGAGGAGTTTCATGAGCAAACTGAGCTTTTTCGTCTGCTCCCAAGGTGGTGGGACCAGGACCATTTTCTAAAATGTGTATGTCCCCGTATAGGACCCCATTCACACTTCTTAACCCATGGAGATCTCCCAACAGACTTGATCCTGTGTGTGACCCCCTTCGCACCTCTCAATCATAGAAGGTCTCCCAGCAGACTTGACCTTGGATGTGACAAGGTCATATATTCCCAAGGTAACATCCTGAACAAGTATTGTTGACTGGGATGTATCCTAAAGTCACCTGCTGTTGGGGCTGGAATGGTTGTACAGAGGAGGGATGCTTTCCTTGTGTGCAGCCACTGTGGTTTCCATCTCCAGCACCCATATGGTCTACAAAGCCCTGCCAAGAGTGACCTCTGAATACAGAACCAGGAGTAAGCCCTGAGCACTGCTGGTTGTGACCCTAAAACAAAAGTCATCTGCTGTCTCTTCCAGCCACTCCTAGGCTGGGAATCTGTGACAACTGTCCTTCACTTCTGCACCACATCAGCCTCCTAAGTCCAGTGCCTCCAAATCTCCCCTTGCCCATGTTGAGTGTTAGTGATTGTGCAGGTCTGGACAGCGAGGACACAGAAGAGAGATCAGAAGACAAATGAGCACACAGTGCAGCTCCAACTGGCTCCTGGCTGCTTGTTCTATAAAATCTCCCTTGTTATCCTTCTATAAAGTCCATCTCCTGCTTTGGAACCACACCTGCTTTCCTAGGCCAAGGGCATTTGTGCATCTTTCCCAGGTTGCCTGGTTCCCCCCCAGAATCCCTCTCTTTCCTCAAAAGCAGAGAGAAGCCACCCTCTTCTCCAAAAGCCCTACAAGGCTTTGCCTAAAGTAAAGCAGCATCTCTTAGAAAGATAATGTGGTGTTTGCAAAAGTAGCTTGTTTTGAGAAGAATCCTCCCTTTGCCCGAATTCTCTTCCAGTTTCACCTGTGGCTAGGTCAGAGCAATGGCGCCTGAAAAATGACTGCCAGGGGAAAGAGGGAGAGAATAGGGTGGTAATTATTGTGACAATCTTCTGCAAAACCTATGTTTACTTCCAAGCATTAGTGCAGCATAGTTCCATGTTTGAATGCACCGGGCTTTCCAAAAAGGGGAGGTTTGACCAGCAAACTCTGGGAACCTATTTGCGAACCTATGAATTCAGTTTACCAGGGCAAGTGGAGGAATGGCTGATAGGAGAGGGAGAGTTACAGGCTCCAAATAGGAGTGGAAGAAAATGGCCCCATGCCCTGTTCAAAGGGAGGAAAAAGGGTCTAAAGAGCATGAAGGGAGCTCAGCACAGCCAAAGCCTGCAAGTGCATGGTGGAGCCTAGAGAAAGTGAAGAGTAGAACAGTTGTCCCTAAGCTGAGGTGCTAAAGAAGAAGACAATTACAGAGGAAGACAATTACCTGGACCCTTTCTCCAATCAGGCTCAGAGCTGAAGCCTTTGGCCTCCTTGGACCCTTAGCAGTCACTGTTGCCTCCTTCTGAACACCCTGCATGGCAGTAAGTCAATATGTCTCTTCTGCCTGACGAAACACCTGCCCTGTCTTTCATCTGAGCTCTAGCTCTTGCTGTTCAGGTGTGTCTGAAAACAAGTTCCCTGAGTGCAAAATCATCTCTTAGTCCAGGGTTTCCTCCAGCCCCATGTGGGAAAAATAAAGGATGGCTTCTTGATCATGAAACAGTACTGTGATGAATACCGGTGAAAGTCTTCTAAATAATGGTTCAGTTTTGCCTTCCCTCCTGCGGAAACAATGCTTCTCTCTGCATGGTGCAATAGGTGGAGAGAACCACTGCCTTACACCATGTTGCCGAAAGTGTTGTAGATACTAGAGAGAAATCATGGTTAGAGTAGAAGCAGAGCAAGACTAGTTGTGAGCACTGAGGACTGGCCAGGGCACAGGGGTATATGCCGGGCTAGGTTACCACGTCCATAACTATAGTGAATTTGGATTCAAGGAGATTTATTTTTCCTTTTTGGGTCACACCAGGCAATGCTCAGGGGTTTCTCCTGGCTCTGCACTCAGGAAGTACACAAGGAGATCCTTTTGACCTCAGGAATGTGCCAGCACTTAGATTTTCAGTGACTCGGTGCCTGGCCAATTAAATGGGTTATTATAGCAAAGTGCACCCACAGTGCAGTGGGGTGAAGGGCTGGGGGCTTGACAGGTGTTAAGAGTAATGCCTTATTTTTTTAATTAATACTTTATTATACCACTGTGAGATATACAATTACAACGTTGTTCATGTTTGGAGGTTTCGGTCACATAGTGTTCCAGCACCCGCCCTCCACCAGTGCCCATATCCCACCACTAATGTCCCCAATTCCCTCCCCCTCTCACAGCCTGCCTAAATGGCAGGTTCTTTTATCTCTTTTCTCTCTCCCTCTCTCTCCCTTCCTTCTCCTACACATTGTGGGTTGCACTACATACACTTGGAAGCCATCATGTGCATTTTTTTTGCCTGTATTTAATGCTCAGTTCTATGTTGGTATCAGCCCTTTCGACATTTATTCACACATGTTCCCTTCTCTGTCTTACCTAACCTCTGACTCCCTCACATTTGTGGTAATTTCCACTTTTGGTAAGACCACCTGATATATTTATGTCATGTAAATAAATGCAGTCATTCTATGTCTCTCTCTTTCCTTCTGACTAATTTCACTCAACATGACCCTTTCCATGTCCATCCATTTATAGGCAAATTTCATAACTTCATTTTTCCTGACAGCTGCATAGTATTCCATTGTGTAGATGTACCACAGTTTCTTAATCCAGTCATCAGTTCTCAGGCATACTGGTTGTTTCCAGGTTCTGGCTATTGTGAATAGTGCTGCTATAAAAATAAAAGTGCGGATTGTGTTTCCGCTGTGTGTTTTTGGCTTCCCAGGGTATATTCCCAGGAGTGGTATGGCTGGGTCAAAAGGGAGCTCAACTTCTAGTCTTTGGAGGAATGTCCATATTGTTTTCCAGAAAGGTTGTACAAGTTGACATTCCCACCAACAATGTATGAGAGTCCCCTTTTCCCCACACCCACGCCAGCACTTGTTACTTTTACCCTTTTGAATATGTGGCAGTCTCTGTGGTGTGAGGTGATATCTCATTGTTGTTTTGATTTGCATCTCTCTGATGATTAGTGATGGTGAGCATTTTTTCATATGCCTTTTGGCCATTTGAATTTCTTCCTTGTCAAAGTTTCTGTTCATCTCTTCTCCCCATTTTTTATGGGGTTGGCTGTTTTCTTCTTATATAGCTGTACCAGTGACTGATATATCCTGGATATTAACCCCTTATCAGATGGGTATTGGGTGAATATTCTTTCCAATTCTGTGGACTGCCTTTGCATATTAGTCACTGTTTCTTTTGAGGTGCAGAAGCTCTTTAGTTTCATGTAGTCCCATATGTTTATGTTTTCTTCTAGTTGCTTTGTTAATGGTGTTTCACCTTTGAAGATGTCTTTAGCTTCAATGTCGTGGAGGGTTTTTCCTATATTTTCTTCAATGTACTTTATGGATTCAGGTCTGATATTGAGATCTTTAATCCATTTTGATCTGATTTTTGTGCAAGGTGTAAGACACAGGTCCAAATTCATTTTTTTACATGTAGCTGTCCAGTTTTCCCAGCACCACTTGTTGAAGAGGCTTTCCTTACTCCAGTTTGGACTCTTTTCACCTTTATCAAAGATTAACTGATCATGTCTTTGAGGGTGGGTGTCAGGATACTCAACACTATTCCACAGGGCTGTTTTTATTCCAGTACCATGCTGTTTTTATTACTGCTGCTTTGTAGTACAGTTTGAGGTTAGGAAAAGTGATGCCTCCCATCTTCTTTTTTCCCAAGGATTGCTTTAGCTATCCATGGGGATTTATTATTCCATACAAATTTCAGGAGTGTTTGGTCAGAGTAGTGCCTTAACAGAAAGGGGAACATGAGCAGCCTGGAGGGCACCCTCCACAGTACCTGACTCCTGGAGGTCACAGGGTGCCATGGGAATTGGGGGTTGGTGACAGAGCTTGTTCTGGAAAGCAAAATCCTTTTCATAGTCAGTTTGTAATCAATGTACAAAATGTTTCTCTTTAAAGTGCATCATCAGGTTAGGTGTGTTCACAAAGTTCTGTTTGGACAATGCATTCCCCATATAATCCCTGTATGGGGAATACAAGCATTTGTTTCCCATTTCTCTCTCCCCAGCCTATGATAACCGGGAGCTGATCCTTTCCTGAAACTTAGCCTGTCCTGGATGTTTCCTGTAGGTACAGGAAACATTCATCCCAGCAAATTCATCCCAGCACTTTGATATTACCACCCCCTCGATTTATCATGTTGTCAAGATGCATCCACTTTGTAGCATTAACCAATGCTGCTACTTAATTATTTTTATTTTTCTTTTTGTTTAAAGAACACTGTACTGAATAGATATATAGTGTAACAGGTTCATTAAGCCATCAAGGGTAATTTGGAATGTTTCCATGCTGGTGCCCTCACTCACAATGCTGTCAACACACTCACAGACATGTTACTCTGCACGTGTGGGCACATGTCGCATATGTTTTATTTCTCCTGGGTGTGTACCTAGAAGTGGTATTGCCAGGTTTCACACTCTGAAGGTCTGCCAGACTATTTGTCAGTGGTTTCACCATGTCATCTTCCTACCAGCAAGGGATAAGGGTGCCAACTTCCCTGTGTCCTTGCCAAGGATGTGGGGGCTGACGTTCTTGTTGCAGCCCCTCTGAGGGATAATCTGTGGCTTTTGTTTCTGTTTCCCTGATGAGGAATGAATGAGGTTAGGTCTGCTTCCATTGGGAAGTGTTAGGGTTCGAAGGTGATTCTTGAACCCAGACCCCACTGGGTCCCAAATGTGAAGCCATAAAAGCATTTGTCAGTCATGAGATGGTTTTCTCAAAGCAAAGTAATTTACTGAAAGGGAGAGCGCTGGTCAACCTGACAAAGAGGCAGCCTCCAGAGAGCATTCTGAGGGAGCATTGTTCTGAAATCAAATGGTTTCCAGGAACAGATTCTCACTGGAGAATGCATTCAGTGAGTTCTCCTCAGGGTTGTTATAGAAACAGGAGTGAGGGCTGGGACTTTGGCACCTTGAGCACATGTCCAGCTAGTGCAAGGCGGCAAGTCTGATCCTACTACTACACAGCTCGGCACTGTGGTGATGGCTCCTGGTGTTAGACTGCTAAGCGGCATGTGTTTCATTTTTGGTTTTGTCTAAGGGGTGCTTGAATGCTTCCGTGGCCTGTGTTACTCTCCTTAAACATGTGGAGAAAGTAATGGGAGATGCCTGCCTGCTAGGTCTTGGCTGTGCTCTCCTTTTCTTTCTGGGGTCTCATCTCAAATTCATTCTTTTTTTAGCTTACTGGAGTGTCTGGGTTATACCTGGTGGTGCTCAGGGCCTATTCCTGGCTCTGTACTCAGTGGTCACTGCTAGTGGTGCTCCAGAGATCATGGGTGACACCAGGGATTGAACCAGGTTTTACTTCATGCAAAGCAAGTGCCATAAGACCTGTTCTATCTTTCTGACCCAAATGTGCTCTATTTAAAGGACTGGGATGGAGGTAACTCTGTGGCTCTTGACTGTGCCCCAACTTTCTTTAGAGCAAAGATGTGCAGATAAATTCCATTTTCATGTGGCTATAAGATATTTTGTTTGTCTGGTTTATATTCCTACACACAGTAGATTTATTCCTGACCTTGAGGGGTCTTGAGAACTTGTGAAAGATTTGTAGACAAAACTAATAATTCTAAGTAGTTAAAGTTTAGGGGCTGGATAGCTAGTACAGAGGGTCAGGTTCTTGTCTTCCATGTAGCCAACCTCGATTCCATCCCTGGCACCTCATATGGTGCCCTGAGCTCTCCAGGAGTGGTTTCTGAGTGCAGAGACAGGGATGATCCCTGAATACCCCTGATGTGCTGTTCCTCCCGAGAGGATCAAGTTTACTGAACAGTTTAAATAGATGCACCTGGTGTTCCACTGTCTGGAGCTCTCATGAGTGGATGTCACATCCGTGCTGACCAGTTCTGTCCTTGGGAGATCTGTCCCCTTCCAGTGCATGATGGCCTGGTCTTGTCCTTATGCTGTTTTTTCCTGTCCAATGTACATGTTACAGGTCTGAAAGCTGTTGCTGGAGTCCTGTCACCTGTGTACCTTGCTGGGGTTACTGTCTTGTGACTTGTTGCTGGGTTTCTCTAGGTCTGTACCTCAGGGACTCCCTGTCCCTTGGTTTACTGTAGTCTCTGGTTATGGCCATGTGCACATGAGTGAGACCATTTGCTGTCCTGCTGTCTGCCTGGGGGTAGAGAGAGAGGGAGGGAGAGAGAGAGAGAGAGAGAGAGAGAGAGAGAGAGAGAGGAGAGGAGATATTGTTTGGCTGGGGAGTTCTTTTTTATCTTCTGTCATCTCCTACCCCAATTAGCTAGTTATGATCGCTCTCCATGGGGTATCTTTTGGTGGGCACAATTTAAAATGATTATGACTTTAACTCATTTTCTTTCTGCCCCTCCCTTCCCCTCCCACCATAACATTTGGCAGGTTTAACTGGGGGTTGGATGCTCTTCACCAGTTTGTGTCTCAAATCAGAGTGTTTCCCTGTCGATTAGGTTATTCCATCAGCGGTGCATTGCTCTAGAAAGGGCCCTGAACCCTTTCTGTTCAGCCAGCTTAGTTCTGTTCATTTTACGCAGCTTCAAACACAGCTGACTCTCACCGGATCCATTAATGGAAAATCAAGGTCAGGGCGGGCGCCCCATGTCCCCTGCCCATGCTTTTCCCACAAGCTGCTCTGTGTATCTGTCAATCTTTCCAATTTTCTTCTTGATTTAGTGGAAGCAATTGGAATGGAATTGGCCCCGGATGTTTGCTGCAAAGCTTCCTTGAGGAAATTCACTGTGTAACCTGCAACTGGCCCGTCAGATCCCATGCCTGGATCTCTGAAGGATTTCCAAAGGCAGGGAGACTACCCAGCTTCTGGATAAGGTTCCTGGGCTGCAAGTTTTGTGATGGTTCTTGTCTGCTCTATGCCTCATGCATCTTTCTGTGCCGCACACACCCATTTCATCTTGGACCATTTGTGGCTTGGCCTGAGTGCTAGAACCAGCACCAATGTCTCTGTTTTTTTTTTTTTTTCTTAAACGCTGGGCCTTCATGCAGGTATCTGGGAAGTGAGGGTGTTTGAAGTTCCTACCTCCTAGAGCTGCCCTGAGGATGAAGGGGACCTACTGTATTCCAGCTGGAGTACCATCAAAAGCACGAAATCCACCTTGCATCTTGTTTCTCTTTTTAAAATGCATTTTGCTAATTTTGTCCTCATAGACTAAACCAGGAACTGTGAAGTCCAATGCCTCTGCCCCTCATTGCCACTTGTTTAATTGCCCTTTATCCTACTGATGGGAAGCTAGAAAATCTCCAAGGCCTGTCGCCTTCTCGTCCCCAGGGTCAACGGAGGTTGCCAGTAGCCTCACGGAACTGATTTTCTCACTGTGACATTGCAGGAGGGGGCATTTTAAGGCAATTGATCAATTGTCATTTTGATAAAATGCTCCCATACTTTTGATATCCCTGGGTCTTTTTGTTCACAGAAAGTCTCAGCATCTCAGGCTGGAGCTATATTATGTCTCTTGCCTAAATTGCTACTTTGAGAGCACAGGCACTTAATTCTTGGTGATGTCTATTTGTGTGACCTTCTTTCTCCATAATGCCTGGTCCACATTTATAAATAACATTATGTGCTTTATTTGTGCTTCTTAAAAATTCATTTTTTATAAACTGATATAAAAATAAAATATCCTCATTTATTTTCAAGTATGAAAGAAATACTGTACTGTCATATTTACATATAGAACAATATTGGAAACAAAGTTCAATATAAAAACAAATGTTAATAACATCTAAATTGTATAAAGAACTCCCAAATGTGAAAACACTGATTGGTTATAGAAAACTGAGCAGGGAAAAAATTAGCTACAATTATTATTTTTTTTGCATTATGAAACAGCACTCTCAGAGAAGAATGAAATAATTAGTAATATTCATCTGTACTGGAAAATAACATATCCTACCTGGGAAAATTAAAGTCTCTAGTTCCTTAATCATTTGTTACTGATGATATATTTCAGTCTCTTTTTTTCTTGATTGATTCGGTGGTATAATACAATGTTTGACATTAGAATTATTATAGTGCTAATCATTTTTGAATGGGTAGAATAAGCATGATGAATATAATTATTAAGCAAATATTAGAGCCTTGTTTTAATGGAAATTGTTATTTCCATATTAGCTGACAGCTTTGTAACTCTTTATGTAGGAATGTCGGTGTCTGTTCCATCTCTGGGAATCAAGTCCAACACCCCTAAACTAGCCATCACTGTGGGTCAACCTGTGCCTCATTTTCTGAATTATAAACTGAGTCAACTTGTCCTCTTATTTTTCTCCCTTCCTTCAATGATCAAGATTAATTGCATACTTTAATTAATTAAGCGGGCTCAATATGCTCTCATTTTCTAAAACAAAGACCCTTTTCTCCTTTCCTATTTTTCTCTATTTTTCCTTTTCCCATCTTGCTCCCACCTCTCTGTTTGACATTCACATTTTCCCCAGGCCATTAAAATTATTCTTGATTATCTTATTTTAATAGGTGCACAATAATCTATTATATGGATGATTTATTTATTATTTCACATGTTGATCATTAAGATGATCTTCTAATTATCTGCTATTATGAATAATGTTACAAAGAACATTATCATTCAGAATTTTGTCTGCAGTGAATTTTTTTGGAAAGACTTATTTGCCGTGTCAAAGTTTTTTAAATGGCAGCCAGAGGCAAGGACTTGGTGGCCACAACAAAAGGTCACTCCCTTCCCAGGGACAGGAAAGGGGGATCAGAGCTTCAGTTCATATTACTCCTCAGAGACTTCCAATCCCCAATTGCACTACCTAAGGCAGGGGCACACTTCCTGGGTGAGTTCTGTGATGGTCAGGCCTGAAATGATTTTAGTTTGAGTGCAGCTGATGGTCATTGTCCTTGTAATGCTTCTGGAACATATGATCCAGTCTCTGAAGGACCCATGGCACTTATTTCCTTCTGATGTTAATTTTTCTGCCTTGAAAGTCCTTTTTTGCTTCCTCCCTTTAATCTTCCTCTGCTTCTCTGTCCCCCTCTCTCTTCCCGCATTCTTTTTTAAATCTCTCTTTTTATTATCCCCAGAGCAAAACAATGACTTAGAAATAGATAAGACATTGATAAAAATATATGTATATATTATATATAGCATATATGATAAATTCCATTCATTCCACAACTCAGATCCAAGCACCGTTCTCTCCATGAAGTATATCCTTTCAGCCCTTTTTCTTTCTGAGACCATCCTACTACTTGTACTTTATGCAAATATATTATAATTTCTTGAGGATACAAACCTGCAGGGGATTTCACTGCCTGTTTTATTTTTATTTTTTTCTTCCCGCATTCTTGTCCTCTATTTTTCCAACATATAAATATATTTGGGTCTAGGTATTTAGCAGCATGTGAGGTAGAATGGAAATGTGGCCCTATCTTAAAGGAGTATCTTGATCATTTTCAGGACCTGTGCAAATGCATCTTGACTTTGACTTAGCTACCACTCGCTTCATTGTTCCATCTTATTGCTTGTGTATAAGTTGGGCTGCTGGGTCTCTCTTCCTCAGGTTGGGACAGTGTCTCAACCTCCTCCTCTGTGCTTTACCCCAAGACATGAGGGTGTGCACTGGTTACTCTCTACCTCTCTCTCTTCTCTCTCTCTTTCAAATGCTCTGAGCTTGTAAGAAGATAACTCTCTCCTCATCACCACTAGCAACGCATTCTTCACAGTCATCACTGCTCTACCTCTTTTATTATTTCTTCACCACCACCCAGGGGCTATTTGGAAAATTGAAATCCAATCATAAGTAGGAAGAATAATTAAAACACCAAGGACAATAGTAAGAACAAGTAAGGACAACTAAGGAGAAGGCCAAGAAAACATATTCAGGGGGCTGGCTTTTTCACGCAGGTGCTAATAAGATCAAGTAGGAAGAGGTGGCAAAAATCCTTCCTGAGAACTTGAAAATTTTCTTTCTTGTTCAGTGGCCTTTTTGCTACTGAGGTCTCAAGAGGTGCTAGATTGTATAGCACTTATTTAGCTGATCCTGCCAAAAATCTGCTGCAAGGTAGAAGAAAGATGATGAAGGGAAGAAACTCTGGTTCTGAGAGTTCTATGGAAGACAGTCCCCCTCCGGCTCCATGCTAGCAGGACTCACCACCCTGAATGGATGCCTCCTCCCATCTTGGCAGAGTGACAGTTGGGGGTTTTCCCCCCAGAATCCTTCTTTTCAGTGCTATGGTCAAGTTTGACCCTCAGTTTCTCTGCTTGAAAAAATGGTTATAATATTCAGACACAGTGCATAAAAAACAGTGAAATGGCTATCTCTGAAAAGTATGCAATTAGTCTTGATCTTTAATAAATATTAAAGATCGCTGCTGGAGCAATGGTCCAGCGGGTGGGGCGCTTGCCTTGCACGCGGCCAGCCCATGCCATCCCAGGTTCAATCCTCGCCATCCCATATAGTCCCCGAGCACCGCCAGGAGTGGTTCCCTAGTGTAGAGCCAGGAGTAACCCCTGAGCATCGCCGAGTGTGACCCAAAAAGAAAAAAAAATAAAGATCAGAGGGGAAGTTATTTGACTTGAACCAAAACCAGGTGGCGGGAAACAGGAAATAGGTTGGCAGTTTGTCTCGTGTCTGCAGCTGCAGTGTTTGACTGCATGAAAACATGCCATTGGTCATTCCCTTTAGTGGACTTTCACGATCACCTGTGTTTACTCCATGCTTTGTTTTCTCTCCAGGGGATTGTGGGGCCACACCCGACAGTGCTCAAGAGCATCTCTTGGCTCTATGCTAAGGAGTGACCCCTAGTGGTGTTCAGGGAAACCATAAACAGTGCCAGGGGTCACAGTGCTGTGTTCTCTCTGCCCTTTTCTTTGGGTGTTGCACAAGCCCATTGACTCAGTTGTCCTTTCTGTTTTAGTGTTGCTAGGCCCTTCGTAGGTGTCCAAGGGAGATGGGATTGGGTGTCAGGGGCCCATTTATCGGGAGAACATCCTTGAGCTGCACCTATGCAGACTTGGGCTGCTGCCCTCCAGACTACCCTGTTCCTGGACCTCTGGCAAATTCTGGCTCCCCGCCCTGATGATATTGCCATGATTTCCAGCATTACAAGACCAGCTTGGAGAAAGTCCTGATTAAGGTCATCCCCACATGTCTTTTTTCTTAAGTTCTTTATTTTTTTTTTTTGGGGGTTACACCCAGCAATGCTCAGAGGTTTCTCCTGGATCTGCAGTCAGGAATTACTCCTGGCGGTGCTAGGGGACCATATGGGATGCCAGGGATCGAACCGGGGCTGCCATGGGCCGGCTGCGTGCAAGGCAAACACCCTACCAGCTGGACTATCACTCCGCCCCCCACCCACGTGTCTTAAACTCTGTCTAGTCCTAGAACCTGATGCCATTTCCATGTTACTCAGCCACTTTAAATGCAAAATGCCATACACATACAGAGCCCTCTCCCTGCCTCCCCCACATACACACACACATACTCCTGCTGCCCTGGGCAGATGCTCATACACTTTCTCCAACCCGCACCTACCTAGCAGGTGTATTTCACTGTTTCAAGGTCCAGAGTCTGGTCAGATGTGATCTGCTAGGGGCGACTGACTTGAGTGACACACCCTTTCTGTCCCACAAGGCTCAGGGCCTCCGTAGACTGGGCTGGCAGCCCCCGCCTTCTTCGTCTCCCTTCCTCTCATCCATCAGCTGTGTCTGTTGCCTCCACATTGCACCTTCGTTCCATCTCATTTGACACTTTATCAGCTGGAGATGGTGCGGGAATGCTGTCAGCCCCAAGGTACACCCCCACAGCTGCCAAAAGCCTCTCCGTGCCTGGCAAGGCAGCTGAGGGCATGGGAACACAGAGAGGAGCAGGAAGCTATGAGCTCAACTCAGTTTGTTTAAAGCAGCGTGACTCCCCTCTGGCTTCTCTGGGGAGCTGAAGGGGAGAGGAGAGGAGAAGTTGGAGAAGGAGGAAGAGCACAATATTGGCTTTTCTTGCTGAAGGGAGGTGGGTCTGTCTCAGCTGATGATACCTAGGGAAGCGATTAGGAACTTACATAAGTTTGTGACCTGCATTGACTTGAACATGAGTGACTGTGAGGTGATGAACTCCCTGCAGCATCCTTCCCAGCTTCCCATCATAGTCTATAGAGACAATTGTCAGAGGCCTTACAGTCACATCTGCTCCTTCAAAGGCCTGGGAGGTCCCTGATTCTATTTAGAATTGGGTCCAGACAGAGACACCTGGGTCCAGCCAGCATCCAGGTGTGAGGGGTCACTGAGAAGGAGGGGTGGAACAATCCTAGGTGCTGGAGCATTAGACATTGGGGAAATCTCTGGGCATAGCTAACTGCTACATTGGGCTACATTGGCACGTGATAGGGTCCAATGGAAATGTTACTGGCACCCGCTTGAGCAAATCGATGAATAACGGGATTCAAGTGATCAAGTGATCAAGTGAAGCTAACTGCAGAGGCGAGAACTGATCTTGAGAGGGCAGCTCTAGCCACTGAGCTTAGTGACCCTGAAGAAAGAACACAGTGGAAGGGGGTGCTCTGTGCATCGGTAGAGGGGTGCCTCATGGGGGAAGGCAAAGCGATACTGTGCGCACCTCCTCACATCACTTCTCTGCGGGAGGGAAGCCACCCATGCCATTTCTCTGCCGAATTTTCATCATCTCTGGGCACACTGTAATTATGCTGCATATCAAAGGTGACTCTTTGTACCTCTGACTTCTGTCTCCCTCTGGTGCTCCCCAAAACTACTGACTATGACCCCCAAACCCCCACCCGCCATGGTCTGCACACACAGAAGAGCAAGGGAACAGAGTAGAGGCCAAGCAGCCTTCCTCTAGTGGCGGGGTGGGGGCAGACACCCCAGACAGACATGGAGATCTGGGGTTCATACTCACAGTGTTGGGGTGCTTGGGAAGGGTGGGGTTCTGGGGTTCACAATTGCAGTGTGGGGTATTCAGGCAGGGTAGGGTCCTAGGGGGTTCACACTCGCAGTGTGTGGGTGCTTGGGCAGGGTGAGATGCTGGGGACCAGCATGTCCCTGTCGGTATCACTGAGGGAGGGAAACGTTTCTCCTGAGAGACTGTAGCTAATCTTACAAACTGGTTCTTGTAATTTAGTGGTATGGAATAAGGGCCAGTGACAGGGACAGAGCCAACAGGAAACATTTCAGAGGAAAGGAGGTGCAGGGGCTTGCTCGCTGCAGGCCTGGGGCTGTGCAGAGGTTCCAGAGAAGCCCTATGCCGCTCCCATAGCCCAGCTCCTGTTCCCACTGGGAGAAGCTCCAGAGGCCCCCACTGCTACCACACAGTATCCATCAGCAGCCTGGAGGCTGCTGGCCACCAGCTCCCTCTGCTTTCACCAGTAAGCCGGGTTCTTGCCACTGTAAGGAAGCTATTGGTATTGTCCTTTGTAGGTAGAAACTATCAATTCTGTCCTCTTCCAAGGAAACTCTGGGCTTCTGCCCTCTGCAAATTCTATTTACAAGTTGATGAACACCCTAGATTGGGTCACAGTGACAGACAGGTGTCCTGCGTCTTTGCGCTAGTTCCAGGGTGCCATTCATCTCTTCCTCAGTCTGCTGAGTGGGGTTGATCCCTCCCCACCCACCCCCATACACAAACACACACTTTGCTCAGAGGAGAGGCCTAGAGACAGCCACATCCAATGCCTCCCAGGAGGGGCATTTGTTCTCCCCTGAAACCCACCACTTTTTTAATTTAAAGAAAATGATATTAATAGTGGCTGACAGCTGGGAAAATAATCATAGCTGCTCATTTTGTCAGCGTGGAATCACTCAAACCACACATGGCTGACTTTGGGATCCAGTGCACAAGGGTTCCAACACCAGACTTGGCACTTGGTGCATCATGGACCAGCAATGCTCTTGATTGGAACTTTCCCCCAGCTGGAAGTGTAGGGACTCTGGCCCTTCTGTTTGGCCAGTGCCTGGGACATGCACTGAGCCCTGCTGCCAGAGAATGTGGACTTGTGGGCACTGGTGACCTTCTCCCACCCTTTCTTCTGGCCTCTAGATGCCCTTGGAGGCCTTGACCATCTAGAACCAGCAGTGCCAGGGAGTGTCCCACTTTCTTCCCCAGTCCCTGGATAGGCATAAGTGCTGCTTGCAAGGACAGTGCCAGTGTTTGGGGGCCCTCATAGGCTCCGAGCTGAGAGGTGCCATAGCAGCCAGTAACAGGACAGCAGCCTTGAGGGTGTCAAAGACTGCTCGGATTCTGATTTTTCACTCTTTAAGCATAACATTAACAGAAGCTGAATCTGAGAAGCCTGTTCCCCAGGGACGGCACCCCAAAGAGAAAGCTGCACACACAGTCCTTAGGTGCAGGAACCATTTGGCTGATGTTCTGGTTTGCCAGGAAAGCCAAAGGTTTGGGGCTTTCCCAGCAAGGTTACCTCCTGTCCTCAACTGAGTGGGGTCCTCCCTTCAGTCACTCTAGTCTCAACTGACGAACATCTCCACATGCTGGACTTCCTAGTAAGAGAGTTCAGACTCCAGCACCCCCACTACCTCGCCTGGGTGGTGGAAGGTGCCCATTTCCACTGGGCTTGAGGAGAAATGCTGCAGCAAACAGGAACAAGTGTGCCTCGAGGGGCATTTGCCAGTCCTGGTGCACCTGCAAATGGTCCCACACCACTGGCAAGTGAGGGTGCAGCGCTTACTGTGCCAACATTTGCCCATAGAATGCCACTGCCCCTGAGAAGAACAGGGAGCACACAGCATGTGGGCAGAGAGGCAGTTAGACTCGGGGGTGTGTTTCAGAGAGCTCAGACTAAGGGGTCAGAATGTTCTTTTTCCTTCCCTTGCTTTCTCCTCTCTGGAAGTTTTCTCATTTCATTCATGATTCTCTCCTTCTTGCTCCCTCTCCCTCTCACTCCCTCTTCCTCTCTCCACCCCCTACTCCTCTGTCCCTCTCTGTCTCCCCCTCTTTCCTTCTCTCCCTCTCCCCTCTTTCTTCTCTCCCTCTTCCATGCAGTAAAACAGAGCTGCAGGCAGTCAATTTCGAGTCAGTGGGCTGTGAAAAGCGGTTAGAATAATAGTTTATTGACCCTGAATGTGGCAGCTGGAACTGAGGGCAGGGTTGGTTCAGGCAGGGCGTAATTGTCACAATGGGGTTTTGATCATCTGGATCATTTCTGTGACCTCTAAGAGACAAGATGCTTGCCTGCGTCTTGCAAAGACCATGGAGCTCCCTCTCAAACTTGGCCGTGAGGGAGGCAGGTGGCTTAGGGAAGCGACCGGGAGACTTGTGATTGGGGAGTGGAGGTTGCCAGGTGCTGAGTTCAAGCCATGATACTCACCCTAGTTTCAAATATACCAGTCTCAGAAAAGCGTCTTGATTTCTAATTATCTTTGACAATTGAAATGTTGTTTCTGAAAGCTCTACTTCCGCCTATGTTCATTCAGATGAGCATGGTTTCTGATGAAAGCATAATTCTAAAGTAAAAATATTTCAGGGAAGCCAATATTTCAGTATTGCAAACAATGTGTTTGCAAGCAGAATTGCAACTCAAAGAATAATGACAAAGACTCCCAAAGAAGAGACTCAGAGAGGAAAATCTAAATGGATGAATAATGGGTAAATGGATCGATAAATGGGTGGATGGATGGATAAATGGTTGGATGGATGGGTGGATGGATGGATGGGTAGATGGGTGGACAGGTGAACAATGGGTGGATGGATGAACGGGTGGATGGGTTGGCAGATGAACAGTGGGTAGATGGGTGGATAAATGGGTCGATGGATGAATGGATGAGAGGATGGATGAACAATCGGTGGATGGATGAATGACAGCCTTTAGATGTATAATTTTTGAATTAATAAAAATAAGACACAAGAATTTATTGTTTTAGAGAGCAAATTTAATAGAGAATCTCTAAGCACTGAAGATCTGGGTAAATTTTGTTGGAACTTTAGGAAATATTTCTAGTGACATCACATTTCCTAATTTTGTAGATGGCAGCTCTTTTGCTTGTGTTTAGTTTTTTGATTCTGTATTCTTTAGGTTCAACTATTTCAATTGAGAGAAGCACTATGTTATTGTCTCTTTTTTGCTGTTGCCATAACTGAGTGGTGTGGGCAGGGGCAGGGGCCAGTCATACACTTGTTCCAGGGACCCTAACTGCTTGGACGGCCCCCAGCATGTGGAACATAGCTGGTTACTGAACTCTTGTCCTCACACCAGAGAGGATGGTGCTCAGCCACTGAGCCACATTCCCAGAACCTATTTATTTTTCAGTTATAGAAGAAAGTACCTCACCACAAATGAATGAATAAACTTCTTTTTATATTTACAATCTGAGTTATTTTTTTTCCTTCTTTGACTGAAGAAATAGGCCATGCCAAAAAAGACACTGGTTTTAGCTGGGTCATCTCTACCATAAGATAAAAATTCTATTTCTGACATTTTAACGTTGCTGCCAGTGCTGGGTGAGGTTCAAGAGAGAAGGGCAGAAAATATTGCCTCTCCATTTGTTTGATGCTGTCTAAGCAGGGGAATCTCTGGTAAACTGAGTGAGGAACAGCCAGGGAGCTGATGTACAAGACAGAGAGAAGCCAGGTGAGGGCTGAGAAGCCAGAAGTAAGATCGCATTGGGTTTCTCATAGCTGTAACTCAGCCAGGGCAGTGGGGATATTTGCATGAGGGGCTGGCAAAGTAGTAAAGGGTAAAGGAACTCATCTTGAATGTAGCTGATATGACTTCACTCCCTGACACTGAACTGAGTCTTCTGAGTACCCCAAAACATTTTGTGGAGGGCATGGTGAGGTTGCCTCTGTACAGTTGACGTGGAATTGGAAACTTCCAACAACTCAGCTCCCACCTAGTGCATGGTACAGACCAGCCCAGCACCCTCTTTGCTTGCTTGTTCATTGAAAGTATTATGAGGAGGGTATGTGGGTATCACACTGGCACCTTCTTTTCCTTTACTTAAGAAGTTTAACCACAGCTCTGATTTGATGGTGACTCTAGGCCTGGTCATTGGTGTAAGTCTTTAACTGGTGTTTGTCTGTTTTAATTTTATGATGTATCCTTTCCCAGTGCCTATCACTGGATTTCATGTTTGTTTTTACATGTAAAAGCTAACAGCTCACTTAGAAAATATTGTTTTCAAGTGCCAATCATTGTTTTAGAAATCATTTTCCTACCTATAAAATGCTACAGAAGAAACAATATAAAAGTCCCATCATGATGCTTAGATGTTCAAAACAGTTGCCCTAAAACATTCAAACATTTACACTCTTATAGGCTAATGTTGCCTCAACAATTTAAATATATAAGCTTATTTGGGAGGGCACACCCAGGGGTACACACGGCTTACTCCTGGCTTTGTGCTTAGGGATCACTCCTGGCAGAGCTGGGAACCCCATGTGGGGCTGGGAATTAAATTAGAGCTGTTTGTGTACAAGGCAAGGGCCTTATCCTCTGCTGTACTACCTCTCTGGCTCCAATTATATATATATACACACACATACATATATGTATGTGTGTATATGGTGTTAGGATGACAGATCAAAGGTCACGGCACGTGTCTTAAGTGATTGTGGTCTCAGGTTCCATCGCTGGTAGACCATGACACCTCCAGGAATACAAGTGTAGCTCTGGGGACCTCCAGCTCTCCTCTGGGCCCCAGGAATACCACACCACTGTTCTGAGCACTAAACCCTCAGGCCCACACCACTGGGCCACATGTTCCTGAGAGGGGCCTCTAAACCCCAAGCTCTACTAAGGATCTTCCCCTATGATAGATAAAAAATAGAAATGAAAGAAATTCCTCTTTGGGCTGCACTCAATGGTGCTCAGAGACTATGCCTGACTCCCTGCTGGGGAGGTGTGTCATTCTTGCAGTCTCTGCGGACCCTGTGGTTTGGGCAACAGCAATCACATCTATCCAAATGAAATTCCCTCAATTCTTAATTTTTCATATGTATATTGATATTAATTTCTCATATGTATATTTGAAAATATTAAGTATTGAGAGTATTTCGGAGATGATAGGTAGATGATAGATATATAGAGATAGATAGATAGATGGATAGATAGATAGATAGATAGATAGATAGATAGATAGATAGATAGATAGATAGATAGATAGATAGATAGATAGATAGATAGATAGATAGATAGATAGATAGATAGATAGATAGATAGATAGATAGATAGATAGATAGATAGATAGATAGATAGGTAGGTAGATTAACTTTAGGGGCTCCTAAGCAGTGCTCTGGGTCACTATTCACTTGTCTCAATACTCAGCCAAATCTCAGTCATGTTTGGTGCTTGGAAATTTGAGGTTCACACCCATCAGTACTCAGGGTCCAGGGATCAAACTTAGGCTCTCACACACCGAGCTCTCCTATATCTCTGAAATTCCTTTTTAAAACCCCACATGCAATTTCCCTAAAACCAAGAGTAGCAAAATTCTGCAAAAACAATGAAACAACATCCAGTCAAATCAAATCTAATTCTAGAACCCTCTGAGCTAGCTGCTGCAGGGAGGTGATTTGCACTGTGAGTTTGAGATGCATTTAGAATGCTGGTCACTATGAAATCCCATGTTCTTCAACAATGAGATATCATTTTAAACCACAGAGACTGGAACATATCAAAAAGAGCAAGAACAACAAGTGCTGGCATGGATGCGGGAGAAAGGAGGCACTCATCCATTGATGGTGCGAATGTTGACTGGTACAGCCTTTCTGGAAAACAATATGGACATTCCTCCAAAGACTAGAAATTGAACTCCCATTTGACCAAGCCATACCACTCCTGGGAATATACCCTGGGAAGCCAAAAATATGCAGCAGAAACACCATCCCTACTTTTACGTTCATAGCAGCATTATTCACAATAGCCAGTATCTGGAAACAGCCAGAGTGCCTGAGAATCAATGACTGTATAAAGAAGCTTTGGTACATCTGCACAATGGAATACTATGCAGCTGTTAGGAAAAATGAAGTTATGATATTTGCTTATTAATGGATGGACATGGAGAGGATCATGTTGAGTGAAATTAGCCAGAAGGAGACAGATATAGAATGACCGCATTTATTTTATTTGCATGACATATATATATATATGTGTACATATTATACCAATATCCAAGATCAGGTAAAACATGGATCAGGAAGTTTTGTCAAAGGTGGAGATTATCACAAATGTGTAGTCAGAGGCTATGTAAGACAGAGAATGGGACAGTGTGCTAATAATTGTCGAAAGTGCTAATACCAACCTAGAACCAAGCATTAAATACAGGCAAAAAGATACACATGATAACCTCTTAATGTATGTATTGTAATCCACAATGTGGAAGGGAAGGAAAAGAGAAAGAGATAGAAAGAAAGAGAAAGAAATAAAGAACCTGCCATAGATGCAGGAGATGCAGGCTAGGGGAGGTGGGAGGGAGTCGGGGACATTGGTGGTGGGAAATGGGCACTGGTGGAGGGCTGGGTGCTGGAACACTGTATGACCGAAACCCAAATATGAACATCTTATGAATATCTTTGTAATTGTATATCTCACAGTAGATAATAAAATAGTAAAGAAAAGAAAGCTCATGTTCTGGTGCAGGGTTCTCACAGAGAGCATCAGGGGCAGGAAAGTGCCTTCCTGCCTCTCCCAGGTAATGTGGCTGCTGTCCTTTATGCTCTTTCTTGTGTCGCTTGGGGGATCCTGTGAAGACACCTGACGCAAAGCCATGCAGGCCAAGGGCAGCAGCTGGACTGATTTTTCTGGCAATGTTCCCTGATGCAGGGAAGAGTGAGTTTTCTCAGAAAGTTTTAGGAGCAGTGCTCAGGGGTGCCCAGAGTTTTTCCTGGAGGGAGTAGTCAGACAGTTCTATGTCTACACCCTGTGATGCAGAATGCAAACTTACTTGGGCCTTTGAATGGGTGAGTTGGGGTTTGATTTCAGGCATGGCCACACCTGGCAGTACTTGGGAGTTGGGGGTGCATGTGGGGCCAGATATTGAATTCAGATGCCAGGGTCCTTGTCTGCTGAACTATCTCCATGCTTCATTCATATCAAAAGTTTCTTTTCTTTTGTTCTTGATGTAGGGGTGGGGTCTCTCAAACTGTGTTCAGGAGAGCCTAAGAAATCTCTTGGTGATTATCAGCTAATGGGAAGAGCAGACAGTATAAATATTCAATGATGCTATGGACTCCCTGGCCACACCAGCAGTGCTTAAGAGTCTCCAGGGCTGCACCCAGAGTTACTTGGGGACCACATGATGGCGGGATCCAACTGAGGTGGGCTGCATGCAAGTGGGCACCTTTAGCCCTGTACTAGCTATCCATCTCTCTAGAGTTTTAACTCAGTGCTTTGGAGCAGACCTGTGGCATTCAGGAGAGTCCCTCCAGTACATCCTCTCCCATACTGAGCCCATTCAGCCTGTGGGGACTTTCCTCTCTTCCTTAGGCATTTTCTGACTCTGAAATCTTCCAGCATCTGATTGTGCTCAGGCCAGATGGAACAGCTGAACAGACATTTTACACCCAGATTCAGCCTCTCTGTGTAGATCCCGGTTGAATTCCTAGCCTGGGAAATACCAGCTTGCTCAGGAATTTGTAGGTGGTCTCAACCTTTCCCAATCCCCCTTCTGTGAATCAGCAGAAATTATTTCCTAACATCAAGGGGCCATTGAGAGAATTAATTCGTTAATGTTTGTAAAGCATCATAGACATGGATGTGCTGAGAGGATTGATTACCAACCATAATTGACTTTATTGAGTGGATTTTTTGTGTGTGTGAATTGATGATATATTTTTTGCAAATCTACAGAAAGGTGTTTTATTTCTTCCTGCCATTTCTTCCTGCCATCTAAATAGTTGTATAGAGATTATGATTATTTGTAGTACAGAACATGCAAATCACCCCCTCCTTTCTACTCAAGTTAATAAAAACATAAAAGAAATGAGTGTCATTAGAAGCAAACGAAGAGTCCTAGGGAAAAGAATTTTCCAATTTCAAACATAGCCAGTAATTTCCATTCAAACCGATTGCAGAAAGCTTGTCGGAGAAGGTAAACGGAAGCGAAGTCCATTAAGGCCCTGGATATGAGTTCGACAATAAATGTTCAAAGAGAAGAATTTCTGCATTGCGCAGTTTTCTAGACTGAAACAATGTGGAGAAAAAGGCAGTGCCTGCTTGATCTCAGGCTTAGTCCTCCCGCCCCCAGGTCGAAGGGAGACCTTACAAAGAGTACTGGTACTGTCCAAAACCCAGATCATGGCTTATCTCTCTTCCTCCCAGATCACTGCCCTGGGGAGCACCGGGCTTCAGCCTCAACATGTGCTTCCCGCAAACAGAATGTGCAACATACTTTAGGGGTTATGGGATCTCTTGGGCAAAGGCACACACTGAACATGCAGATGTGGGTTCCCCAGGACAATTCAGGATGTCAATTTCTGTCCTTCTAAAGGGGGTGCTGTTCTTTAAACACACTGTAGCACCCACCAGAGGGTCTGTCCCAGGCCCATCCTGACTTATGTTCTGTCTAGTTGAGCATCCAGAAACCACTTAGGTTGGTGATTATTGTTGGTCCTGTGGACCTGAGACTGATCCCCAATAGTTGAAGCATCCCTGGAGAGCTCCAATCTGTGTGTCCTGAAGTACTGTTGGGGGTGCCTGCACCCAGGTCCTTGTGCGTTTATCACCTCAAGGAGGAGAAGCAGGTCTAAATCTACTGCCTGCCCTGCAGGGTGAAACCGAAGTAGACACTTCTAGGCAGGCACCCAGTGTTTGAGAGTCTAATGCAAGAGGGCTAATGAAATAGTTCTGGGATTAAAGTGCTTACCTTGCACATGACTGACTCCTGTTCCATTTCTAGCACCAGCACATTGTTTCCTGAACACCACAGGGAGTGATCCCTGAGCACAGAGCCAGAAATAAGCCTGAGCACTGCCAGGTGTGGTGAGAAATCTCCTCAAAAATAAAAATGAAGATCTTGTAAGCACGCTGGCTGTGCTGTCTTCTGACTCCTCAGAGCATCTCCCTGGTTTGACCACACCTCAGCTTCTCTCCTTAGGGAATCTAACGTCCTTATGAAGAGTATGGGAAATTACTAGACTGAAATAAATTCCTCTGAACAGACAAACCAACCCTTGTTTTCTTTTGTTTTTGTTTTAGTGGGTATGCCTGGCTGTGCTCAGGACTTACTCCTGGCTCTGAAGTCAGGGATCACTCCTGGAGGGCTCAGGGAATCATGGAATGTATGGGATCAAACCCAGCTTGGCTGCATGCAAGACAACCACCCTACCCACTGTACTATTGCTCTGGCCCTTATTTAATTTCTTAACATTTTATCAAAGAGAGCATGAAGGACTAGCATGAGCAGCGCATGCAGTAGCCCTGATTACATCCTGAGCATGACAAAGAGCCACCCCCAAGCCTGGCTACCCCTAATTACTGCTGGGTGTGGCCCCTGCCAGAAAAATCAGCAAAGGAAGTCTTTCAAGGGAGTATACTCTTTTCTCTAATCTGGGCTTTATTGTTCCCATTACAACTGGGCTTCTGGGTGGGTCATAGCTAGAACCCAGAGCCCAGAGAGGGGAATTGGAAGCAACAGTCTCCTTGAACTTAATTTGTCATCAACCAGGGGCCCTTTCATTTGCCTTCCCTGGGAGTCTTCATACTCTCTTCCTCTTATGCTAATAGAAAGACAAGGTGAATAGAAGTGATGGAGGACAAAAATAAAAAGCACAGTGACTTTTAGGCTTGGCAGGATTTACTCTATTGCTCTGTGACAGTCATTAGGGACAGCCTCAGAGCTGGAGGGGGACAATTCCTGTGTGACATGGGACCAGGATGCAAGTGGTCCTTGCCACATTGAGTGGAGCATCAGCCAGTAGAGAGGCCGTGGGCTTGTATGTGGGAAAAGAATGGAGCTAAATTGATGTGACCAGGCATTTCAGCCACAGGAAAGGAGCAAGTTGCAAAATGAAGTAAAGGCCTCAGAGTCTGTGACTCATTCTATATCCCCAAGTTTGCCTTTCCTGATCCTTGGGTTGTAACTTTCCCATTGAGCCCAGCAGCATACGTGTCTGTCTCACTGCACAATTTCCAGTTTCCTATGTAAGCGTGAGTATGCCGACACATTAGTAACTCTAGGCATTGAACTAACCTTCATCTTCCAAGGCACTCTGTGGGGTATGAGTGAGAGGCCATTGTTTTCTTCGCCCCACCTTAGACACTTGATGTTCTTATGAGATGTTAACTTTCAGTCTCTTCTGTCACCCATCTTTTGTGCCATCAGAAAAGAAAACGAGAACGCAATGACATGAACACAAATTCCTTGAACAGACTCAATTAGAGACCCAGGAAAGGACCAGATAAATCAGTTTGAATCCTGTCTTGATCACTTATTGACTAGCTCCAGTGGTTTTAGCCAAGAAAGTCACTTCATTTTAGCAGCCCAATTTTGCTATCTGTGAAATTGGGGTGAAAATGAACCATCACTTTCATGACAAAAGTGTTTACAAATATGAGAAGACGATTAGGACCATTTGGTAGAAGTCACAGCATCCGTAAGGAACAGCTTTTTATATCAGTTCACTAGAGAGAAACTAAGACACAAATGAAGAATGTTCTTTTTTTCCAACTGTAATCTCTAAACTAGAGACTCCAAAAAATAGTCATGTTGTCCAAACTCCTATGTGCTTCAACTCTCTTCCTCGGAACTACCTATAGCTCACTACCCATGACCCCAGCCTCTAGGTTTTCTGGGTCCTCTCCTCTGGCTTGTCCTTGCACGGGGAAGGGGGGGTTCTGTCTTTTAGCTGTTGGCATAAATATGTATGCAGGCACGGAGTGGTACACTGGCCACCTACCCGTAGAGCCTACAGGTTTTGTTTAGACCTTAAGTTTTTCTCCCTAAACTCTTCTGTCTTTGTTCCTTTCCTTACAATTCTCATTATTACCATCTTAATAAATTCCCTCTTGAGGTACTCCCGAGGCAAGAGTTTCAAAATTGGGCTCCCTATTACTAGACTTCTCACTCATCCCTAATATTGTCTTCCACAGCCTTAGTCACAATTGTGGCATGTAGGAGACCTGTTTCCCACCGGAGAAATAGGGGTCCCCAGATGGCTCATGAATTTTGTTGTGGTCACCTAACTCCTGGCTATCACCCTAAACTTGTAGTTCACTATCATCCCCAAACTTGTAGTTGACTTTTTGTTTGATTTTGGGGCCACACCCAGCAATACTCAAGGTCTTTTCCTGCCTCTGCACTCAGGAATTACTCCTGGTGGGGCTCAGGGGATGCAGAGAATTGAACCCAGGTCAGCAGCTTGCAAGGCAAACACCCTATGGGGTGTACTATCATGTACTATGACTCTGGCTCCCTAATTTGCAGCTAACCTGGGTGGAATGGGGAGGGAGGGAGGGAGGGAGAAAACAGTGCTTGCACCTCTCTGTTCACGATCACCTTGCATCCCACCCACAGCTGTCAAATGCTCCTGAAGTCCACTTGTTCGGCAAAGCTCAGGACCTGGTCCCACCACGGGAGTTCTTGGGGGTCATGGACTCAGGCTGGAGCAAGCCTTTGTTTTTTGCAGGAAGGAAGGGCAGTCCCAACCTCAGCACAGGCAGTTCAGGATGGTTGCCTTCCTCATCTCCTGAAATTATTTCCATGAGGAGATGAGAAATTTCAGGAGGAGATGAAATAGTGAAGTAAAGTCATTTTTTTGAAAGGAATATCCTTAGAAAAAGGAGAAGAGAGAGAGAAAAGGAGGTGAGGCATGTGTTCAAGAGTGAACATGGGTTTTTCCAGAGGGAAAATTTGAGAGTACACATTTCAGTTGAGATGCGGCTCAAAATCCAGGGCAGAGAATGAGTCAGAAAGTGAAAGTGAAAGCCATGCCAGGCTAGATGTGGGCCATGTCCAGGGTAGAGAACGGCACTCCACATGCTTTTGCAGTTGGCTTCTTCCCCTGGCTTTGGCCTGGTGTCTCTGCTTCCAGAAAAGTTCATATGGACATTGCCCAGGAACATGCTTTGAACTCTTGTTTTTTACTACTGTCACCTTTAGAGTCTCAGTTTCTATATCGCAAAGGAACATGGTTTTCATGCCTTTGGGCTACTTCAAGGCTAGGTAACTTCTTAGTTTTCAGTGTTCCTGAAAAACTCGCCCCCAGGACTCCTCAGCTACCTGTGTGTAACAGGTGATGGTGGAAACTGCTAAAGGAATAGGTCACTCCTAGCTGTGCCAAAGTGCCCTGCTTGGGGTCAACAGTTGCAAGAACTCCAGAACTCAAGCGCAGAGACAGTGTCTAAGCCCATGTTCAGCATCTCCTCCCTCCCACCCCGGAGCTTCCAGTCACACCATGGGAGTTTCCTAAGTCTGTGCCACCTGCAATTGAGTGTGAAGGGGTCCAGATCTTCTGGATTCTTGTGTTTTCCCAAGAGGAATTTCATGTAGAACAGGAAATATTTAAAAACCAGTATCATTTCTTTATTTTCAAAGGTAGAAAAGACAGGGAAGGGCAGAGTATGCTGTGCAGGCACTTAGGAGTTGGAGTGGACCTTCACTTTGTTCATCCTCTTTTTATGGTCTCACACTTTTCCTCACCCTCCTTTCCTTTTCCTTACCACTCTCCTCCCCAAGTGGGTGGGGGAACATCAATGGTCTCAGGGTCTGACCATATTTGACCATGCCCAGAGGTTGCCATAGTAACTGCCCTGAGAGCCACTTCCCAGGGAAATTTGTCAAGGACTCAGCCCTTTGTGTGCACAGAGTCTGAGCGCACCCATGTAGGTGCCTGCGTGGCAGGTCTCTGTGCCCTCGGCTGTCCCCATGGAAGGAACTTGACTTGTTAGTGGAAACATGGCTGTGGATCCTTAGCCCTCCCATTGTTCTCAGAGGACTGACATCCTCTGAGACATCCACCCTGCATCACCATGCTCCCCTCCACCCTTTTCTATCACCTCCACAGGGCAGAAATGAAGCTGGCGGTGTCTCTTTGCCTGTCATGGTGACACAGGCATCTGCCCCAACTAGCGACTCCAGGGATGCTGGGTGAAAGAGACTCATTATAAGGGATCATTCTCCAGGGCTGGAAAAATGCTCAGTTGGGTCTTGAGACCATGAAGTTCACTGAATCATCCTGTTTGCTTGTGTTCTCTCATACAATTCCAGGATGGGAAATATATGCAATCACTGCACCCTTGCAGGTGACCAAGTTGAAACTGAGTTGAAATACCTGTTAATCCCTTTGGTGTAACAGAGTTCTGGGGAGATAGGGAGGTAGGAAGTGGTGAGAAGAGGCAATGAGGCTGTGTGGAGTTGTGGTTAAAGGGAAATCTTTCCAGTTGTAAAATAAAGGAGACGCTGTCACTGACATTAGTAGCCAGGAGCCCAGTAGCCAATAACTTACTGGTTTGTTCTATTGTGAATTTGAGTTTCCACTGAGTGTAGGGGGCTAGGCAGAGCTTACATATGGCAGAGAGAAGGCTCCAGCACCGCTGCTCTCCATTCTCTCCCCCGAGATGCCTCCCAGGGTTTCTTTCTCAGAGAGAGATGCCTTCCCACTGCCAACTTCTCCACTTGTCCCAATATTGAGTGTGGCAGCTCCAGCTGGCCAATACAGAGGTCACCCATGTGTGTGCTGTGTCCCTGTGTAGCTCAGTGTGCCTTAGTTCAAGACAGTTCCCAGATCCCCATGCTCGTGGCCATGGTCTCATGTATTTTTACAGTCTATTTTTGAAATTAGGAGTCATGTTTCTCCGGCAACAAGATTAACACCTTCGTTTGTGGAGCTGGTTGCTCAGCATTTGAGTGACTGCAGTGATTTCGGGGGTTCTTCCCTGCCCCCCATCTTCCCAAGTCTTTCTTTGGTATCTCCATCTGCCTCACTACTCAAGACAATCCTTGCCTCCTGACCTTCCATTCTTGCATTCTTGCTGTCTGAGTCATCTCTCCCTCTCAATAGCTCTCAATCTTACTGATTCAACCTCTGAAATCTACCTTGAACCCAACCCTGCTTCCCTACCATGTCCCTTGTCTCTGCCATCTGTTTAAACCACAGCAAGAGCCTCTGACAGGTCTTGGACTCCCAGCCTTGTCCAAATCCTTGTCATCACAGCAGATGAAGACTCTTGAGGAGCTGGGCTTAGTTCCCCTCTCAGTGACCTTTCACTCCACCCTGAATCCTTTCCCTGACCTTACAGCTTGGCCTGGCCTAATTCTCATCCAATATCTCTCCCTATGCTACCATGCTGTCTGCCACATGGGTCTTCCTGTGTTTTCTCTCCCCTCTCAGGACCGTTACATCGGCCTCTGCCTTCATCTCCCCTGCCTACAGGCCCCTCATCACCTTTTAGGGGCTTCCAGATCTCCCAGCATGCTCATTCCACTCTTCTATTATTCTCTGTTAGTGCACATTGAAAGCTATTTTTCTACCCATCCTTATAAGCATATTTAATAAGCACTGGTACAGATATGCTGGCTTGGGATCTTCTCACCCTTTGGATTCTGAGGTCCAGGTTTGGTAGGAATGAAGACTGTAAGTAGCTTATATTCAGAGCCAGTAGCACAGAACTTGGCTAAAAAAGATGTTAAGAATTTGTTTAAGGAATACAAGTTGTCTACCATTTATTTTATTTTATTTTTGAGTATTTTAAAACTTAATTGACATCAAAGAAATGTACTTCAAAGTCACAGTGGCTTACCTTTCTATACCTAGTGTAATGATTAAGATGGAAAAAGTGGACGCTAACCTGTCTGGCGGAGATGTGGAATGACTAGAAATATTACCCAAGAGGGCAGGAATATAAAACGCTAGTGCTGCCTTGAGAATTGCAAGGCCGTTCCCTACACATTTTAAAACATAAGCCCACCGTATGACCCAGATCTCTCCCTCCTTTATCTGAGAGAAATGAAATTGGATGCCTATATAAAAATGGACACAAAATGTAAGTGGCAGCTTTATTTTGGTTAGTCAGATTTGGAAACAATCGGTGTCCATCAATGAGTGAATGGGTAAACAAATTATGGCAAATACAGACAATCAAGTATGAGTCAGCAGTAGAGAAGAGTGAGCGATGGGTGTACACGAGAGCATGGATGGATTTCAAATGACTATGTTGAGCGAAATAAAGCAGAAATAGAAGAGTACAGATGGTACCTCTCCACGACTCCTTTCTGTGAAATTCTAGGAATGGAAAATTCAGCCATAGTGACAGAAAGTAGAGGAGTGTTTGTGGGGGCTGAAGGAATAGGGGTGTCAAGGCAAAGAACCTGGGTCACTTTCCGGGTGATGGAAATGTTCTTTTCCCTGCTGGCAGGTATTCAGATGTTAGCCTTCATCAAAACTCATCAGAATCCACTGATCCACAGTACCAAGTAGATATAGTTTATTCTATTTATGCTCTATTAGTTATATTTAAACCATATTATACATACTATGTACTTACAGATGGATGTGAGATGTACAGAGATGTTTATATATTTGTATATACACTATATAGGTACATATGCACATATAAATATATAACTATAATATAAATATTATACAATTCTATTCTTCATATATATGTTTAATATGTCAAAACACATAGATGCATCTAAGGATATCTTATACAATTTATATACTAAATATGTTTCTATATTGTGTAACGTAAATATGTTCAATTTATTTAACATATTGTAAACATATTGTAATAGTTGTAAACATATTTTATAAATGTTACTGTATTGTATAACATAATATTGTATAATTATATAACTGAATATGTTGAATGTGTATTTATCATATATGTATATTTGTGGTGTAAAATAAGGGAATAGGACAGATGTCATGTACATGTCCTACAGAATATAGAGTGTGTTACATAAATAATAGCTCAATAAAGCCTGGTTAAGGAGCTTAATTGGGTAAGGCAAGAAAAAGGAGTGTCCCATGGCCTGGGAGGAATACCAATGATCCCAGGGAGAGGAGGCTGCCAGTGAGGACTGAGGGGAGAGCAACTGAACTTTTCTTGACAGTACTACCAGTTTGTTACAGCAAAGTAAATCTGCGGGCTCAGGTAATTAAGACCTGATAGACTGCATAGATCAAGTTCACCCAAAAAGTCCAGGGAAAAAAATTGCAACACATGATAAATAGAAGATCATTTAGTAGAATTAAGTTCTATGCAACATTTGGAACATACTTATGCTAAAGAAGAAAAGAAAACTTTTTTTAGTGGTTTATCAAAATTTCAAATTTAACTGAGTGTCCTATATTTTAATTTCTTAAGCCAGAAACTCCTCCTGAATACCATATTATCACTGGGCTGCTTGAACTCATATATGGAAGGATTTTTCCCCCAACCTGTTTGGCATTATAACCATTCCTCTCACTTGGAAAATTGGAATCGAAAAGGACCTAGTGAAATGAATGGAGATTTTTGTGGTGAGCCAGAACTTGATTTTAAAATTGGTTTGAGAAAAAATAAAGAGGCCTGGGAGAGAGTATGGTGGGTAAGGCATTTGCCATACCACTGACCCAGGTTCAATGTCTTGAACCACTCATGGTTCCATGATCTCTATTAGGAGTGATTCCTGAGCAGAGAGACCCAGGAGTAGGCCCTGAGCACCATTGGGAGTGGCACCAAAATAAAATATTTACTATATATGTATGTATTAATATCATATCTTATTCACTTGTATCACTTGTCTTCCCGTTGTTTATTGATTTGCTCGATTGAGCAGGCACCAATAGGATCTTCATATGTCCCTGTCACGTGCTAGTGTAGCTCAATGGCATCTGCTCACCCAGGAACATGAAGAGCCTAAATGAAGCCTCAATTGAAGACTCAAACAAAGAGCCTCAAATGAAGAGTGTGGAACAGTTAGAATTTACCAGGAGAGATATCTTATTATAATATATAATTCTAGGAGCCAGAGCGATAGCACAGCAGGTAGTGCATTTGCCTTGCATGTGACCTACCCGGGTTTGATCCCCGGCACCCCATATGGTCCCCCCAAGCACCGCCAGGAGTAATTTCTGAATGAAAAAGCCAGGAGTAACCCCTCAGCGTCGCTGGGTATGACCCAAAAAGAATATATATATATATATATATATATATATATATATATACATATATATATGTATACATATATACATATGTATATATGTGTGTATGTATATATGTATATGAATGAATGAATAAATAAATAAATAAAATAGAAATAAAGTCTCTGCAATCAGGGATTGTTTTATTCCTGGAAGTGAAGGATGGCAGTTAAAGGGAGCAGTATAAACAATTAACCCCTGAGTTTACCTAGTCTTGCAGACACTGGAGTGTACCCTTGTGAAATTTACAGTCTGCTATTTGCCAATTCTAACAGGAAATGCTCCTATCAACCTTGAGAGGTCATTGAGGCAGATCCTGGGGCGTTGTGGAAAAGGGGACCCATCCCTTTATGATCAGGAGCCCTTGGCTGGCAATGCAGCTTAGAAAAGAGGCATCAGATCCCACTAGGACCAGGTGCTGGAGCAGCAGCTCATCCATTCAGTGAGGCCCTGCCTGGGGTTCCCTGCTGCCTGGGGTTCCCTGCTGTATTGGGGTTCCCTGCTATCTAGGGTTCCCTGCCGCCTTGGGTTCCCTGCTATCTTGGATTCCTTGCTGTCTTGGGGTTCCCTGCTGTCTAGGGTTCCCTGCCGCCTTGGGGTCCCTGCTGTCTGGGACTCCCTGATGTGTTGGGGTTCCCTGCTGTCTTGGGGGTTCCTGCTATCTGGGGTTCCCTGTTGTCTTAGGGTTCCCTACTGTCTGGGGTTCCCCTAATGTCTTGGTGTTACCTGCTGTATGGTGTTCCCTGCTGTATTGGAGTTCCCTGCTGTATTGGGGTTTCCTGTTGTCTGGGGTTCCCTGCTGTCTGGGGTTTCCTGCTGTCTTGGGGTTCCTGTTGTCTGGGTTCCCTGCTGTCTTGGGGTTTCCTGTTGTCTGGGTTCCCTGCTGTCTGGGTTCCCTAGTGTCTTGGGGTTCCTTGCTGTGTGGGGGTTTCCTGCTGTCTTGGGTTTCCTGTTGTCTGGGTTCCCTGCTGTCTGGGTTCCCTAGTGTCTTGGGGTTCCTTGCTGTGTGGGGGTTTCCTGCTGTCTTGGGGTTCCTTGCTGTGTGGGGTTCCCTGCTGCCTTGGCTTTGCTCCCCCAGGGAATTCCCAGCTCTCAGCACTCCTTCTGGCCCTTCAGCCTTAGTGGCTCCTCCAGACCCTCACCTCGCAGTCACGGCAATGAATGAATGAATCATTCCAGTCCTCCACTAGCTTCATCACTTGTTCCCAGGATAAACATTTCTGTGTTAGAGTTTGGTCATCTAGAAACTCCACTTAGCTCATCTCTGATTCATTTTGCTGGGATGCCAGGGGGTTCCTGCCTCCTACTAATCCTCCTGTTTCAGCTCAGGCTTCAGCCATGGCTATGTGGCCCAAGCCTAAGGTAAACTTGAATGGAAGCCTTGGAGACCGAATCTTCCTGAGCTTCTCAAACCCGTTTCTAGGCTCCACAGTCAGTGCTCTAAAGCTGGGAATTGTCCCTGGAACTCAGGGAAATGGAGGCAATGCCAAAGGGGTAGAGGTTCTAGACCACAACAGTGACCTAAAATTGGGTGTTGTTGTGCCCAGTGCTGTTTTTTTTATGAGGTCCCTCACTGGGGTATTAGTGCAAAATCAAGAAACAGACTACCTTACTTTGAGACTTCAGGGAAGGGGCTGGAGGATAAAGATGAAGAAAACTAAACTCCAGGTGAGGATGGACTCCCCACATTAAAGTGCAGCGGATACAATAAATTGCTATCAAAAGTGTCTTATCAGGATAACTTGGATAAAGGACTTAACATTTCGTTTGATTCTATGAACTTCAACTTTTACACAGATCTCCATTGGGTAGTCTGTCGCTTTAAATGACTTCTGTTTGAAAGAGTCCCCCCAGCTGGTCACAGACCATTGGCAGATTCTGCTGAGAGCAAGTCATCTTAAGCTGCATGTAGGTTTGAAGCCCAGTGTTTTCTGTAGTTTCGCCTTGCTGTAGCCGATGGCCAAGATGGAGCTTGATTGAAATAAAGAGCTGTGCATGCTTTAACTTTCATCTTTGATGTCTTAGTTCAAGCCCTGCCTTGTTTTCCCCACTAGACATTTTTAACATATCCCCGATGGTGTGGGTGCATGGGAGAGGCACGTGGAGGAAAGCAAATGCTATTTGAACAGAAAAAATGAATCATATTTCAAAGTGAATCATATTTCAAAATGAATCATATTTCAAATTATTTATTAAATGCTGTCCTTGCAGAAACCTTGGGGAGAAGAGATGAGAGGAAATGGCAGGGGAGAGGAAAAGAGATAGAGATGGAAAGAGGGAGAGAGACAGGGACAGAGAGAGGATGAGAGGAGTGTGCCGGGGGCAGGGTAGGAGAGAAGAGAGGGTCTGTTGTTGTTGCTTCTTTTTAGTTTTTGTAGATTATTGTTGCCAAATTTACCAGTTCAGTACACTTAAGAGTTTTCTGAATATCACCCATCTTACGGATGTAAACTTACTAACCCTAGAGACTTGAGTTTGAAAAGTTTAGTCTAGGATAATCCAAAGAGAAGAACAGGAAAGCAGTCTGGCAGTGATGCTTGGGCTCCTTCTTTGAAACCTTCCCACCTTTGCGATCCCACTTAGAACAAAAACACTTTCCTGAGCAGGCAGATGATGGCACCATCCCGGTACAAAGGAAAAGATTGGAAGCCACGGCCCCTTCCTTCGCTTTATTCCCCGGTACTGTGCGCTGGCATATTTATAAGTCCTCTAAAAACTGCTTCAGGCTTTTCGTGGAATGAGAAAATAATTCCATCTTTACGGTTCCAAGTAAAGTATTCCTGGGGCTGTAAAACCAATGCTATAAAGGCTGAAATTGTGTCATGTTCTGAGAGGCAGGAAAAGACAGTCCAAGCTTCTCTCCTCTTTGAAAAGGAGGATTCCTAGCTAGTGGGAGCTGGTAGGTCTTTCGGGGGCAGGTGTTGGTAGTGTTCAAGTTTTTCATATAGATTAATGGGGTAATGACATTAACCCATTTCCAGAATAAGAGATGAACCTACGATCATTCCAGACTGGGCAATGACATTTCCAATCGCTCAGCTTTGCAGCTCTTACAGGGAGGTGCCTTGAGCCTGCTGGACCTTCTCCTTCAAAGGCTTGGCCCTTTCTGCTTCCATTTCTAATGAGTTGTTTGGAAACACTTTTATGCTAACAACAACAGTTTTATTTGCCTCTATTAACCAAATCAGAGTCAAATAAAACAAGTTTATTCACAGTTAAAGAAGGTTCTGCCTTCTTAGGAGGCCAAATGGCCTGAATATTGTTCCAGCTTTTCTTATGACTTGGATTGGTTAATTTTTTCTTAACTGACACCCAGCTTGTGGGAAATAATCTCTCAAATTCAGACCCTTCATTTCCCTTCCTGGAACTGATAAACTAGGAAGCAGGAACCCACCGGAAACTGGAGCCCCAGAGGGTCCATCTCTCTAGGAAGGCATCCAAACCCTCTTCTGTTCTGGTGATTGCCTACATCTTCTTTATAGCAAGCAGGGCACGGCGATAGAGCACTAATGAAAAAACTAAATAACTCTCTGAACATGAACCCATCATCCGCAAAACAGCAGCTAATTTTGAATTATGAAAGGAGGCTGGACCACAATTCACCACTGAGAAGCCAGGGGAGGGAAAACGGGGCTCGGGAAGTCCAATTATTCTTGAACCAGAGACAGTCTTATTAAGTTGGGCAGAAAATTAATTAGGCTAATTAGAAAACCTCATTGGAATTCAGCGAGGAGTTACGAGAGGCAGTCTGACAACACGGGACAGGGTGGGAGAGAGGGAGACGGTTCTGGGGAGAGAAAATGAGTTTTTCAGGAAGCCCCATGCTCTTTGGAGCTGATGCTGGGTCACTTCGCTGAGAAGCGGCTGCAATTTTATGCACTTTGTTCCCAGTTGTGGGTCTCTGCTGAGTATTAAAAATGAAGTCTGGTCTATGTTAGTAGGGGAGGAGAAAGAGGTTAAAAAAAACCCAAGATTTATTCTGAGGTTTCAGTGGGATTTTATATTTATTTTGGTATTTCCGATATGCTGGTTCATCAGCATGGCGCATTGTTAAAAAGTGCTGGGTGGGTGTTTTTTTTATCTTCACAGATTTATGGAGTCCTGAAAACATCTGTTCCGTTCTGATTCCCCTGCTCAGAACAAAGATGTACGCCAGGGGCAGTGAGCAGCCGATGCCACTGTTTTTCATGGACTGATGTTGACGCCAATGGACAGAAACTCTGGAGAGAATTTTGGGGGCCTGGGTAGGCCCAGGAGAGGGAGATTCCATCCTCAGGAAAAGCTGCACCAGACTTGGTGCCAACGACTACTGTGACCTTGTGGACTCCTTGTGACCTTGACAAAGACACAAGAGGGGCTCGGGAAAATCCTTTAAGGATTTCTCTTTCCAGGAAGGGACCCAAGTTTTATTCTATTTTATATTCTATTGGCCCTGGCCTGCCACCCCAGCAGAGCCTCACAACAAGCCGGATCGACCCCCCAACTCCATGGGGGCCGCCATCTTCCACATATTCTATTTATGTATTTTTTTATTTATTGCTTTTTTGGCCACACCTGACCCAGTGCTCAGGGTTCAGTCCTGCAGGAAGGATCATTGCAGTGCTGTGATCAATTCCAGGTTGGCCACATGGCTTATCCACTCTCCTGTCTCAGAGTTTCTTTTTTGACTTGCTTTGGGGTCACACCTAGAGGTGCTCAGGGCTTACTTCTGGTGGGGTTCAAGGACAATATGGATGCCAGGAATTGAACCCAGGTTGGCATATACAAGGCAAGTGCCCACCCTGCTGTACTATCTCTCTAGCCTTCAAGTTGCTTATTTTGTTTCTGTTGTTTGTGTGTCACACCTAGCAGTGCTTGAGATTTACCTCCTGGCTCTGTGCTCAGTGATTACTGCTGGCCTCAGGAAAGCATTTTGGGTTCTGGGGATTTAATTCTGGTCAGCCACATGCAAGGCAAGCACCCTACCTACTATACTATCTCCCTAGCTCTCATGGTGTATTTAATGTCTCTGTTCCTCTGGTGTTCTTCCTATGAGGGAGAGGGCAGTGGTGAGTGGTCAGTGAAAATGTTTTTGGGGGCTGGGGGGACCATGAGCACCTGCTTCTCTCCCCTGAGGATCCACGGATGAACCTCTTTCCAGGGACTCCCTGAGGAAAAATCCATCCCAGCTCCCAGAGACTGTGGTGGTTTCCTGAGCACACTGAATTCAGGGTGCAGCCTTCCCTAACACATGAGCCTGAAATCTCTAAACCACAAAGATTTTGTGAGGGGGCAGTAGCAGGACTTCCTGAGAAAGCAAAAGCTACGTGAAATCTGAGACTCTCAGAATGGCCATGGGAAGGAAGCACAGCAGTCTTGGCACTCTTGTGATATGGAGTTTGCTCCCTCCACTCACCTGCTTCCTCCTGGCCAGCTCACCTGCCCTGCCCATGTTCCTGGTCACAGGGATCCCATAAGAGGAGACCCTGGCCATCTAATTCTCTGGGAGGTGCCCCCAGAAAGGTAAGGGGAGCTGAAACCCAACTCTGTAATTACTGGAGTGATCTGCATCCACCAAATGGGCACATTTGAACCCCTGACGCACAGACTTGGAAGGTGGGGCCTTTGAGTGGTGATTAGAGTTAGATTGGATTTTAAGGGTGGGGTCATCTGGTGGGGGTGGAGTACAGCCTTATTAGATGGAGGGGAGAGGGAGAAATAGAAATAGAGGGATGGAAGGGAGAGCAGGGGTTAGAGAGATAGACAGAAATAGAAGAGGAGGGAGAGATGAGGAAAGGAGATACAGAGAGACAGGGATGCAGAAAGACAGAGACAGAGAGACACAGAAAGTAACAGAGAGACACAGAGAGAGAGATAGGAAGAGAGACAGATATAGAGAAACAGACTCATAGAAACAGAGACAGATACAGAGCCAGAGAGAGAAGAAAGTAATAAAGACAGAGACAGGAAGAGAGACAGAGCCAGGGAGATACAAAGAGAGAGAGAGATAGAAAGAGAGAAAGAATGGGAGACAGGAGAGAGAGACAGGGAGAGCCACAAAAAGAGAGACAGTAAAATGGCGTCACAGAAAGACAGAGACAAAGAGGAACAGAAACAGAGAGACGAGAAAGACAGGAACACACACAAATGCACATACACACATGCACACACACACACACACAGAGTGCAGGCTGGCTGGGCCATGTGAAGCTCCTCTGATGTTCTACAGCCAGAAGGTCCCTCCCAGAAATGACCATTCAGGTGCCTCAAGCCTGGACTGGGCCTCCCGCAAACTCAGAAAACTCGTTTCTGTTCCCTTGTCCCCCTTTCTGTTCTCTAGGCCCCCTTCAGCCCTGTCTATGTCCCCTGAACAGGGGCTGTTCCAAGGCTCTAGGCTTGCAGCTGGTTTCAGTACATGCACGAGACCCAACACTCTTGGCTCAGGTGTGCCCCGGCTCCGGGTCAGAATGGGAAGATGATGAGCCCTTGGTTAAGTGTCCCTGCTAACAGGATCAAGGATTTTCCGCTGAGGATGAATACAAGAGCCCATTGAACCCTACTCTGAGGAGGGGTCGAGGGATCTCAGTAACCAGCACTGAACGAGCGAGACCGAGGGGGCAGGGTGTGATCTGGCTTCCGGTGTCCTTGACTGCTGCCCAAGGTACATGTGCTCCTGGCGGTGAGGGTTGGGTCAGAGCTGCGTGGGGAAAATGAGAACCCCCCTCCCCCAGCAACCCAAGTTCTCCTCCTCACAGCCCTCTTTCCACACTTCTGTGACCTCTCCTGCGCCTTTTTCTCCTTATGTAATCTCCAGACTGACCCGTCAAACTGAGCCACATGAGACAGGCGTCAATTAGTGCTGCCGCACAGACTGCCATCCTGCCTTGGCCCCAGCCTCTCAGGTGACCCCATTATCTTAACGGCCCAGCACGCTGTTCTGGGAACAGACTGACAGAGGAGCGGAGGCGAACATCCTTGAGATGTACATAGCGGAGTGCGTGACACACAGCACTTCCGCCTCCCTGCTGGCACTGGACTGGAGCCTTCTGCCTCCCCCCATCACTGCTGAGTGCTGCCATGTGCAGCTTCAGACCCCACGCTGATGCCTACCCACATGCCTCCCAGCCTGCCGTTCATTCTGACAGTGGGCTTGATTTGTGCCACCCAGGGGACAGCTGGCTTCCAAGGGCACAAGGTGTTGCTATGGCATCACCTGGCATTGTTATGGCATCGTGATCAGAATCCTGCTCTTTGGGCAAGTGCCTGCATTTCCATCCTCAGGCTGGCCATGAAAGACTTAATTTTTTAACCTTCATGAACTCACCTTCCATCAAATTCTAGGCAGCCCGACTGCCAGCAAAACTTTGGGCTAAAGCAAACTGACAAAAGGAGGCAATCAGCCCATCATCTGGTTATTGGATTTCACATCCAGCTTCTTCGCCTTTCCAAATATTTGAGTATGTTAATGTTGTGAGAACACAACCAAACATCAGCGGGATGCGGTTGATTGAGTGTTGCCATACTCCGCAAATAATTTTCAAAACAGTATCATTCTCCACCTCTGGCGTCACGCCGCCCCACCTGCACGTGTCAGCCACGGAATCAAAGCGAGTCATATGAGAGGAGTGACGGAAAATTACGCCAAGACTCTCATGAAATGGGGAGATAATTTAAAACACAGAGATTAAATGTATGTCACATGTGATAAGCTGCTCAGTTAAAAGGATTATATTAGCCAAGTGATTTATAGCTTTAGACAAATTACTTTGTGTTCTGGGGGTGATAAAAATCCATTCTCGTGCTTGCGAGTAGAATGGGAAATGGAAGTGGAGGTGAACGCTGCCATCCCTGGGACTTCTCATGCTGGGCCCACGTCCCTTTGCTTCCTGCCCATGGAGCTTTGGGGGATGTTTCATGTGGTTTAACGCTTTCCTTTTCCTTCCAATCTGCAAGCTGCTGTGTAGTGCGCAAGACTCTGTAGTTCTGGGATAATTTATTATTTAATTATGTAACCATTGCATAATTCTTCTGCTCCAGCCTTCAAGGTTTCTACTGTTGTTAATGTAACTGCTTTGGAGGCATGCAAGCTTTATTTATGGTTTCCATTGCTGCAGCAATAATTATGTAACTGCAATTCTGCAACTATTATTTCTATTTGTTTAATTACATAACCTTAATGATATTAAACCTCTAAAACATTTGGTGATAGATTTATGGAGAAGAGGCTAAGAGACAGCAATAATAATGATGTAACCAAGTAATAATAAAACTAAATAATAGTACCAATATTAATATTAATGGCTGCACTGACAATAAGCAGCCACACTGTCTCTCGCTTCTTTGCAGTTTTTGGTCTCTTTAATGGGTTCCTTCCCAAATCTCTGTAGTTAATTAGCTCGCTAACATTTGGCTCCCAGTGGTGGGTACAACCTCGTTTCCAGACTTTACCTGGCAAGGCTGTGTTTTATAGAGCAGCAGATGGAACAGGTCTGTTCCATCCTTTTGTGTGGGACTGGGAGTGGGCGAACCCCTTTCTTTCCCAGCTCACCTGGGGCCCTTTAAGTGAGAAGAGAATGGGACTGCAAGGCATAGATGCTGCTGAAGCCAAAGAACTCAGGATGTGTTTGAGATGCAGGTGTGTGTGTGTATGTGTGTGTGAGTGTGTGTCTGCGCACATGCACATGTGGTGGTATGAGTGTGGGGTTTGAAAAGAAACCAATTTGGATTGGACTCTGGCGCAGCCACTCGCTAGGTGACCTTGTATAGACTACTTCGCTTGTGTGAATCACCGCTTTCTCTATGTAAAGTGGACATTATGGTATCCACATGGCAAGACTCCTGCGAGAATGAAATTCAATGGACCACAGTTACAGCCTGCAGCTGAGCCAGTGGGAGCTATTGCAGGGCTCCATTAGTGAAGATGCTAAGGGGAGGACTAGAAGTGACTTGCCTGGTCCTGACCTTCTCAACACCCTCCCCCAAATCCAAAGTAAGTGAGTTACCTTTAAGGACCCAAGCACACCTAGGTGAGGAAGCTGAGCCACAGAGATATTAAGAAACCAGAATCTGGGACCGGAGTGATAGCCCAGCGGGTAGGACATTTGCCTTGCATGCTGCCGGCCTGTGCCGCCCGGGTTCGATCCCCTGGCATCCCATAAGATCCCCGAGCACCGCCAGGAGTAATTCCTGAGTGCAGAGCCAGGAGTAACCCCTGAGCATTGCCGGGTGTGACCCAAAAAAAAAAAAAAAGAAACCAGAATTTCCTGCATTCACTGGTGGTAATGCCTGGGCAGGGTCCAGGCAGACTGTCCTGGGAGTGGGAGCTCATCAATTCTGCTCTGTGTCCATGCAGGGGCATATCTCTGTAGCAGATCCATAAAGGCACAGAGGATTACATGGTCCTCTAACGAGCCCACCTCCCACAGCCCCACTTGGGTGCACTCTCCACAGACAGCCTATTTCAGTGAGTGCGAATGTCATGCCTCTGAGGATCCTGTGATCTTCCCTAGTCTCAGAGACTTCTCAATGCCTAAGTGCATGTGGTTCCACATCTCACCTCCCCTGAAGCATGTCCTCCTGCTCCCCATCACAGCCAGTCCCCAGAACTTCTTCATCTGCCCAGCTTAGCCCTCCTGCCCCACCCCACCTCTCTCAGGCAATGACACTCTGCTCACCCCCTAGTCTTTTTCTGTTTTCTCATGCTGGGGACTCTGCTACCGGGCACCTTCTCTCAGAAATACTGCCATCGCCCAAGCCATACGCAGCTTACCCTGGCCCTTTTTAGTCACCCAGTTGCCTTGATTTATTTCATGCATAGTGGATGATGTATGTGCAGTCATTTATTTTTCTTCCTGGACCCTTTGGGTTCTGCAGGGTTCATTCTACCTCTCTGTTGGATGGGATGGAAACTGACTTGATCACTTGATCACTTGATCACTTGAATCCCGTTATTCATCGATTTGCTTAAGCGGATGCCAATAACATTTCCATTGGACCCTATCATGTGCCAATGTAGCCCAATGGCATCTGGTTGATTCAGGAATATGAAGATCCTCAAACCGTTCCTTCAGGGTCTTGACAAGGAAGTCTGACCATCTTATAGGTGGGTGGCCATGTGATCTTTTGACATCCTGTGGGATCCAGTCAGTAATGGCTCTAGTCCAGCGGTCATCTCCAAATCGCATTACATGTCCAGCCCGCCTGATTTTCGATGCCTTGGCAAATGAGACAGCTTCCCTGATTCTGGAATAGCCATGGAGGTCGGAACTTCAGATTCCTTCTAAGCATGATATTCCAAGCAGAGCTCTTTTGATTCCTCTCTGGGAAACCGAATAGCATTCTCATCCTGCTTTTGTAGGGCCCAGGTCTCTGAGGCGTATGTTAATGCAGGGAAAATGGTAGAGTCAAAGAGATGTGCCCAGAGCCGGAGGTTCTTTGTCCTTTCATCTGTTTCTTCGATGCCTTTGAAGGCATTCCATGCCGCTCTCTTCCTCCTGTGCAGCTCAGGAAACTGACATGGGGTCAATATTTCTACCTCAGTTCTGGTCCTAGTCCTGTACAGTCAGAGAGTGGGGCTGAGTCAACATTTGTGCAAGATACTCCTTTGTGTGGCCATGGAATTTATTAATTTAAATCAAATTCACTGTCTTCCCATTGATCATCGATTTGCTCAAGCAGGCACCAGTAACATCTCTATATGTCCTGTCTCAGTTACTGTCACCAGTAACATCTCTATATGTCCAAGGGCATCTGCTTGTTCCAGGAACATAAAGAGCCTCAAACCATTCCATCAGGTCATGGGAATGAGGTCTATAATTGTTATTGGTATTTGGCATATCAAATAAGACATGGGTAGCTTGCCAGGCTCTGCCGTGCGGGTGGCATACTCTTGTAGTCACCTCTGATCTTCAGCATTTATTGATGAAAGCTGGCCTGTGATAGGCTCTTCTGCTGGGTGGAGTTCTAAGGAGGGGGAAGTCCGGATGTGGAAAATGGCGGTCCTTATGGAGTTGGGGGTCATCTGGCTTCTTGCGAGGCTCTGCTGGGGTGGTGGGCCAGGGCTAGAACCCGCCATCCCTCCTGGGTGCCTCGTGAGTGGCTAGGCACAGGGAGAGCTGGTAGCAGCTCTGCCCCATGTCTGTGAGTCTCTTTAATCCAATTTAAATCAAATTAGATTTAAAAATAAAAAAATTCAAATAGTTTGTTTTTCTGTACACATTTAACAGTGGTCAGGGGCTATTCCCAGCTCTGTACTTGGGAGTTGCTCTAGATGGTGCTCAGGGAATGAGGTGGTGTTGGGGATGGAACATTTCCCTGCAAACTGATCACTCAGCTGTTGGATTTTCTCTCCAGTCCTGGTCTTGAATTTAAACCTGGCATGGCTCAAGGAGACCTGCCTAAAGCTGATGTGATATCATAATATAATGTTATCAAGATAAATCACTTTATCACTGTATCACTGTCTTCCCATTCATCATCGATTTGCTGGAGCGGGCACCAGTAACACCTCCATATGTCCTGTCTCATGCTAGTAGAGCCCAAGGGCATCTGCTTGTTCCAGGAACATAAGGAATCTCAAACAATTCCATCAGGTCATGGGAATGAGGTCTATAATTGCTACTGGTATTTGGCATATCAAATACAACTTGGGTAGCTTGCCAGGCTCTGCCATGCGGGTGGCATACTCTTGTAGTCACCTCTGATCTCCAGCATTTATTGATGAAAGCTGGGCTTTGATAGGCTCTTCTGCTGAGTACATACAAATATAAATACCTAACATTTCAAAACATGGAGCAAGATGAGATTGCATTTTTTGAGGGATATTAATTATCACCCAAGAAATATCTCTTCCATATTAAAGAGCATATGCCTGATTTAATTTGGTGTGTGAATACGTGTGTGTGTGCTCATGTATATGTGTGCATATGTATGCATGAGTATGTATGAGTGTGTGTGCTTGTGTATGCATATGTGTGTGCATGTGTGTGTGCATATGTGTGCATATGTGTGTGCATGTGTGTGCATATGTGTGTGCATATGTGTGTGCATGTGTGTATGTCCATTTATGTGTATCTGTCCTCTACAGTGTCTTTCCCTCTACAGCAGGTAATGTCTCCTGTGAGTTAATTCAGACCCTTGAATGAGTTAGTCTGGGCTCTATCTCAGTTTAAGGAAAATTACTTAATTTGAGGGCCCTCCTTTATTTCATTGCTAAGGATAGTTCAACAGCCCTATGTTCAATAATGACTATGCAAGGGGGCAATGAGACCTGTAAAGTGTTTAGCCATTTCTCAGGGCAGCTGAACGTGGCTGTTGTCATGGGTGTTGATGCTGCTGCTTGTAGCAATTAAACCACTTATAGTCCCAAGGCCCTGATAGAAAGTTGTGACTCCTAGTTTGGGATCCAGATCCTGGGCCAGTGTTGACCAGATACATAGTATGATTGAATGATTCTGCATTATTTTGAGGGTATCCAGATGCCTTTTTTTATAGCATAGGGGCTGTGGATGTGGCTCATGGCGTAGAAAACATACTTAGTCTGTGCAAGACTTTGAGTTGGATCCTTGACAATTGAGTACCCCCTTGAGCACTGTAGGATGTGTCTCAGTGTAGGCTAATTATATATAGGGCCAGAGACACAGCTCATGGGTTGAGTTCATGCTTGGCATGCAGCGGTCCCAGATCCTTGACACCAAACAGACCCTGAGCACCACCAAGAGTGTCCCTTGAGCACCAAGCTAGGAGTAGCCTTAAGCAACATCAGATATAATCCCCAAAACAAAGCAAAAACAACAACAAAACACCCAAGCTCCAAAAAGATTAATAGTATAAAACACTTTTTTTGGTTTTATTTTTTGGGCCACACCCAGCAGGACTTGCTTCTGGCTCTGTGCTCAAGTATCAATCCTGCTGGGACCATATTTGACGTTAAGGATCAAACTAGGCTTGGCTGCATGCAAGACCAGAGTGCCTTCACCCTGTACTATCTACTCCTCAATAATATCTTTTTTTTTTTTGCCCCCGCCCCCCCCCCCCCCCATAGATAGCACATTTAACCCCTAAGTTCATTTTAATGAATTAATATGTTGCAACTCTCCTCTCCCTGTCCCCACCTGCCTGGTCACACTGGTGCTACTGTGATGACCGAGTTCCTGAGTTGCTGTCACTGGATCAAACATTTGAGTTAAGTGCTGGTGGCCAAGCTTCCCACGGTAGCACACTTTAGGTGCATGCATGCAGCTGTGCTTGACTACAGCTCGCGAACCCCATGGCGGGGTAGTAAAGGCAGGGATATAGTCCCAAGTGGCTGGTTTGCAGGGTCCACCTTTGCGCACTGAGAGTCAAGTTCTCAGCCTCAGTGAGGCACCTTGGACACTGAACCTTCCCCAGGCTCCTAAACTCATTGAAATTCCACCCAGATAGAGCTTGAAGATATAAAGTACCAGAGTGAGTTGTCAAGGATCGCAGTTTGTCCTGTTGGGAGAGGGAAAGTCCTGATCCCTGAGAATTCTGGAAGCACCTAGTACTGTGTATAGGAAACCCTGAGAGTGAGACCCAGAGGTTCTTGGAAATTGTGATTTGTGCATGTTTGTTTTTGTTCTATGGCTCTAAGAAACAGTGCTCAGGAGTCTCCTGGCTGTGTTTAGGGATCACTCCTACAGTGCTTGGGGTGAGGGATGGGGACCATACGTGGTGCTGCGCATCAAGCTGGGGTCAAGACAAGAGCCTTAGGGGCCGGAGCGATAGCCCAGCGAGTAGGATGTTTGCCTTTGCAAGCGGCCAGCCCATGCTGGCCCGGATTCGATCCCCGGCATCCCATATGGTCCCCCGAGCACCACCAGGAGTAATTCCTGAGTGCAGAGCCAGGAGAAACCCCTGAGCATTGCCGGGTGTGACCCAAAAAAGCAAAAAAAAAAAAAAAAAAGACAAGAGCCTTATATCCTGAACTATCTCTCTGAGCTGGAAGTGATCATAAGTGAAATGACCGAGTGAGTGGAAGCAGGTCCTCAGATCACGAAATTTTGTTCCCCGTGGGGATTGTTTTATTTTTATGTATTGTTCATTGCCAAGTAAAGGGTGTAATCCAGAAACTTCTATACTGTGTTTCCAGATTGACATACCTATAGTCAAGTTTAATTCATAAATTATGCCCAGACTAATTAACAACCAGCACAATTATAACCCTGTACTGTGACAAAAGTGGTTTTTCTCCAAATATCTTTTGGACTATAATATTTTCAGAATGTAGTTGGCAAGAATAATTGAAAGTGTGGAAAGGAATTGAGTGCTAGAAGCAGTGGGCACACTGGCTCACTTTTCAGTTCTCTCTGTTCTTTCTGTTGATGATTTTCTCTTTTCTATATTTGAGGTGAGAAGTTTTCTGTTGACATACTCCTCCCAATCTGGAGGGAAAGGCTCTCCAAACCCTCTTCCAGCTCCATGCCTCTGAAAGTACCAATACCAGGTATCTTGAAGATGCCGACATAAGAGTGAGGAAGGAAGTAGGAGAGAAAGAAATAAGGATTAAAGAGTCAGAAGAAAAAAAATCATGTGTCTCTCAGTAATGCTAATGCCGATGTGATTTCCTGTATTCTCTGGGTAATCAAAATGACCTCATTCATCAGAGACAGTCATACTGTTCTGTGTGTTCCACATAATCCTCACAGGGTGGCCAATTTGATGAGCTATTATAAAAGAGGCAACAGAGATGTTCTGAGGAGATGTGGTCAGGAGTGACCACTCTGCCTCTCATGGTCAGTGATTGCAACCTAAGCCTTGAGTTCTAAATGCTGAGTTCTGTATATGGAGGGGGACACTTAGGCAGGCTTTGGGGATCCCCAGAACATTATGGGGCATCCTGTGCTACTCTGCCTGGTGGAGTTTGGGGCCACCAGGGTGTGCACTTGGTTATTCTCAGTGTGTGTGCTGGTAGGTGGGGGGGTGTTAATGCAAAAGTGGATTTTCCTGTGCTGGTGGATTCTTGAGAATTGTATGAAAGATTTGTGCATAAAACTTGGAAGATTGAAAGTTAGTTTAATGTGCAGAAAAGGTAGATGATTCCAGGTCCCTCCCCAAACGTCTAGGCCTCTCTTACGACCGTGAATGACATCCTGGTCCTGTCCCTAATGCTGGTCCTGTGAACCACTTCCCTGTGCTGTCCGGTGCAGTCTACTCACCTCCCGTGAAGGAGGTCACTGGTTCTGTCTCTGTGCTGTTCTCTGTCCTGTGCATGCTCTCCCAGTCTCTGGCCACAATATGACATGGGCGAGATCCCTGTGCTCTGTATCCACTGCTGGGTCTCCTAACTGTACCTCAGCAGTTCCTGTTGTTCTGTCCTGTCTTTCCTTAGTCTCTGGTCATGTCCCTGTGCATGTGGGTGAGACCCCTGTGTTCGATACCTTGCCACTAAATGGGCCTCTGAACCGAACCTGTTCTGCCCCTATCTGGTCTTGTGTGGCATACCTGTACTGGGTCTGGGCATGCCGCCCCCCATGATCTAGAGAGAGAGCGTGTGAAAGCCTGGGGTTCTTCTTATTTGCTGACAAATCCCACCCCCGCACCCCTTTCTACATTCTTTTGGCTATCTGTTACTTGGGTGTGATGATTGGCTACCTGTCACCTAGCAAATGTTCTGATTAGCTACCTATTCCATGGATGTTATGATTGACTATCTGTGACCTGGCACTCTCCACCTCAGCTCCTGTTGTATCAGAGGCACATGGTGCTGAGGGTCAAACTTGGGACCTCCAGATGTGAGGTGTGTTTTCCAGTCATTTGAGAAAACTTCCCAGTCCCCAATGTTGACCTCTTTCTGTTGTCTGTGAGGGAAGGTGGGGGAGGCTCAGTCACACCCCTGTTTGCTTGGTCTGAAGCAAGGGAGACATCGAGCAAAGAAGCAAAGGCACATGGCTGTGGCTCTGGAAATACAGTAGTTTCTGGTCCAGATGGAACAGTAGTTGGTTCTCAGCACACCTGCTGGTCAGAATTGTGGCAGGGACAGTGTTTGAGAGACCTCTTCTCTGGTAGGGGTAGAGTGAGAAGCAGGGGGAACATGGGAGCCCAGTTCTAGCTCCCCACAGGAAACAGAGGATGGTGTCACATTCCAAGACTCCACTTGGTGTTCCTTGTTTGCTGATGTCTTTCTTTCCTTTATGACATTCCCCAGCATTGGATTTGGGGCCTACACCCACCAGTGCTCAGGGTTTAGTCCTAAATCTGTGATCAGGGGTGTGCCATAGATTGAACAAGGTATGTCTGACTGAAGGTCCTTCCCCTTAACTCCTGTACTATCTCTCCAGCCCCAAGATCATTTGGGTGGTGGTGGAGGGGGTAGTTGTCCACATCTGGCAATGCTCAGGGCTTACTCCAGGTTACTCTAGGTTCTGGGTTCAGAGATATTTTCTGGTGAGCTCAGTTGACCATATGGGGTGCTAGGGTCCAAAGCTGGGCTGATTGTGTGCAAGGCAAGCATCCTACCCAGTGTCCTATTGTTCCAGCCCCTGCAATGCCATTTTAAACCATAAATATTTGCACAAATAGTATATGCTGCAAGTTGCCTACTACCCATCAGACCTTGTCCATGGCATGGCCTCTTTTTCAGGGGGCTGATATATCATGCCAAACCCAAAGCCACTGTGTACTTTCCAAGGCTCCATGTCTATCTGCTAGTGCTAAGTAGCTCAAGATTTTGCTGGCTTCCCAGCATCGGTGGATTTCTCACAGAGACTCAACATTGCACTGGGTAGTTGTTCCTTTTATTGCCTTGCATAGGGCCTCATGGATCATTCTGTCAGCTCCAGCGGCTGGACTCACCAGGCAATTCCCACAAGGACTTTAAAGCCCAAATTCAATAGTGTTAAGGGCCTCCCATTCTGACATCTCAGGACTTACCATCTTTAAACAAAACAGTCAATAGCCTTGGTGTCATTGGCTTGGCCTTCTCCTATCTTCCCAAAATTGCTCTGAAACCTGCTACAAAGCTTGGAGTACTTAACCAAGAGTGAATTCTTCATAAATGTCAGCAGGAAACCCATCTGTTCCCAGTGCTTTCCTTTATCTCAATCGCTTTTATTAAGCTTCCTACCCCCAGGCATTGGATTTTGCCCCCTACAACCCTCAATTTCCTCTTCTGTCTTAAGACTCCAAGGGAGGACCCTGGTGTGCCTCTTTATTTCTTCCTTCTTCCTATTTCTCTCTCCCCTTGGGGGTGCACACTCTTTTCGCTCCCTCTCATCCTTGACTGAGCATACCATCAAGCTGTCTCTCTTTAGAGGAGCTAGAGAAGCCATTTCCAAAGCTACTCCCCCCAGAACTCTTTGTGGCAGAGGACCATACACCCTCCTCCCTACCCCTCCACCTTTAGCCTTCTAGAATGTTCTACTCCAGTTTACATCAGTGCACTGAGGTTGACAGAAGCACCGACTAGCTGCATGACGTGAACTAAAGGAGAAGGTGACACTGGGGACGCCAAGGATCATTTTCCATCTCTCTTTTAGGTAATTTTGTGGTTGCCAAGAATCAGAGCAAGACTCCCTTCACTAAAATTTGGCATTTAAGGGACATTGCTCAGAGCAAGTCTCTTTGTGGTTTCCAGGAAGCATTAAACACGGGTGAAAATAATTTTGCCTGGACATTCAGTCTGAGCATCTCATTAATAGGCTGAGTGCTGTGGGGAGGCAAACCTTGTCTGAGATGCCTGTGGCTTTTAGGGTTGTCTTAGATGGCAAATGCATGGGGGATTTTCCACTTGCTGGAGAAATTGAGGATGACTCCTGAAAACCGAAACATAAATGAATGTGTGCCCCCTTGTTCTTGCTTCCCTGAACCTTCCCACGATCCAACAAGCCACTTCTCCCTGGGTTTGTGGGAGCTGAAAAAAATCACCCAAATAGTGACCTGTGCCCTGCTGACCACCATTATGTCCAACAGTCCAGGTTTGTACGCAGCACAGGGCGCTTCTAGGGAGACTGCACTCCCAAGTAACTGACAGTTTACAAGGCACAGTCAGTTGCAGTTTAGAAAAAATTTCATGTGGAAATGCTTAATTTGGGGCCCAGCCCCTGAAAATATTAGCTATGGGGCATGAGGATGCAGTGTTGGTTGGCACCTTTATTTACGAATTTGCACAGTTGGGAGTTTAATAGCAGATCTCTTGTTGCTGCATTCAGCACTTGTTTAACAGGGGGTGGAAATCATAGATTTCCTCCCTGGAGGTGGACTTCTCTGCTTGGCACAAAATGAGGTAAAATTTGTGATGGTTTCAACAGCAGGAGTTGACAGCATTTGCACATTGTGTTGTTCTAAAGGAAAATGATTGTCCTGCCTAGTTGCCTCCACAAACATCTCCTAAAGGTGTGGATTTAGGAGCTGCCCTCTTTCCAGATTCTATAAGATTCTTGATCTCTTTCCTCCAAGAGGAGTGGTCATTAAGCAATGCTCAGAACCTAGTACATGGCCTAGATTTGACACTAGTCAGGTAAAGGAATATGTTTCTTTGTTCTCTTCCTCTGGGAACTTTTAGTTCAGCCTCTGTGTGAAACAGGGCACCTCACTTCTGTGGTGAGATGAAGTGTTCCAGGATGAAGGCCTGTGGAGGTAGAGATTTTGTTGGAAGAGGGCTAAAAGTGGCTGCCTGGGACGGCATTGGGGGAAAGTAAGAGACTAAGCTCACTGGCACAGCTCAGGGTTTATCCGGCCAGTTTCATGGGCCAGAAATCATACTAGATGCTCTTTGTGAGAACAATACAGGTGCCTATGTTCATCTCTGCCATCGCTCTGTTCAAGGGCTTTTTGTACCCACCAAACACACCAGTACCTGGAGATTCCTCAGGGGCCTGAATGGAAGTCTGAGGAACAACTGCAGGCAGCAACTGGTTCTGTTGGCAAACTAGGTTGGGTCTTTGTAGCTGTGAGGATCCTGTGCTTCCTCACAGTCCACCAGAAGCAGTTTTGAACCTGCATGACTCTTTTTTATCAGACATCTTTACTTGGTTTCTTCTGTATGCAAAGCGGCACATTCTTGAACTCCTCTTTCTGAAACTTGCTTGCCAAGCCCAGCGAGAGAAGATCAGCATATGCTCGCTCTGGCTCCTTGCAACCACTTCTCGGTGCGTGGGCTCCGTGGGCACGCAGTCTGCCTTCCATACTAACAAGGGTGGCAGCTTTGCCAAATGTTTCCCGACAGCGGAGCAGGGATTTCCAGCCTGCTAGATCTGTTTCCTTACTGCCTACTGCAAAACTGCTAAGCTCCTGTCAGATATTCGCAATATACAAATATATATGTTAAAAAATTTTTTACAGCAGCCTCTGCTTTAAGGTCCTGATTTCTGTATTTGTTTGGAGTCACGGAAAAGAACAGATTTTTAACAGTTTAAAGGCACAGCATGCATCAAAGTTCTGTTTTCCTTCTGATGCAGGTGTTCCTGGACCACAGAATCTGTTCTCTCCCATGCCTTAATACAGAGTCGAAGCATTGCTCTGTGGTAGGGCCTTACTCTAGGGCTCTCAAAGCTCAGCACACAGGGAAGAGTGTAGAAGGAACATGAAAGTGGGGCCCAGTCCGTGGGAGCATGACTTCGTTGTGCCTCCCATTCCATTTTGCTAAAAGTCAGCTAATGCTTGCACCAAAGGGCAGAAAAGTTGGGAAATGAGGAAGCTTTGTGGTCTTTATATGGAGAAATCGCTCCTTTTTGGGGTATGCTGTTATTTACCGAGAAGTCCTGGGGATTGGCTAAGGACAGGGCAGGTGTCTTACATTAATAAAGGCATTAATAAATTTTACCTGTCACAGCAGGGTTGCCCAGGCTCAGTCAATGTGAAGATGTGAAGATCAGGTTAGCAGGAATAGCTGGAGATGGCCTGGGCCTCTCACTTTCTATAGGAGTGTCCTGGCATGAAGGAGTCCATCCCCTCCTTCTCCAGAGCTGGGAGATATCTGGCTCTCCATGACTTTTCCTGATGTTGAGAGCAGGGCCAAGCTGTGTTAGCTTATATGACATCAAATCAGGTGGTGGAAGAAAACTGTTTCTGCCAGGGATGGAAAAGAAGTTGCGTAAGAAACGATTGAGTTTTGTAAAGGAAAACTCAGTAGTGCATCTGCCTGCATTATGCCACACATTTGCTCAATTCTTCTGCAGAAGGGGTCTGTTACCAAGTATGACTACAGCACACAATGTAAATATCTTCACCAGCACTCTAGATGTGTGTGTGTGTGTGGGGGGATGTTAACACATACACCCAGTGCTTGGGATCTTTTCTGAACAATGAAATTCCAATTGACCCTCATGAAGCCCTTGGGTATTTTGCTTTTTATTTTAAGCCCCATCTGGCAGTACTCAGGGCCTATTCCTGGCTCTGAGCTCAAGGACCACTCTTGGAGGGGCTCAGGTAACCATACGAGGTACTGGAAATTGAACCTGGGTCTGTCCCATGCATGGTAATGCCCTGCCAGTACCATGAAGATTTTTTATTTAAGATTTGAAATATAAATCCCCTAAATGTCTATATTCCATATTAATTACTGAATTTATTTATTTACTTTTGCCAGTAACAGTGCTCAGGGATTATTCTGCGCCTGTGTTCAGGGATCACTCCTGGAAGTGCTCAAGGGATTATGTATGGTGCCAGGGATCAAACCAGGTTTGGCCATGTGCAAGGCCAGTGCTTAATCCTTGTATGTTCTCTCTGGCCCCGTGCTCCAGCTTTTTAATGAGCAAATTTTTTTTTCATACTCATCTTGGGGTGAGGCTGCCACAGAGGATGCAGGAACAGAAATTTCTCTCCTGCTCACTTTTCCAAGGAGGTGCTTGAAGTAGATGCCTGTGTTGACAATGCATGCTTGTCTTCCATGTTCTTGTTTCAAATTATGGTGTTAAAATAACCCAAACAACTCCCCTTCTTTTTGCAGAAATGCCTCCCCAAAGCAGTGTGAGTAACACAGCTACCCTCATTCTAATTTTCTGGCATATTGACATGTTCTGATATTACAGGTCTTGCCAGGCTCCTGGTTGCTTCAGGAACTTTTGTATTGTATCAGTGTAATGACAAAGTTTATCTCCAGCACACGACTCTGACGGTTCCAGCATACATTTCCATGAATAGAAACACCACAGCTTTTACATTAATAATAAGGGGAATTGGTAATTGCCTCTGGGAGCTCTTATGTATGAGCCCCCAAATGTTTGACCCAATTATGCTGGCAAGGTGGGTAATGAAAATATTGAGTTCAGATTCATAGATCATAGGCAGATTTCAGGTGAAGAGAGGAAAGCATCCCAAGGGAATAAGCCACGCTGAGCAAGTGCTACATTTTAAAAATAAAAAATAAAACTGATAATATGATGATTATCTCACCTGTCACAGCTCAGTAATTTAATCCCATTTAAGGCAAGAAAAGGGGTGCAAACCTGCTATGTTCAGTCACATCAAGACCCTGTCATTCAAATCCCAGAATCCAGGTGAATTGGTAGGAAGGATATAGGTCCAGGTGTGCTTGGCAACCTGGGGACCATCTCTCTGGAAGGTGAGAGTGAAGCTAATGCAACGGGTTCTTGGCACACTTACACTCCGCAGATGATAAGCTGTCAGTCTCATTTCAAAGCCATCAACTCAAGTCTTTTAAACTTGGTGTTTAAGATTCTATTTAGAGTTGATAAAAGTTTAGCAAGAAATTTGAGCGTGACTGACTGATCAGACTTAATTCCACAGTCAAGTCACTTTTCACACGTGTAACTATTCAAAGACCGAGGCTGCTGGTTGGTTTGCTGGAAATAACTTCGAAGAGAAGGCAATTATCATGTAGGAGCAAGCTTGCTGTAGTAGTAGTCAGGAATGCTGCCTCTCCCACAAATTATAAGTTCCTGAAATGTCATGTTCATTTATAAAATGAATCTAATCACGTTAAAAAGAAACAACTCTAGAATACCGTGATGGCAAAACTCCTCTTACTCATGTGTTCTTGTCTCATTTGATTGATCTCTGCAACACTGGGTCCTTTTTCCACCGCCCCCAATTTGTCATGAGTGCCTCCCATTTTTGGTGGGGTGGGGACAATTCAAAGATGACCCTTCGCACTTCGCAATTCACTCTCAGCTGTCACTGAATTTTTGGTGGGGAGGCTTGGGAATGGAGACTGACTTTCATTGCTCCCTTGGGTAGAATGTGAGGACAGCTAGTGTAAGAAAGTGATGTCAGTTTCCTCAGAGCAAAGAGGGGAGGAAGGGAAATGCAATCCTAAGGCCTTCACTCCTAGCCTCGCTGTGGGTGGCCAGTGAAGAGCTCTGGGCCACAGACACTTAGTTGCTGAGAAGAAACCAGGAAGCACATCTTCTATTGAACGCTAAACTCAAGATTCCCAGAGCCTCAGTCAGGACACAGCCCTAGCCCACATCTTGGTGTCAGCCAGGACAAGCTTCTCAAACTTCTGGCCCAGGAAAACCATGAGATGGCCATTTTGGTGGCTGGATCAGCCGCCTCTGATCCTTTTGCTATAATCATTAAAGAAGGATGCTGTAACTGAATGAACCCTTTAAAAGGGATATTTAACACATTCTCCAGTTTTGTTTCTGTTTGTGCATTCTGGCACAAGATGGTGGTTTGGAAGCTGTGATGTGACAGAGAGTAAGTGAAGAAAACAGTCCCTGCCCGGGAAATGTCAACATGGTCAGGAAAAGTCGCCTGGAGAAGAAGAGACTCATGCTCTCTGAGTGGAGTCCTGATCTGGCACAGGAAGGCAGGTCAGTGCCCCTTTGGGAGGTAGGATCAGAGAAAGTGCCTATTGTGAGAGTTGGCTGTGGACAGAAAAGCAGAAGTGAAGCACAGGTTGAAACATGGAAAGGGTCAGGTTACCGTGGAGGAGGCAGAGAGAGAGGTGACTAGGAAAGTGGACCTTGACACATACTACTCACACTGGGACCCAAGGGAGGACATCTGTCACCCACCTGGACACTTGTTTGTGACACAGGATCTCAGGTCCCACCTGCTTATTTCCAATCAGGACCACCCTGTATTCATAATGCCACAGAGTCTTAGGAACTTCCAGACGTATGAGAGTCTTGATGTTGGAGGGTCTAGAGATCATCTGATAGGTCACTTGATCACTTGACATCCTGTTATTCATCGATTTGCTTGAGCGGGTGCCAGTAACATTTCCATTTGATCCTATCACATGCCAGTGTAGGGTAGTTGCTTCAGGAATACGAAGAGACTCGAACTGTTCATTCAGGGTCTTGACAAAGAAGTCTGACCATCTCGTAGGTGGGTGGCCACGTGATCTTTTTGACATCCGGTGGGATCCACCTGGCGATGCTCAGGGGTTACTCCTGGTTCTTCACTCAGGAATTACTCCTGGCAACACTCGGGGACCATATGGGATGCCAGGGATAGAACCCGGGTCGGCGCGCAAGGCAAATGCCCTACCTGCTGTGCTATAGCCCGCCCCCCAGGTTTGTTATTAAGACAAAGCATTAGAAGAGAAGATAGAAATCAGAAGAGTTTCCAGATCAGGAATATAGCTCAGTGGTAGAACAATTGGGGGTGAGAGGGGGTGGGGGAGGGAGAGAAAGAGAATAACCCTGAGTTCAACTTCTGACTCTGTAATAATAAAGATGATGATGATGATGATGATGATGATGATGATGATGATGATGATGATGATGATGATGATGATGATGATGCTCAAAGAATTGCTTGATCCAGATAGCTCAAATGGCTGGAGCATGTTCTTTGTTTTAAGAAACCTGATGTTTGATGCCTGGTACTGTATGATCTCCCTAATCACCACTGGAAACAACCTCAGAGCACTGAGCTTTGAGTAGTTCCCATGTATCACAGGATATGACTCCAAACAAAAACAAGCATAGAAAACAAACAAAAGAATCAGAGTGGATTTTCTAATAATCCAGTCTTGAAAATAAAGAAGGAAGCACAGGTGTTGCATGAACCAGGTTGTTGTAGGGAGGCAGCATCTGTAGAATTGAACACAGTGAACTACTGTGTTCACTGAGGATTTGTGTTGATTTTGTTTGGTTTTGGGGCCACACCTGGCGATGCTCAGGAGTTGCTCCTGGCTCTGAACTTAGGAATCACACCTGGCAGTGCTCAGAGGACCATATGAGATAAAGATGTTAAGGAACATCCCTTAAAGGGTCAGTATCCCAGCCTATAACAGTTGGGAAGGCTGTTAAACTGTTGAGGCCAGGATTCTGAACCTCATCTGATATTAGAATAGAAGCCCCAGGAAAGCATCCTGGGGCTTCCAGATGGAGAGAGCAGTAGCCTATGGTTCCTGGGCCATAAGGCCATCACCTGGACCATGGGACACCTGGTGACTGGGCATGATAGCCAGCTCCAGGGAGGAGAAGCTGCTTCTGGTGCCTAGACCTGAGGGCAAGCAGCAGAGCCACGAGGCCTGGTGCCTGGCCTGAGAGTTAGCACCATGGCCACAGGGCCACAGGGCCACAGGGCTACAGGGCAATAGGCCAACAGAGCAACAGGACCAAACAGAGAAACAAAGAAATAGAGATAGAGACACAGAATAACTGAGAAACAGAAGCAACAGGACAAAATGGTGAAACTTAGGGAAACAGATATAGGGACACAGATAAACAGAGGAATCGAGAGAAAAGAGGCTCTGAAGGAAAAGTATTGAACAGAAAGGACCTAAGAAAAGAGGTCCTGAAAAAGAGTTCCTGGGAGAGGACTTGAAAGGTGATGCCCCAAACAAAGACCTCCAGAAAAGAGAGGCAATGAACAGATGAGCCTGCACAGATGCCCCAAAGGGAGTAGCCTGCTGGAGAACCTGCCAGGAGAGAGCCTGAGGTCCTTTGGAAAGAGTTCCTGCAGTAAGCAGTGAGGTGAAGCAAAAAGTAGCAGAAGACAGATTAAAAAGTAACCTTTAGGAGCCTTAGGTCTTGTTCTTTCATCTGTCCACAGGTCAGCGGAAACAGTGTAGGCAACAAAGGCTGGAAGCACTAATAGATTGTAAGAACTGTCAGGGCCTAGGGCTGCCATGATTACCCCCTGACCCCCAAGTACTGTTAGAACCTTGGAATACACAGGGGGGTCCCTTGAACCTGGGGCCTTGGGACCACCCCCTGAGGGGGCACACTACCCTCCTTCCTTTTATTTATAAGTCCTAACATATGGGATCCGACCTGGATTGACTGCATGCAAGCCAAGCTCCCTACCCACAGTGCTAGCTTTCCAACCTTGAGTTATTGATAAAACAAACAACATATTGTTTTGTTATGGGGGGCTCTGAATGCATGGTCCTTGTCGAAGGCAGGGAAACACAGAAGAAACAAGGAATTTCATTTGGAACATGTCAAGTTTATCTGTGGAACTGAAGGAAAGATATTTACCCTGGAATGGATCTATGGGACTAGGTCAGCTCCTTGGAAAGTCTAGTTCTATGTTTAGGTATTAGGGTCTTTAAAGGTGCATCCTGCGTGTGATGAATAGAAGAGTGCAGATTAATGTTCTCGTCTAAAAGAGTTAAATTTCTAAGCTCAAGATTTCTACCAGCACTTGGTCTTTCCCTTCCTCTGTGTGCTGAAAGAACACCGATAAAAAAATCCTATAAGTAACTAGTCCAAGGCTTTCAATAGGCTAAGGCCAGTTAATAACCCTGCAGGTTTGGGTGTGAGAAATTCTAACCTCTGCAAATAGGTGATGGTCCTGGCCTCAAAGAGAATCTGCAACTCATTTTGGTTCCATGGAGAAACTCAAACAAAGAGATAAGCCATACCAGACATATAAGAAGACTTGATACAAGATTTGTCAAACTGATGTGATTAAATACCACCCACCCAAGATGCAAAGGGAAAAGCACAATTTTAAAACTCCACATGACATAAAACAAGAAACTTTACTGAGTACCTTGTACATAATTTCCATAAAGGCAAAAAAATTCAGATCACTGGCTCTGTGGACAAAAAAGGAATATAATGGAAGATGTTATAATAGCAGATTGAGTTTAAAAAGAGAATTCCATTATATCAAGACATATTTAAGGAAACTGAAATTAAAGACAAGGAGTATAGGGTAGAAATAGCAATCTAAAATTTAATCAGCAATGCAGAGAACATATTTGAGATTCTTTTTCGAAAATTAAAATATGAAGAGCTGAGAAATAAAAGCATCCAAAAAAGTAGAATGATAATCCTTCCCTGGGGAGAAATTTATGTCCTGTACTGTTGGGAGTGCTAAATAGTACAAGAATTCCCTCTTGCTGTTTAAACATACATAGACACAAACACACACAAAGAAAATGACACATGCAATACAGGTCAGTATTTTCTGATACTGAAAAACAACCCATGAGAACTGATTCCTGAAAAAACTTAAGCAGAAGAGACTAGTACAATAATGAGTGTTTTGGAAGCACATCAAATCAGAGTGGAGTTTGATGTGCCTGAACTGAGTAGACTGAGATGTGTATTAGGGAAGTTGTAGATAAAATACTGCAGTAATGAACACCACCCCTACCCCTGTATTTATTGGGACATTTTCAGAGGCATAACTCTTCACCAAGTCTGCTCTTCACCAACAAAAGGACCACCAGGAACTCTTAGGCCGTGTAATTCCTAGAACTCAAAAAGGGACTGGAGATAACTTGCATTGCAATTAGTAAAATGCAGGGAGGGCAATCATTAAAGAGCTGATGAAGAATGGATATTACTATAGCTTTTCCAGATAATTAAAGGATAAGGGTGTACATTGAAAACTGTATGACAAGGGCTAGAGGGATAGTACATTGAGTAAGGTACTATCCTTGGTACCTTGCTCACAGTAGACCTGAATCCAGGTGATCCCTAAGCACAGAGCCAGAAGTAAGACCTGAGCACTCCCTACGTGTGGCAAACAAAAACAAAGCAAAAAAAAGACCAGATGACAATAAATCTGACAACTTAGAATGGGAAAAACATCTTAAACAACAACAATAATTGATAACATTTTAAAATGGAATATGTATCTGAATATACATTAAGAGGAAAGTTTTCAGCAGTTCACCCTCCATGCTGAGGTATGCTTCTTCTAGGCCAAATTTGTTGAGAATTTTTAATTAAGAAAATATATTGGATTTGTCAAATATTCTTTTCCATTTATTGAGATAATTAATAATTATTTAAATTCTGTTTATGTGGTATATCACATGTATTGGTTTGAAGATGTTGAACCATTTTAATGTGCCAGGAACAAATATTTTCTTGTGATGTAAGTTCCTTTCAAGGAATTGCTGATTTTGGTTTCCTGGTATTTTCATCTGTATTTATTGGGAATATAGCACTATTAATATCTGTATCTCTTATATTAATATTAGGATAATATTGGTCTCATTGGATTAACTGGAAAGGGTATTTTTGGTGGAGCTTATGAAGAATCTGTGTTAATCATTTAAATAAATGTTGGTAGAATTCATCTGTGATGCTATCTTTTTTTTTATTCTGTTTTTGGGCCACACCTGGTGATGCTCATAGAGTTACTCCTGAATCTGCTCTGAGAAATTACTACTGAAAGTGTGCGGGAACCATATGGGCTGCCAGAGATCAAACCTGGGTCAGTCATATGCAAGGCAAATGCCCTGCTAACGCTCCAGGCTCTTGTGATGCTATTTTGTCCGGGACTATTTTTGTTGTAGTTGAGAAGCCTTTGATTTTTGATCCAATCTCACTATTGTTATTGTCACCATTCATACTTCTTATTCACAACTTAGTTTTGGTATGTTATAATGTTTCTAGGAATATATTTTTGAAGTGGGAATGTCCTGTCTGGGGGGTCGGAGGCACAGAGATGAGACTCCAGGAATGTAATGTATATCCATTAATATTTTTAATGATCACCAGCCAGAGGGGCAGCAGCTCTCATCTTGGCAGCTGACTGACCACCACCACAAAGATCCCAGCTTCTTTATATCCCATCGACTCAAAGGGCAATACAGCTTAAAAGTTTGCATGGTTTACATTACAAAGACATTTCACATTCTTTGCATAGGACTTAGGGATAATAGGAAGGAGCCAACCAGGAACCAAAAGCCTGCAGGGAGTGCTATCTTGGTAAGGAGAGATGAACAAAAGAATGTGTTACAGTTGCTAATTCAGCCTTCTGGACTAGCCCATGATGGTAAGGTCATGTCAGACAGAAGAACAAGAAAAAACCTGTTTTCTGCCTAACTTTAAGCAATGTCCATTAGACTCTATCTTGGATTAGTTATAGTCAACAAGGAAATGTACAGAGAAATGACCTAGGATAGCCTTGTCTGTGTAACTTCAGCTTGATTAACAGTCTCACTAGGGAATTCTACAAACTAACTTTATTGGGAGACAGTCTGCCAGAAGACCCTGTGTATCTGTTAACAGGCGGTATCCATCAGACCTTCCTTCACATATCCTTAGGTCTACCTTCTGCCAACATCTTTGTACCTCTAAGTTGTCCAATTCATTGTGATATCATCATCCACACCCTTCTCTTACATAATTTTGTATTTCTGTGGTACCAGTTGCAATATTTCTCTTTCATTTATAACTTTATTTGAACACTTTTTGTTTTGGCCAGTCCTAAATATTTATCATGTTTTGCTTCAAATTAATTTTGCCTGTGATAGGTATAGCCATACACTTCCTAATTCTTTAGGTTTCCATTGTGTAAACTATCTTTTTCCATCTGTTAACTCTGACCCTATGAATTTTTTTATTTATTTATTTTTAATTTTTTTTATTATACCACCGTGAAACATACAATTACAAAGGTGTTCATAATTGGTTCTTGGTAATACAGTATTCCAGCACCCATCCCTCCACCAGTGCCCCATTTCCACCACCAATGTACCCCTCCCCTCCCGTCCCCCACCCGCCTTAATAGCAGGTACCCCAGTTTCCTCTCTTTCTCTCTCTATCTCTCTCTGTCTCTGCATCTCTCTCCCTCTTATTTTACACATTGTGGCTAGCCCTGCAGATATTTAGAGTTTATCACTTAAGTCTCTTTGTGTATATTCAGTGGTGAGTTTTAATCTGCCATTACCATTTCCCATATTTAGTAAAACACTGGTATCTATATCCTATTAATGAATGCAGTCATTCTATATCTGTCCTTTTCCTTCTGACTAATTTCACTCAGCATCTGACCTTATGAATTTAGCAGGATCTTGGATACAGTAACAATTGACAAATCAATCTGTGTGTAGTTTATTTTAGTTAGTTAGAAATTCTATTTAACAGTCCCATTTTACAGTAGTGTCAAAACTATAAAATGTTTAGGTGTGAATATATATATATGAGGTCTATTGTTACTGTATACATATATATACATATATATACACATATATATATATATATATGAATACTTATTTTCTTGAAACTACAAAACACTGATTCCCATTGGGGAGGTAGTTCAAAGGCAAGAGCTTGTGTCTGGAAGCACAGGATTCTGAGTTTGATGGGGCACCATGTGACTCTCTGAGCTCTGCTGATTATAGGCCTGCTAATAGGCTCAACAACACCAGGGAGTGCCCTCACAACAAAACAAAAATGCACCAATTAGTGGGGAAAATTACATACATATATGAACAAAAAAAATTAAAGCTAAGACAGGACAGAAGCAATAGTACAGTATACGGTGTTTGCCTTGCATGTGGCAACCCAAGTTTGATCCCCCAAACCCCATATGGTCAGTAATTCTGCCAGGAGTGATCCTTGAGCACAGGTTCAGGAGTAAGTCCTAAGCACAAACAGGTATGCCCCACAAACAGACAAACAGATCAAAAATGAAAAGACGTGCATGGTCGAAAAGACAGTATCACAGTACTCTCAATACTTGTCAGGACAGAAGAGCTTGTACAGAATGCAAAAGTATTTTGCCTTGCATATGGTGGACTTTGGTTAAATCCCTGGCACTGTGTACATTTCCAAGCACAGAACTGGGAGTAGTTCCTGAGCATTGCTCAGTATGGCACTCAGATGACTTTAAAATATAATAGCAATACTGCCAAAATTATATATAAGTTCCACAATATCCCAAAAAAGCTTTCAGCTTGAACTTTGATGCAAATTGGCAAGATAACAAACAGAATGACACATGTTAATTTTTCTACAAATTAAATTGGGAACGATAAATTTTCAATTGGGTACGAGGCAAGCTAGAATGCCATGCTTGAAAAAAAAATATCAAATATATGTTCACAAAATTCAACTCAGAATTGATCATTCGTGGGGCTAGAGATACAGACAGTGGGGAAGGCTGTCAACTTACACGTGGATCACCTGATTTCAATCCCAGCACTACCTATGGTCCCTAGAGCCCTACCAGGATTGATGCCTGAGCACAGAGGCAGGAATAAGCCCTGAGCACCACTGGATGTGGCCAAAAAATAAACAAACAACAACAAAATGATGATTGGTGAGCGATTACAACACTTAGCACTTATATAATCTTTTAAGCCAGTGTTACTGCAATCGTATAAATAAGAATAATTTATCAAAGTGTCATAATAAAGGTTATACAGTTTCTAGAAGAAATAGGACAAATTTTTATGATGTTGGGATGGAGGGTAAATATTCAGTAGATTTTACACAAAAGCTTACAAAATAAGAAGGGGGGAGGATAATTTAAATTTCAGTAGAAAGGAAGTCTCTTGCACATAAGAAAATGTGGAGAAACATTTTCTCCACAGGAAAACAAAACAGGAACACAGGAAAACAAATAATATTTTTGAGAACTTAATTTTTGATTTTTAAACCTGCAGTGCTTTAAACCTGCAGTGTTGCTACACTATACTTAATGCCGGTGATAGGATCTTCCCACCTTTACCCCAAGGTCACCCCAACACCCACCCTCCCCAGGACTGAGGTCACAGTGACAGAAATATTCTCAATGCATGCACATGATAAAGGTTAGTATTGGTAATCTATGAATCAATCTCTCAATTCAATAGTAAGTGGCCAAAGGGCAGTTTTCAAAAAACATGGTAAGTATTTAAACAAATTTCGTATACGAGAAGATTTATGAAATGTCAATGATTTGATGACAGCTGTTCGACATCAAGCCAGCCATCAAACAAATGCAAATTAAAACTACAATGAGTACCACTTCCACCTTCTAAAATGGATACAATTAAAAAGACTAAAAAGAAAGTGTTAATGAGGATTTGGGAACAAGCAGAACTCTCATACATCTCTGGCAGGAATGCAAATTTGTACAATCACTTTAGAAAGCAATTTGGTTGTTTTTTTTTAAAATTAAACATACACTTAATATATGACCAAACAATTCATATGTATTTACCTAAGATAAATGGAAATGTAGCTGCATAAAGACATGAAGATGGGAACATAAAATGCTCATGGCTGCTTCTTTCATAATTGTGTAAAAATGTGTGATAATTTTAATGTCCATCAACGAGTAAATAGATGAAAGCTGGTTTTATAGCCATCAATGAGTAAATGAATGAAAGCTGGTTTTATAGCCATACATTGGAATAGTGTTTGAATAATGAAATAAGAAACACATGACACACATAACAGTGAAAATGAATCTCCAGAGCATCGTGATAAGCAAAAGCAGCTGTCCACAAGAGGGTCATAATATGTAATTTCAATTAAGTGAATTCTACACTGGACATAACAAAGATTTGGTGAAAGAAAGGATGAACTGGGTTTCCTAGAGTTACAGGTGGCATGATTGTGAGAGGCTGGAAAGGGGCATAGCTAGCTTGGAAAATTTTGAGAATGTGATCGTTATGGGAGGTGTAGGACCAGGGGGTGCTTATACACTGCCAAACACTGCACATATCATTAGCAGTGGTTTCTAAATGGCTGCATTAGCTTATGCAAAATATACCTTAATAAAGTTGCTAGGGGCTGGAGCAATAGTGCAGCAGGTAGTGTATTTGCCTTCCACAAGTCTAACCCAGATTTGATCCTTGACATTTCATATGGTCCCTTGAGCCTACCAGGAGTGATCTCTTAGCACAGACATAGAAATAACTTCCAAACATTGCTGAGTGTGGCCCCAGACCAACATAAATGAATAAATTCATGCATTAATAAAAGTTTGTAGGAGGGGCCAGAGTGATAGCACAGCAGGTAGAGTGTTTGCCTTGCACGCAGTCAACCAGAGTTTGATCCCTGGCATTCCATATGGTCCCCGAGCACTGTCAAGAGTAATTCCTGAGTGCAGAGCCAGGAGTAACCCCTAAGCATTGCTAGGTATGACCCCCCAAAAAAAGCCAAAAAATGGTTATAGGAATGGGATTATAAATTGTTTAAAAATTCGTTTTGTCCCATATGTTTTCTACAAGTTTTATAAGCCTGCCTCCTCCCCAACCTGTCTTCCCTACCTCTCCTCTCCTTTCCTTCCTTCCTTCCTTGTGTACACACACACAGACACACACACACACACACACACACACACATACACACTTCCCTTTGCCAAGGCCAAACTGACACATCATTAAAAATCAGAACAAATCAAGACAGTAGATGGCCAGCCTTTTGCATTAGAACCAAGTTGGAACATTTTCTTCATGGGTCCTACTTAACATACCTAAGAAGTCACCAGGGGACCACAAGGGATGTCAGATCAGCCTTGGGCAAGTGCATTATCTCTCCAGTCCCACAAATAATTTTCTTTGTATGCAAGGAATCGTCAGACTAAGACCTTTTGGAGGAACTTATGTAACCTTCTCCCAAAAGTCATTCAAAGCCGCCTCCTTCAAGCCTGCATTCTCTCTTGAGTATATATTCCTCTCTTTTCCTTCACATATTTCTAAGTAAAATTTTCAGCAAAAATGGTGTTGTTTTACTACAGAAAAAATAAAAGGAAGAAAGCAAAAAAGAAAAGAAAAGAAAGAAAGGAAAATAATAATTTCTTTGTTAGTTTAGCTGTCAAAGGCTCAATAGCAAAATTGCTTTCCTGGGCATCTGGAAGAATGGAGGTCTTAGTTTTGAAAATCTTTTGGATCTGTTTTAGATCAAACTTGTTTGGAACCAAGGGTTACTTCTGAACATGGTGTAAATCTTGTTTTGGGGTTCTATTCTGCTTGGATCTCACCAAAACTCAGACATTGTAACCCTGGGTAGTGGTTTACTTGGCTGTCACCTGCCTCATAAGAGCTCCTCGCACAAGAGCCCAAGGTCTATTTGCAGGTATCTTCAGCAGGACCCATGAAGAAAATGTTCCAACTTAGTTCTAATGCAAAGGCTCATCATCTATTGTCTTGGTTTGCTCTGATTTTTAATGATATATCAGTTTGTCCTTGGCAAAGGAGTAAGCCCTGAGCACCATCTGATGTGGCCCCAAAGAAGAATTAATCTGTAACCTGTTACAGAGAAGGCCATTCACCACGGTTGATGGTCCTTTCATAATCTAATCAGGACCTGTAGATTCTTCTGTAGCTTATCTATCTATCTATCTATCTATCTATCTATCTATCTATCTATCTATCTATCTATCTATCTATCTATCTATCTATCTATCTGTCTGTCTGTCTGTCTGTCTGTCTGTCTGTCTGTCTGTCTGTCTGTCTGTCTGTCTGTCTGTCTATCAATCTATCTATCTATCTATCTATCAATCTATCTATCTATCTATCTATCAATCAATCTATCTATCTATCTATCTATCTATCTATCTATCTATCAATCTATCAATCAATCAATCTATCTATCTATCTATCTATCTATCTATCTATCTATCTATCTATCTATCTATCTATCTATCATCTATCTATCTATCTATCTATCATCTATCTATCTGTCTATCTATCTATCTGTCTATCTGTCTGTCTGAGTGTCTGTCTGTCTATCTGTCTATCATCTATCTATTTTTTTCTTTTTGGGTCACACCTTGCAATGCTCAGGGGTTGCTCCTGACTCTGAACTCAGGAATTACTCCTGGAGGTGCTCAGGAAACTGTATGGGATGCCGGGATCGAACCTGGTTTGGTTGCTTGCAAGGCAAATACCCTACCCACTGGACTATTGCTCCAGCCCCGTACCTTCTTTTCTAAGGGGTCCACTTGTTGCTGGTGGGGTCACAGATTCCTGTATCTTGGTTATGCTTCAGTTTCTCCATTTCCAAAGATCTCCGGGTTTGCAACTCAGTGGGATGCTTGCTTGGTTTACTTCAGGGCTAGTAATTTCTTCTTAAGTTGTATTAATTCCCCCAAAGCTGTTATTTCCTAGGGTTCCCAAGATATTTTAAGGGTATTTTAAACACTGAAATTTAAGGGGTACGTGGATTAAGGTCCGCCATCTGTAATCTCTCTATCCTTTTCCAAGCACGCTCATTTTCTAATAGCAAATATATTCTTGGAGCAGAATTCAAGAGCGAATGTATTACGTGGCAATAAACTTAAGGTAATGAGATAAATGAAATATTATCAAAAAGTCAGAGCCCGTCTGGAAGACTGTCGCCTAGACCCCTAGAGGAGGAAAGGAGAGGACACTCTAGTGTAAAGAAGGTCACTTCAGAGCACATGATTTTGTGCTATTATGAAAGTATTGTTTTCTGATTACCTAAGTCAGTGGTAGTCTCATTAGGAGGGAAAATCTATAGTTGCTAGGCTTAGTCTACGGTCCTCCCAAAATAGCAGCTAGAGAGTGAGTACCTCTAACTGATGTACCTCGAGCAACCGCTTCATGATTGAACACTCTAACAAGTGCCTGCAGTGCGGGCATTCTCTGTTGCTGGGCTGCCATATGTTTGCCACAGCAGATGGGAAGGAAGGTGTCATTCTGTTGTGGGAATGGAGGATCAGGCAGAAGGCCATCATCCCACTCGAGAACAGGTGGGGACAGCGGGGCTTCTTCCAGGAAGAGCCAGCATCTTCCTTCAGGGAAGCGCCTTCTGTCTTCTCGAGTATTTGGGTCTGTGCTTGGTTAAGGCCTCAAAGTTTTACACAACCCAGGGAGTCTGTGGGCTGTATTCACTGGTGACACTTTAAGGCAATTATTAACCACTGACCACTTTGTCCACCAAAGTCAGCTTGCAGGCAAACATGGCATACTGTCTGTCTTTACACTGTGTCTTGAGGTCTGGGCCAAGATGAGTTCCCTTCAGGGTTAGAGGGAAACTTCGCCAGATGAAATTTGGGCTTCTGTCTCCTGTAGCTAAATCTGTGTTCATAGGCATCTCACAGGTGATGCCTGTTTATTTGCTGTCCTGTTTGATGCTGAGCTAGTCAGATTCAGAACCTTCTTGAGATGGATTGTGAGGGTAAGTAAACCAAGACCACAGGAAGGTAGAGGTTGAATTTGTCATTATTTAATGCCTAGCTGATATCTGAGCTGTTCTCTGGCCAGATGGTAACAGGCTGAAGGAAAGCAGTGGACCCTGCAGGGGACTGGAAATGAGAGAAAGGAATGCACCGTACGGTGGTTTGCTCGAATGATCTTTAGCTTTTCCAGGTTAAGTAGGGAAGGAAAAACACACACATGTGAAGGTCCAGCGCTAAGTGTGAGCCTGAGAAAGAGATTCCACTCTTGGGGCTATTCCTACAATATTACAAGCGACAGAGATTAGATGCAACTGTACAAGTTCTTTGTTCGCAGAAGGCCTTTGACCTTACATGGTTCTGTCCTTTTAGGAATGGCCAGTTGAATAAATACAGCATACAGACTGAACTTCGCTTGCCCTTTGTTTCAATATGATGTATTTATATAAATAGAATTATAGAAACCTAAGATTTCTATAAACATGCTTGTGGGTGACAGCAAGATTATATTAAATCTACATGGGCTATTATCTTTGATAGCTAAACTGCATCTCTGATTAACTATGGCAACAGTACTCATCAAGGTAGACAGATTCTTTTTTTCAAGATTCGAGTGAAAATAGCTCTCATACAATTCCAATTTCTAGTCATTTCTTGATTCAGTTCCAGTTTTCTTTAGTGCACTCCCATCCTTGGCATAAATCCAAATTTTATTATAACATGTTTCGTTAATTGTCCTATTCCATAATTAATATTTTAACAAGGTATTTGTGTCTCCATGTAGGAGTAAAATTCACTTCTTGTATTTTCATTAGTTTTGAAAATTTATGTAGTGCAGAATTCGTATTACTCTTTCAGAAGTTTTCTTTTGTTCTATGGCCTGGAATATATCAAATATCATTGAAATTTAAAGGTTAGTTAAACCTTAACTGTGAACCCATATGGTTCTGATGCCTATTAAAAACTGGCAGGTGCTTTATATGATCTAATCAGGGTTTTCAATTGAAGGTGAATTTCAGTAATTTACATTTCGCTAGGATCTCATCCATTTTTCTATGCTGTTATTGAGTTCTGAAGAACAGTCTCTTAACACACTCTAAACTCTCTGGAGGCAGTATTTACTTTTTCTTCTTCTTTCCCTTTTCTCACTCTTTTTTTTCTTCTTGGGTCATACCGGTGATGTTCAGGGGTTACTCCCGGCTCTACACTCAGGAATTACTCCTGCTTGGGGACCATATGGGATGCTGGGATTGAACCTGGTTCAGCCATGTGCAAGGCAAATGCCCTACCCACTGTACTATTGCTCAGTCCCCCATTTTCTTACTTTTAATTGATTCTATATTTGTTTTCTCTTAACCAGGTTCACCAAAGTTTTTTTTAGCTTTTTTGGGTCACACTATAAGATGCTCAGGGGTTACTTCTGACTACACTCAGGAATTACTCCTAGCAGTGCTCTGGGGACCATATGGGATGTTAGGATCGAACTCAGGTTAGTTGTGTGCAAGACAAATCCCCTACCTGCTGTGGCTTTGGTCCTTCCAGACCTGCTTTTTCTTTTCTATTTGTTTATTTTTAATTAAGTTTTCAATTGCATCCATGTTAATTCCTTCCTCCTAGATTTGTTTGCTTATTTTCTTGTTCTTTGTTGAATTTCTTAGATGAGTGTTTAGTTCATCCATTTTTCATCTCTTTTCATTAATAATAAAGTCAATTAAAAGAGGCTTCATTCTGTTTGGTGTTCCATAGTGTTGGTGAGATATTTTAATTTAATTTGTTTCTTTGATAACTTTCAATTCCTTCTTAACCTAAGGGCAATCTGGGACATTTTCTAAGTAAAGGTTTCCCATCATGCTTTTATTCTTTATCTATATTTTATGAAATTTTCATCAGATAATGTTGCTGGTAAATATATTTAATTTTTAACGTTTCTGGACCTTTTTGTAGTCCAGGACAATATTAATTTTTAAACTATCCTTTGTTCTGACATAAATTAACACTATCTAAATATAGTGCATGAGGCTGCAAGGCCACACAGAGGTCAAATATATTTTTCAATGTTACTGCTTTCCAATCCACTAAATATAGCACATTCTGAGAAAGGTGTTTTACCGCTTTCTTTTAAAACTATTTTTATTAAGTTCTTACATTATGGATACTTTTGTCTTGAGTAATTGACTGTATCCTAGTAGATATAGATTTATACCTGTTACCTCTGAATCATTTAACTCCTTGGCACCCCTTCTATATTTTAGAATCCCCTCTCCATTATTAATGGTGAGAGTCCTCTCTGCTCACCCAGACACCTTGCCCTATTATTTGAAAACAACATAAAATACAATCTCTCCATGATGACTGTCAAATGCTCTCTTACTTATTCCTTCTCCCATGGCGAACCTCTGAACATCTTAAATTTGATTCTCTCACTCTTTCCTTCTAATCGGAAGTTGAAAGTTTTTATGCAACTTTCTGGCCCAATTTTTTTTTTTTTGCTTTTTTTGGTCACATTCGGCAATGCTCAGGGGTTTCTCCTGGCTATGCACTCAGGAATTACTCCTGGCGGTGCTTGGGGGACCATATGGATTGCCGGGGATTAAACCCCGGCCAAGGCCGGCCGCGTGCAAGGCAAACACCCTACCCGTTGGACTATCGCTCCGGCCTTCTGGCTCAATTTTTTGTTTCTACCATTGGAGTTCATGTCCTTCTTGGTAAGGGTCAACATTCATGGGCTAAATGTTCTCATTGACTTGAAGTGGAACAGACAGATATATAGAGAGAGACAGAGAGTGAGACAGAGAAAGATTCCCTTTTCATTCAGCTTCTCCCTTTCTCATCTCTCTCTCTTCCCCTCCCTGCAGACAGACTTCCTTCTGTCTTCCCTCTTTGTTCTGAACTGTTCTGATATTGTTCTCAATAAAGCTTTCAAAGGGCTTTATTGAGTGTAGTCCATTCATTTCTGAATTACAGTCTCTTCTGCAGAAGGAAGCTACTAGGAATGAGCTCAAGTTTAGAAAGTTGTGCCCCTTCTCTCTTTGTCATTCACGTGGAAGATGTCCTTGACTTCTAGCTTCCTGGTTTATCAATGAGGTCACAGCCTGTTTGATTCTGGTCCTTACTCCCCACTCCCAAACCCTTGAAAGCATGTGCTTTTTATACAGAAGTTGGTAAAATTGCATTTTTATAGAGAATTCCAGAAGTTTATTGCAATATGCTAAGACAAGTGATTCTCCTCATTAATCCAGCCTGGAATCATGCGAAGGCACTCAGTATCCAGGCACACATCTCTCAGCAGCTTCTCCAACGGTCTGCTAGTATTGCTCTGATTTTGCCTCTCTCCCCTCAGCTGCCCACTTTTTCCTTTCTCTACATGAAACAACATTTATTTTTGTATTAAAATTTTGTTTTTGGCTCAAGATTGTCAATCTCTATCCCTTAATCTGTGCTTTGAGATAAACATAGGCCCTGATATTCCAGGCAAGTCATTTGCATCTTGGCTGTGGTATTTTCTCATTCAGCTCTGGAGGTTTGGGTTGACAAATTATGCAGGTCCCCCACCCAACACACACACACTGCAGAAATCAGTGATGCTGTGTTTAAATCTCTTAAAAAATATGTAGCTCTATTTGTGCATTTCCTTTGTTGTCTCAAGCAGCTTTGTTTTTCTGAGCGTGTGTGCCCTTTGCTTTGAATTTCTTATTCTTTAACTGCTGAGTCTTTTGAATAGATGATTTTTCTTTGTCAATAAATCACGATCCAGGTCATCTTGAGAAATGATGGGAAAAGGTGGCAGAAGGTGAAGTGGGCTCTCTTGCTGGGTATCAGCACTATAAACATGAAGAGTTGGCTCTCTCTCCTCTTACTCTCCTCTCCTCGGGGGTGAAGCAGACACCTCAGGTTTCCTGAGGAAAACTCACCACCTCAGGTTTCCTGAATTTTTTGGGTGAATCAAATAATTTGAACCAGATAGATGCGGTACTATACCTCTCCCACCATCATATCACTGTATCACTGTCTTCCCTTTCATCATCGATTTGCTGGAGCGGGCCCCAGTAACATCTCCATATGTCCTGTCTCATGCTAGTAGAGCCCAAGGGCATCTGCTTGCTCCAGGAACATAAACAGCCTCAATCCATTCTGGAACGAGGTCTATAATTGTTACTGGTATTTGGCATATATATGAAATACAACACGGGTAGCTTGCCAGGCTCTGCTGTGCAGCTAGCATACTCTTATAGGCATCTCTAAGTCCAGCATATATTGATGAACCAGGCGCTGATAGGCTGGTCTGCTGGGTGGAGGTCTGATGAGAGAGAAGTCCAGATGTGGAAAATGGAGGCCCTCATGGAGTGGGGGGTTGTCTGGCTTGTTGCGAGGCTCTGCTGGGGTGGTGGGCCAGGGCTAGAACCCACCATCCCTCCCGGGCACCTCGTGAGCAGCTGGTCACAGGGAGAGCCAGCAGCAGCTCTGCCCCCATGTCTGCGTAGTCTCTGGACCGGCATACCTGAGCCGGATTTAAGAAAGACTGCTGCAGGGGTGGAACTCGATGAGCCGGGCGCTGATAGGCTGGTCTGCTGGGTGGAGGTCTGAGGAGAGAGAAACCGGATGTGGAAAATAGAGGCCCTCATGGAGTGGGGGGTCGTCTGGTTTGTTGCGAGGCTCTGCTGGGGTGGTGGGCCAGGGCTAGAACCTACCATCCCTCCTGGGCGCCTCGTGAGCATCGCTCCTGGTCACAGGGAGAGCTGGTAGCAGCTCTGCCCCATGTCTGCCCCAGCTCTCCCACCAATAGTTCCACAAATCATCATAACTTATGTTTGTATACATGTATGGATACAGGCATAGAGAAAATTTCATTATTTCTGGACTGAACATATCTTAGTAACTGCCCCCAAGACTGAGCAACAGAATATTTCTAGAATCTAAGAAGACCCTCACAGGGGCTTGAGAGATGGCATAAATTGTAGAGTCATGCCTTGCATGTGTGAGATTTGGTGCCCAGATCAGTCTGGCTCTCCAAACACTATGGGGTTTAGCTTTGTGCACCTTCCAGCATTGTTGGATGTACCTTACAAGAAAGCCCAAACATACCTTACAAGAATATCCCATACTATATTTCAGTCATTATGCCCATTATCCGGACTCCAAGAGCCTAGAAGATGTAACAAGGATGACAGAATTTGCCCTTATGTATCCACCCTGCAACAGGATGTTTGCTGTGTTTTTAAAAATATTTAACATATAACAGAAGGAATGAACACATGATGAATAACTGAATGAGTCAGGACTTAATGAAGTCACCATGATAAGACTAAACATTGCCAAAATGACTTTAGAGTTGGAGACTGAAGTAAAGATCTGAGCTTAATGGGTTGTGTAATTTTAGGCAAGTTGTTTAATCTGATGGGGCCATAGGTTATGCATCTAAAATAGACAAGTCACCATAGTTCTTATAGGACTGTTTGTCAAAGCATTACATTAGTGCTTGTAGAATCAGGGTCTGGCACCTAATGAGCTGTTTGTGGTTTCTTTCAATGCAGTTATGATGGGGGAGAAGTGGGGATCCAGGTATCTGCATGGGGGCCATAACTGATCTTCATTTTAATCTTTTCTGATATAATTATAGTCGCATCCTTAATTTTCATACAGTAGAGAGAATTTACCCACATTTTCATCTTATCCAAAAAAAGAAAAAGGAAAGATGAAACCAATAGACTGTGTGTGCGTATGTGTGTGTGTGTGTGTGTGTGTGTGTGTGTGTGTGTGTGTGTGTGTGTGTAAGGGTAGGGGGGAAAGGAATGCCATTTTCTTGTGTCCTTAAATCAGGTCTGATCAGATGTATGTTCTACTTCAGTGTTTTCTAATCGGAGTGTGTTTGCAAGGATTTATGATTCTCCAACTTTGGTTTATATCTGGTTGAGGATCAACCCAGTTTGGTTAGATTTCAGTGCGCCTGATCATCTTTGATCCAACTCTGCACAGAGATTTTCAGAAACACACAGTAAATAGCTTTCTGTGCCAGTCCACCATTCCCAATCAAGGTCACACCATCCTATGTAGTTTTGCTGCTACCATTGCATCAAGACCCCCCTTTTAGTTCTTCTTGTCTCCTATGCACTGTTGGGGGGTGATTCTGTGTTTTCCCTAAATTATAGGTGCAGTTTATTGCCCTAAACTTGCAGAAATGGCAAGAATCACCTTGAACTTCAAATTGGTCTCATGTGTAGGGTGTTTTCTGATGTAGATGCAAGCATAGAAGGAGTGAGTTTGATAGGCGGACACTAAGGCTGTAAGACTGGCTTGTGATCTGCAGAAGCTACCGATTTGACTGAGTAAGGACACATGTGATGATGTGATATTGACTTCAGCTAAGCTGCTTGATCTAGCTCCTCACCACCATCTTGGGGCTGGATCACATGCTCCAGAGTGCAGGTGGGTGAACACATACATGAACCTGGTGTGGAGCCCCTGGGACCTCCTCTTGAAGACTGCTGCTGGCCTGCATGGGAGGACTTTGACCTAATTCCGTTTTACAGCTCTCACTTCCTGCAATTGCAAAGTCCTGGGTAGAATGTGGTTCTAGGTGCTAAATTTTCAGGGACATGTCACAGAGTGATAATAGCAATGCAGTTTTAGGCTTTTATTTCAACTACAACTTTTAAATACAACTAAGTTGCTGATACATGACTGGGCTATTAATGACTGTGTTAGCAATTTGCTGGAATTCATGAAGTTACAGGCTAAGTCAGTCTTCGATTATCCTACAGCCCCCACACATAATACTTGGTATTCACTAGGGACTTATACAGCCGATGTCTGAATGGAGAAATGGTAGATACTCTGCACAGTGCTCTGCTTTGAATCCCCAGCGCAATACTATATAATAGCTACCTTCATCATCTCACTGAGAGGAATGCTGGCCACAGAACCCTTGAACAATCTCCTGATGTTGAGCATGGGTGTTTGTGTCTGCTTAGTCTGATTTCAGCATCTGTGTGCTCTTCTGCTGATCAGCCCTAATGCTGGTTTTTGCAAACATAGAGTGAGAGCTTCTTTATTTTCCTTTTCCTCTTTTCGTGGTGGGGAGAGGTATAGGGCACACCTTGTAATGCTCATGTGTTTCTCCTTGCTCTTTGCCCAGGGTTTGCTCACTATAGTGTTGGGGGACCATGTGGTGCCAGGGATCAAGCATCCAGCATGCAAAGCATACACTGAACTCACTGAACTCCAGCCCCTCTTTGTATTATTTATCCAACCTCTTTTGTTTTTGATGGGACACCTGAATAATTCTCAGGGTATCTGGGGCCCACTCTTAGAGACACCCCATCTGCATATGGGCAGTATGGTTCAATCCTGTTAAAACCCTTGAATGATGACAAATCATCTCATTTTCTGCCTCGCACTCTTTTCCCCCTCTTATAGCAGAAAGCTGTGTTTCCTGTGATCCTGACAAATGATTCTCCAACCAGAGAGGCCAAGTCTTGAGACTGGTGCTTGAGGTTCAGCTTCAGAACAGGGGACAGGCGGGTAAGGTTAATCCCTAGGTCCCAACTGCCATGCAGGGCTCGCTTCCTGTCATCTCTGTATTTGAGTGAGAGGGAGACAAATGAGAAAGTTCTGGCCACAGAGCAACAAGAATGATTAGAAGGCTGGAGGGATTGACTGGTGAAAGAAGATGAACCAACCTCAATATTTATCATATCTGAGCTATGACTTCGGTGCACAGGAAAACCATCTGCAAATATTTGCTGGGTATGAGCAGCCCCACTGTGAACTGTCCAGGCAGTGATGCTGGTTGCCAGAAAAAAGAAAGGAAGTTGAGAAATGGGTGGGGCCAGAGCAGGTGTATGGGAACATTTCATGTGTTTTCTGTTGGTCAGTTCTGAATTAAGTCAGGACCTAGAACAAAAGGTGGTTGCTTCACCAGGTAGAGTAAAAGATCACTTCCATCCCATGAGCTCAGGAAAGTAGTCTTTTTCCTTTTTTCTAATAAATCACCTTGCAATAAGCAATTACAAAACTGTTCATGATTGACTTTCAATCATACAGTGTTCCAACACTCAACCCTTCACCAGTATATATTTCCCAACACCAATGTGTCATGTTTTCCTCCCACTCATTCTCCAAAACCTGTCTCTATGGAAGTCTCTCTCTCTTTCACTCTCTCTCTTTATCCATATCTCTCTCTCCTTTTGTGCATTCTTTGCAGGCAGTCTTAGACGCACTGTTCCTAGGTGTATTGCACGGAGAACCAGAGATGTGTCTCACTGCAATGGCAGAGCTAGAAAGTCCCACAGGCTTGTGGTTTCCCAGAATTAGCATTTCCTTATCCCAGGTTGCTCAACATTCTTCAAAATCTCAACTCAGAAGGGAACAGTAGGTAGTTGCTTCAAAGATGTGTATTATGAGCACCCTGGTCTTGTAGAAAATGATGGGTAAGGAAGGGTGGGGTATTAATGGATCCTGATTTTGTATTTTGTCTCTTCTCCATGATCCACCTTCTGGTGCAAACTAAAGACCACATCAGGATGGACAGCATAGTGGTGCATGCTACTGAACCTGGCAACATGTGATCCCCGGGAATAGCTGGATGTAGCCCTGAACATTCCCCAGCACCACTTGGTGTGGTTCTGCAGGTGTTTCAGCATTACCGGGAGGGCCAGGAAACCCTCACTACCACCAGACTCAAGCAGCATCACGTCCTCAGGCACAAAATGGATGTATCTTGCCAGTTGGCTGAGAATGTTAGGGTGGGGTCTTAAGGCCCTGAGGTATTTTTAGAACATCCCCCAAAACAAAAGACCATTTCAACAGGGGCCACATGTTTGTTCCTGAAGTCAATAATAACAATAACAATACCTCAAACCAGCAAAGCTGGTCATTATTTAAATTTTAATCACTTGATCACTTGACATCCCATTATTCATCGATTTGCTCCAGTGGGTGCCAGTAATGTTTCCATTTGACCTTATCACGTGTCAATGTAGCCCAATGGCATCTTCTTGCTCCAGGAATATGAAAAGCCTCAAACCGTTCATTCAGAGTCTTGACAAAGAAGTCTGACCATCTCATAGGTGGGTGACCACATGATCTTTTGATGTCCCTGTGAGATCCAGTTGGTAACAGCTCTAGTCCAGAAGTCATCTCCAAATCGCATTACATGTCCAGCCCATCTGATTTTCGACGCCTTGGCAAACGAGACAGCATCCCTGACTCTCAATCATCGATGGAGATCAGAACTCTGGATTCCTTTTCTCACTTGAGTGAGGCATGATATTCCAAGAATAGCTCTTTTGATTCCTCTTTGGGAGACCCGAATAGCATTTTTATTCTGCTTTTGTAGGGCCCAAGTCTCTGAGGCTTATGTTAATGCAGGGAGAATGGTGGAGTTGAAGAAACATGCCTGGAACCAGAGGTTCTTTGTCCTTTTATCTATTTCTTCAAGGTTCTTGAAGGCATTCCATACCACTCTCTTCCTCCTGCGCAGTTCAGGCTGTAGGTCATTCATCATGTTGAGTTTGTGGCCTAGGTACAGATAACTGTTGCATTCAGGGATGTTTGTTCCATTGAGAGTGAATGGGGCCTCTGGAACTAGTTCATTTTTCCTGTGCATTGTTTGTTGACTTCTTTCTTGTCACAACTCCACCCAGCAGACCAGACTATCACAGCCCAGATCATCAACACCCACCCTGCAGCAGTTTTTTTTCAATCTGGCCCAGGTATGCTGAACCAGTGACTCTCAGACATGGGGCAGAGCTGCTACTTGCTCTCCCTGTGCCCAGTCCCTCATGAGGCACCCGGGAGGCATGGTGGGTTCTAGTCCTGGCCTGCCACCCCAGCAGAGCCTCACAACAAGCCAGACGACCTTCCTGATTCCAGGGATGCCTCCGTTTTCCACATCCGGACTTCTTTCTCATCACAACTCCAGCCAGCAGACCAGACTATCACAGCCCGGATCATTGACACCACCCTGCAGCAGTTTTTTTTTTTTTGATCCGGCCCAGGTATGCTGAACCAGTGACTCTCAGACATGGAGCAGAGCTGCTACTTGCTCTCCCTGTGCCCAGTCGCTCATGAGGTGCCCGGGAGGCATGGCGGGTTCTAGCCCTGGCCTGCCACCCCAGCAGAGCCTCACAACAAGCCACAAGACCTCCCCGACTCCATGGAGGTGGCCATTTTCCACATCAGGACTTCTTTCTTGTCACAACTCCACCCAGCAGATCAGACTATCACAGCCCGGCTCGTGCGGCCGCTAGCGGCAGCGCGGTTCATCAATAATTGCTTTATTTAGCGGTGACTACAAGAGTTTGCCACCCACACAGCAAGTCTGGCAAGCTGCTTGTGTCGTATTTGATATGCCAAATACCAGTAACATTTATATTAGGTCATTCCCATGACCTAATGGTTTGAGGCTCTTTATGTTCCTGGAGCAAGCGGATGCCTTTGGGTTCTACTAGCATGAGACAGGACATATGGAGATATTACTGGTGCCTGCTCTAGCAAATAGATGATCAACAGGAAGTTAGTGATAGTGATTGTTTTGTTGAGATTCAGCTGTAGACCTATCTTTCCACATTCTCAGTCAAAGTCAGCCAGCATTTGGGCCTCTTGGCTAATGTTTGGTGTTACAAAAATTTTTAATATCATTGATTTCTGCATCAATTTGGATTTTTTGAAACTGATACTAGCAGACAGCCATTATTTGTTGTTGCTCTTTTCAATGCTGGCCACTGGACAAAGACCTCACTCTTGTCTGCTCTTGCTCTTTCACTGTCCCTCTCCATTGCATTGACATAATGGCCCTCTCTTCCTTTAAGGGGCACAGTTGGGATTTAAGGAAATGAGACTTAGCCATCCCCCATACCTCATGGCTTGTCATCACTTAAGAAAGCACTAGAGGTGTTTTAAGTCTGTTCCTGGACAATTTGTCCAAGATCTAATACTCAATATGTAACTGAAGTTAAAGATGCCAGGTGGTTCCAAAGCCACCCTTCCTTTCATTGATCCTTAGTGACACACAGGGCAACTCTGTTCCAACACAGTAGAACTTTTTAATTGTTTGCTCCTAAGAAAACCTTGACCCACAATGCAGGATTAGGGAATCCTCATAGGAGTTGATCCCACATTCAAGAGAGTTTGGTGAGAATGCATATTGTCTCAGAAAGTCAGTAAGTTCTGGGGATATTTCCTCCCTATACTGTTGTGGGTCAAAATGTAGAGGAAGAGGTAGCCCAGATCCTAACCTTGCCCACGGTGTGGGGGGGCATTGATTGGGCAGGATCTTCAAAACTCTCATAGCGGGGTAGAAAGATAGTACAACAGGTAAGACATGAACCTCACCAGGGTTTGATCACTGGCACAGAATATTGTCCTCTAAGTATAGCTATAATTGGTCTCTAAGCATAGAGAGAGTCAGGAGTAAGCCTTGAACACAGCCAGGTATTATCCACCTGGGCAACACTGCAGCCTCTGAGTTACCATAATGACACAGCCCCAGGATGTATGAATACTCCAGGGATGTGGGGCAGAGTGGCTGTTTTGTCAGGAGATGGTAAGTTGCATAATGGAAGTTCATCCGGGAATCAGTATGAGGATGATGGTGGCTTCATGTAAAGAGGAAGTCAAGATCTCAGACTGTGAACATGCACTCCTTTTTTTTTTTGCTTTTTTTTGGGGGTGGGGGTCATACCGGTGATGCTCAGGGGTTTCTCCTGGCTCTGCACTCAGGAATTACTCCTGGCGGTGCTCAGGGGACCATATGGGATGCCGGGATCGAACCCAGGCCGGTATGGGCTGGCCACGCAAGGCAAATGCCCTACCCACTGTACTATCGCTCCGGCCCTGAACATGCACTCTTGCAGAATTGTGAGTTTCAACACAAAATAAAGCCAAATGATACCCATTAGGATACTGGAAATCAGCTCCCAGCAGGAAATGGACACCAGGTGATGGGGGGATGAAGGGATGACAGAGCCCTCTAGAAGGTGGGAGACAAGGTAGGAAGCATGTGTGAGAAGACCGTGCAGAGCTGTGTGTTACCTGACTAACACGGGGATCCCAGGAGCACGAAAGAGGGAACTAGGAGTCTAGGGGCGTGAGGGGGGAAATTTCACCCTCATATTCATTCCTGGGACAGACAGCAATAGGTTGAGATAGGGATTGTGGAACAAAACTGGCTGTGGAGTCAGAAAGATGGCTCAGAAGGTTGGCATGCATGTGGGAGTCCTGGGTCAATTCCTGGCACCCTGAGAGCCAGCATGCAGTGACCCCTGAGCACTGATCCAGGAGTAGCCCCAAGGCATCAAAGGATATGGTCCCTACCCAACCCTCAAAACAGAATAAGCTGGAAGTGGAACCAACTTCACATGGATGTCTTGCAAGGTGACGCCATTGGCAACCATGGGAAGAGTTGATCCCTCCAGCACTTGGCCACATCTCTCTTCCCTTTCTGTGCCAGTGAAGAACCTACAGAAGAGATGAAGCTACTCCCAGCAGCACTGAGCAGGAAGAGGGGTGGCAACACAAGGTGGATAAGTTCATAGAGAATAACTGGGAGTGAAGTTGGGGGGAGAGCCTGGGGCTGGAGCTAGGCAGAGCTCCACTGCTCTTGCAATGCACCGCCAAGGTAGACAGTAGGGGAGGAATCCCCCACACACACTCCAGCTTTACTCCCAAGCAGGTGGCAGTTACCAGTCAGTGTGGGAGGTGGTGAATTGATTCCACGTACAAGAAGTTGGAAGTGAGCTTAGCCAGTCATTAACAATATTTAGAAGATGATTAACTAGAAATATCTTCCTTCCTTTTGTTTTCTCCTAATAAAGCACTCATTGTTTAATGAATAACTAAAGGAAATACTTAGCAGACTCTAATAATGTCATTCTAATTAAATGCTTTTTAACATAAAAAGACTGCATAATGTGTTTAGTAAGTAATGGGGGTTCTTGAGTAATCTTTACACCAAGTAAATGACTGGAGAACATTTATAAGACACTAGTAAAATCATTTTTTCCATTGTTTTATGGCTTCCAAGGGAAAACAAAAGAACACAATAAAACAGGAGAATGGTGTTCGTGTAGGGCCCTAGGTCCCCAGCTTTGTGCACCAGCTCTACTGGACATGGATTGCAGGTGTGGTCACTGGAAGGACATAATGCTAGGAAACCTTGAACCAGGGCTTCTTGGCCTGAAGGAAGGGATAATTGAGTGGAAAAATGCAGATGAGCGCATCCCTGTCTTCCTGAGGTGCCAGATTTTCTCCCCTGGAGAAGAGCTAAAGAAAGACAAGACTGGAAAAGGCTCAAGTATAATTCTCTCTCTCTCCCATGCCCACTGGGCTAGCTGCCGCTTAGCTTGCTTCTTCTGCTGATGTCGGCAGGAATCTCTCAAATATTGAAAAGTAATAACCCAAGTATGGAAATGTGAATAAATCAATAATGCATTTTAGAACAATTACTAATGCAAGTCCCAGGTGTCTTGGCTCTTAGATGGATTTTGATAGTTGCTGGAAAATAACAGTCACTTTTGTGTATACCGCTAATTAAAGACCATTGAATAATTTCACCCAGATATTAAGTAATTATTGACAATTCCATGTCAGCACCAGTAAATAATAATCTCACCTCGTATCACATAATTAAAATGACAATGCATCCCAACAAATATCAGATGGTTATAAATAATTCCAATTGTGTACAAGGAGGCACACGTGAGTTTCGGTTGTATGTGTAATTTAACATGACATTTTATATTTGACTGCTGATTTATGAAATTTGAGAAAATCAATTTGCCTTTCTTAATGGGCTAATGCCCTTTGGGGATACACCAGATGTTCTTCTGCCCAATGTTGGCAGTTGGGCATAAAAAAAAATTAGCCGAGCATGTTGATACAAGACCTGAACACAGAAAGGGTAGCAATAATGAGCAGCATGGTGAAGTAAATGAACTAAAGATTTGCTTCAGAGGAGGCCTTGGAATTCTCATTCTGAGATGTTCAGGGTATAGGGTGTCATACAGGAGGCTCGTTCTGTCCCTCTCCTTGGTTGCCCATGCCATCATGGAGAGGCCAGAGGGTGGGTACTGGAGGATGCCCTATCCTTCTCTTCTGTGGGGCATGGTTTTGTTGTGAGAGAGAACAGGCACCACCATCCAGAGGCTTTACCATTTTGCCTCTCATAGGCTGGCTTCCATAAGAGGAAGAACAGGTCAGAAATCCAAACCTTGATTATTTGAGGGACAATCACAATATTTTATCCATTCCTTTAGCAAATATTTATCTTTATTTTGGACGACTACACCTGGCTCTGATCAGAGCTTAATCCTGGTCCTGCCCTTAGGCATCACTACTGCTGGTGCTGAGGGGACCATATGGGATCTCAAGGCTGTGTGCATGGCAAACAACCTACCTGCTATACTGCAACAATCCACCTTTAGAAATATTTCACAAGTACTTACCTATCGTCTAGGGACTATGAATGGTGCTTATGTGAAAGTTTCTTTACTTTTAATGAGAGAGAGTATTAATCAGAAAAGCATCGTTCCACCTCAATTTAAATTCTATTGATCTGGAAGCAATCAGCATGTGATGCATGTCCATTCTACCTGACTCAATTTTGTGAGTGCAAAAATCTCATTATGGATCATGTTGGGTATCTGAACCCTCCTTCCTTGGGCATGGAAGACAACCCTCTGTACTTGAAACTGACTTGAATTATTTCAGGTCCTTTCTGGAAGCAGATGGTAATAGCCAGATAATTTCTTCTTGTTTGGTGATGTTTCTCCTACTCTCCTACTAGACTACTGAGTTTTTTAAAGTATTTTATTATACCACCGTGAGATATACAATTACAAAGATGTGCATAAGGTGTTCATATTTGGGTTTCGGCCATACAGTGTTCCAGCACCCATCCCTCCACCAGTGCCCATTTCCCACCACCAACGTCCCCGATTCCCTCCCTCTCCCCAAGCCTGCCTCCATGGCAGGTTCTTTATTTATTTCCCTTTCTATCTCTTTCTCTTTTCCTTCCCTTACACTTTGTGGATTACAGTACATACATTAAAAGGTTGTCATGTATATCTTTTTGCCTGTATTTAATGCTCAGTTCTAGGTTGGTATTAGCACTTTCGTCAATTGTTAGCACACGGTTCCATTTTCTGTCTACCTAGCTACTGACTCCCACACATTTGTGATAATTTCCACATTTGACAAGACTTCCTGATCCATGTTTCACTTGACCTTAGATATTGGCATCATAATATGTACATGTATATATTTATGTCATGCAGTAATTGCAGTCATTCTATATCTGTCTCTCTCCTTCTGACTAATTTCACTCAACATGATCCTCTCCATGTCCATCAATTTATAGGCAAATTTCATAGCTTCATTTTTCCTAACAGATGCAGTGCAGCTGTATTCCATTGTGTAGATGTACCAAAGCTTCTTTATCCAGTCATCGATTCTTGGGCACTCTGGTTGTTTCCAGATTCTGCCTATTGTGAATAATGCTACTATGAACATAAAAGTAGGGATGGTGTTTCCGCTGCATATTTTTTTGACTTCCCAGAGTATATTCCCAGGATTGGTATGGTTGGGTCAAATGGGAGTTCAATTTCTAGTCTTGGAGGAATGTCCATATTGTTTTCCAGAAAGACTGTACCAGCCGGCATTCCCACCAACAATGGATGAGTGTCCCCTTTTCCCCCACATCCATGCCAGCACTTGTTGTTCTTGCTCTTTTGGATATGTGCAGTCTCTGCGGTGTAAAAATGATATCTCATTGTTATCTTGATCTGCATATCTCTGATGGTTAATGATGATGAGCATTTTTTCATATGTTTTTTGACCATTCGAATTTCTTCCTTGGTGAAGTTTCTGTTCATTTCTTCTCCCAATTTTTGATGGGGTTGTTGTCTTCTTCTTGTAAAGTTCTACAAGTGTCTAATATATCCTGGATATTAACCTCTTATCAGATGAATATTGTGTGAATATTCTGTCCCATTCTGTGGACTGTCTTTGTATCTTAGTCACTGTTTCTTTTGAGGTGCAGAAGCTTTTTAGCTTCATGTAGTCCCATATGTTTATCTTTTCTTCTAGTTGCTTTGTTAGTGATGTTTCACCTTTGAAGATGCCTTTAGCTTCAATGTTGTGGAGGGTTTTTCCTATGTTTTTTTCAATGTACCATTAAATTTTTTTAACCAGTCTTTTTATGTATAGAAATCGACAGTATATTCGCTGTAATTTACCTGGTGTAAATGTTTGCCCAGTTCATTTTTTATTAAAATTTGAAAGCAGTCAAAAAAGGAGAGCACAAGGTTGACAAGACCAAACTCATAGATAGGGACTAATGAGCACTTTCACCTGAAAGACCAAATGATCCTTGAGAACATCTTCCACATGCCCACTCTGCCCCACTATTGACTTATGTCTTCCCTGACTCTTGCTGGAGTCTGTGCCTCCATTTACTTCATGCTGATGTGTCTACTCCAATTGGGGTGTTTTGCTGATCCCAGAGAATGAGGCTGGTTCCAAATCAGAACTAGACTCGGTGCTAGGGGAACTCTTGGCCACTTGTATCGAGAAGGAGCTCTGCAGATCCACAGACCAGACTTACTTCTGGCTCTGCCCTGAAGGATCATTCTTGGTCTCCTGGTGATGCTCATAGACTATATGGGATGTTGGGGGTTGAACTGGGTCAATCACGTGCAAATGCTCTCCCTGCTGTCCTGTCATTATGGCCCCACCTTTAGCAAATATTTCACACTTACTTGTATTCTAGAGTGTGGTGCTTATTTGAAAGACTTTTCTTCCTTTGTTCTGAATCCCAGGTAATATGTGGCCCCCACATGGAGTAGGAATCATTAGTAAGTACAGTTGAAGCGGAGTGATATTTTAAACCCACTGAAGACAGTGGGATCCCAGCGTCAGGGTTGGAGTTCAGCCAGATATGTCCTGGCTCAGGGAGATTTGATTTCTGTCTGTGCTCAGAAGTAAGAAGAGCGAGTTCTAGAAGTGGGAATCCAGTGACAGCTGATGAAAGCAGTGATTGCAAGAAGTTCCAGTCCCCTTTCACTGGGACCCTGGAGAGGCCCTGTGAAGAGGGGATGAGAAAGGAAAGAGAAGCAATATGTCACAAGTCTGGATGGCTCTGTGGCTCGGTTCCTGAAGTACCTTATGATATTCTTATAAAGTATTTGATCACATGAAAAGTAACTTCTGAAGGCTTTGCTTGAATAGGCAGATGGGTGAAAGTTCATAAAACTATGGGACAACACAGGAAAGATTTAAAATTATGCTTGAAATAGTCTATTAAGCAGCCAGGATGACTGCTTTCATGCATGTAGACAGTGGTATAAGATAAAACAGACACTGCTTTTGTAAAAATGGTGATTTGCTAGTTAGGACCTGAATTCTCAAATAGCTAGGTTTTTTCTTAGTGGGGGAGGGTACCATAATGGTTTCATTAAAATGTATTCAATGGACATATTCAAGATAATGTTTAATAAATGTCTACAGTTATTGAATCCCCCAAAAGACGGAATACAGAGCATTTGACAAGTGGCAGAAGGATGGGTTTCATAGGGTTATTCCTCTATTTCTTCATATTGGATAACATAGATACTTCTAGAAAGGCACTTGCTGGCCTTTAAATTTATTTTCTTTTTTGTTTCAAACACCATTACTTCCAATACTGTTCATGAGAGAGTTTTGTTGGCGGAAAGCAGATCAACGGATATGCTAAGATCTGATGGATACTGCCTGTTGACAGATACACAGGGTTTCCTGGCTGACTGTTTCCCAAGGAGATAAAATGTGGGCTTCCCTGACGACACTGTCTCCACAAATCAGAACCACGGACCCTGCTAAGTGGGTCATTTCCCTGCATCACATCTCCTTGTTGACTGAAACTAATCAGAGATGAAGTCTAATGGATGCTGCCTGGGATGCAGACAGAAAACAGATTTTTCCTGTGTTCTGTCTCTTTAAAGCAGAACCAGGTAACATCTTGGGCTAGCCAGGAAGGCTAAATTTGCAACCTGTCACACCTCCTCTTGTTTGTTTCTCACCTCACTCTGAGAGCTCCCCCTGCTGGTGTGGTTCCTTCTAATTGTCTGCCTCCCTTATGCTAATCATGCTAATCTTGTGGAATGCTTTTGTAGTGTAAAACTATGTACCCTTGACTCTAGCTTGTGTTGTTTGATGGTGTTGGGTATATAAGAAGTTGGGGTCAGTGTAAACTGTCAGCTGCCAAAATAAGTGCACTGTCCCTCGGTCCCAATAATTATTAAAAATAATTAATTAATATACATCTTGTTCATGAAGTCTTTCCTCAGTGCCTCTGACAGACTTACATCTCAATTACAGAGTTTCATGCATCCACTGTTCCAATATCATATCCTCCACCAGATTGTAGGCTTTCTTCCACCACTGGCTCTTGAACCCCTCCCATCAAACCCAACCCGTCACTCTGGAAAGCTCAGTCCTGAAGACCTTCTCTCAGGTTCCATTGTTTTTGACCATTTGTTATTCGTAACCACATTTAAAAAATATTCCACATATGAGATATCATTCTGTTTCTTTTTTTGTCCTGACTGATTTCACTCAGCATGATATGCTCTAGTATAGTACCATTTGCTTAGTGCTAAATGCAATAATTTTATCTTTTCCATAGCTGAGGAGTATTCCACTGTATACATGTATCAGAGTTTCTTATCCAGTTGTCTGTTATTGGACACTTGATGTTCCCAGATCTTGGCAATTGTGATAGTGCTACAATGAACATAGTAGCACATATGTTCTTTCAAAATAATGTTTTGAAGGCATTAGGGTAGAAGCTGAGAAGTGGAATTTCTCGGTCTTATGGAAGTATAATTCTTAGTTTTTGAGAAGTGTCTGAACTATTTCCAATAGGGTTTGATATTCCCATCAGCAGGAGTAAGGGTTGTTTCCCCCACACTGCACACTTATGCCACATCCTGGTAGTTAGTTAGTTTGTATGTGTGATGTGTGTGTGTAGTGAGAGAAAGAGAAAGAGAGAGAGAGATGTGGTCCAGTCTCACTAGTGTGAGATGTTATCCCATGGTTGTTTTGATTTGCATTTCCCTGATGATAACTGATTTGGTGATTTTTGTTCATCTGTTTTGTGGGCCACACCCAGCAGTGCTCAGGGCTTACGCTGGCTCTGTGCTCAGGGATCACTTCCAGACAGGCTCAGGGGCCCGTATGGGGTTCTAGGCACTAAATCTGGATTAGATCCATTAAAAGCAAGCATCTAACCTACTATACTGTTGAGCTTTTAATATAATGTCAAATTGCAGCATTTTATTTATTTGGGGGAGTGCTTAGGGGCTACTTCTGGTGGTGCTCAAGGAGCCATTTGTGTCGTTGGGGGTGGAACCCTGGTCAAACTGTAGTATTTTAAATCATGAGTCATATGGTTATGACTTTCTCAATTGCTTTACCGACTTCATTCTTCATGCTCTAACCATCTACCACCTACCAAGGATGTAGAACATTCTAGTCACACTGTCCTCAGGTCTCTTTTCTCCCACTAGATTCCCTAATGCCTTCAGGGTCATTCCACTGTTCCTGGAAAGGGATAAATTTGCACTTTGGCTTCGGGAGATTTTTACTCTGCACACTAGTCCACATAGATTTTCACTCTGCACACTAGTCCACTATTTTTATTCTGCATCCTCGCACAGTGTTGAGGGTCTTGGTCATCTTTCATTTAGGAAACTCATTACATTAGTTTAAAAAGGGGGACAGTAGAACCTCACTGTGATTGTTAGTGGCTTTAATGGGGTGCTGAGCAAAAATAATGGGGGTGTGGCTCTCTGCATGTTCTAGATCCTCAGGGTCAAGATCCTATCCTTAGCATTATCATGCAGAACAGGCAGTAATAAAGCAGTTCAAAGGTTCTGACACTTAAGCACCGAATATTGACCAACACAAAACTTTTGTGTTGTTGAAAAACTAAGAACACTGTTTGCAGTGTCATTATGGCCCCTCACTTCGGATCTGGTGGTGCTACATAGGGAAATGGCATTTCCCTTCATTGAAGTTAGAGTGAGTAGGCTAATTGGTTACCCTCCAGCCCATCCTTCTGAGCCTGTGTGTATGAAGGGGGAAATGTGCTTCCACTCTACCAGCTTAAACTTGGCTCTTTCTCTGGTCCCCTGGTGCTTGGTGGGAATCTTGAAGCATGAAGCCACAGGTGGCCCCAAAGGATCATTCTCTGCAAGAGATTCCTGTGGGAGTAAAAAGAAAAAATGAATGGGTATGGTTTGCTTTGTTTAAATAACACTTGGCTTGGCTGCTTTTAATCACTGGTTCCCCTGAGCCTGGCATGCATCTGCAGCACTCACTGACTGCATACCTAACAGATATTTTGAATACAACAGTTTGACTCCCCTGCTGCTTGCAAGATAGCAATTGGCTAGGTGTTCTATCCCTTCTTTTTTTCCCTCCTCGATAGCTGCAAGGAGATTTCAAGTGCAATTTGGCTTTGCACATCAAACAGCAATTTTCCCCGAAGAAACTACTGCCTCCCCAAACTCTCCCTAATCAAATCCATCAAGCCCAATTTAAGGGCGAGCTTGCGTCTGTTTATCAAGGAAATGGAGTTGAAATTGCCCCTTTAATGGAATCACAACTGCCCACCATAATTTTTCACATGGATGTCTAAGTTAATGGCAGGACATGGCCCCATGCTCTCCAACCTTGGGATTTGATTCCGGCTCTAGCAAATTGCTAGCATTTCTGTCCTGGGATTCTCAGAGATATTGGGGTATTTGATGTCGGGGTTAGAATTAATATGTCAGAGGAATTAATGAATTTTGAAATGGTTGGTGGTGATGGGGGGTGGTGGTGGTGGTGGTGGTGAGGAATTAACTATTTTAAACAATGGCCCAGGAGTCAGCTCTGCATCAAATAAAAAGCCCAGTGACCCTGTGAATTGCATTCTTCATGTAAAACAAAAACAACAACAAAAAACACAGCCTTTTCTGAAGTTGAGATTTTTTAAATCGCAACTCGGGTTAGATACAATAGAAAGGACTTGTGCATCAGGAATACGGCACACCTCCCTTGGGTTGATTTCCAACGAGGAGTTGGACATCTGGTGGACAAGAGCCCTCCGAGGACTTTCTTCCTCCAGAGACAGTGGGAAGTCCAGCCAGTGAGTAAGCGCACCCCCTCTCCTCCTTGTTCTCCCTGCCATCATCTCAGGTCTCAAGCAAACCCCGAAACTTTGATACCCCCAGAAGACTGAGCTCCATCCAACCTGGAGAGAGAAAGATAGATCCAAGACAGCCTTGCTCTCTTGGATACAGCCATTTCTTATTTGGGAAATGCCTTTACCAAGAGCCATGCTATTTTATCCTCTCTGAAATATAATGCGTGCCCATTAACATCTTGTATTTATAGAGTGCTATTCAAATCTTTTTTTTTCCTGGCACATTTTTCTGATTTTATCCAATTTCATGCTCACAATACAGAAGGGAGGGGACCTATTTATAATGCCACCTTAGAAATGATGAAGTCAGGGAATGGTGGCACAAGTATAAGACATCTTTTGGGGAGCCTCATGCATTTTCCTACCCTTGGGTTTCTTTCAGCTCCCTCCCACCCACGAGGTGTGAGTGAGAACTGGGGTTTCAGGCCATCCTGATGGCATCTGCGGGATCTGCCGTGCACCCACACTGACTTCCAGCTCTCTCTGCTCCTCATCCTCTTAATCCCTGGAGCAATCATTCTGGGCTTTGCAATAGGTAGCTCATGTCATGGGGATCCTCTGTGAGGTGTAGCATCTATCCACACAGCAGAGAGGACCCCAAAATGAGAGAATTATGGACCTGGGATAAATGTGGGGAGGGTGCTTGTTCATTTTCACCATGAGTGACTAATGCCTCCCAGAGAAAGTTCCCATTGAGAATCGGAACCTTCTTTTCTAGTCCTCAGTCTCTTTTTCATTGCACTTAAAGTCATTTGTATAAAAACAACATGCCAGCTTTTTGGCTTTCTCTCTTTCTTTCTCTCTTTCTTTCTTTCACTCTTTCTTTCTTTCTTTCTTTCTTTCTTTCTTTCTTTCTTTCTTTCTTTCTTTCTTTCTTTCTTTCTTTCTTTCTTTCTTTCTTTCTTTCTTTCTTTTTCTTTCTTTCTTTCTTTCTTTCTTTCTTTCTTTCTTTCTTTCCTCTCTCTTTGTCTCTTTCTTTCTTTCTTTCTTTCTTTCTTTTTTTCTTTTTCTCTCTCTTTCTTTCTTTCTTTCTTTCTTTCTTTCTTTCTTTCTTCCTTATTTTCTTTTTTTTTTTTCTTTCTTTCTTTCTTTCTTTCTTTCTTTCTTTCTTTCTTTCTTTCTTTCTTTCTTTCTTTCTTTCTTTCTTTCTTTTTTTCTTTCTTTTCTTTCTTTCTTTCTTTCTTTCTTTCTTTCTTTCTCTCTCTTCTTCTCTTTCTTTCTTTCTTTCTTTCTTTCTTTCTTTCTTTCTTTCTATCTTTCTTTCTTTCTTTCTTTCTTTCTTTCTTTCTTTCTTTCTTTCTTCTTTCTCCTTATTTTCTTTTTCTTTCTCTCTTTCTCTTTCTCTCTCTCTTTCTCTTTCTTTTTTTCTTTCTTTCTTTCTTTTCTTTCTTTCTTTCTTTCTTTCTTTCTTTCTTTCTTTCTTTCTTTCTTTCTTTCTTTCTTTCTTTCTTTCTTTCTTTCTTTTTCTTTCTTTCTTTCTTTCTTTCTCTTTCTCTTTCTTTCTTTCTTTTCTTTTTTCTCTCTCTTTGTCTCTTTCTTTCTTTTCTTTCTTCTTTCTTTCTTTCTTTCTTTCTTTCTTTCTTTCTTTCTTTCTTTCTTTCTTTCTTTCTTTCTTTCTTTCTTTCTTTCTTTCTTTCTTTCTTTTCTTTCTTTCTTTCTTTCTCTCTCTCTCTCTCTTTCTTTCTTTCTTTCTTTCTTTCTGTCTGTCTGTCTGTCTCAATTGTGGAGTTTCCTCCCTCATAATTCATAATGCCCTGGTCAAGCCTTTACTTCTGTGCCCATCAAGCATTGGAGAATTTCAGGGGTGTGTGTGTGTGTGTGTGTGTGTGTATGCAGCGTGGAAATGGGGGTGAGATCCAAGTGGAGGGTTCAAAGGAACATTCTGGAACTCTCTGTACCCTGCAGTGTGCTGGCACAGTACAAAGTGCTGGTAAAAGTGGAGATGGGGGACAGCGTTACTAGAGGGCTGCTATGTGGTCTGTTAGTCATGGCCTTTGCAACTCTGCTCTGGCCAGTTGTGGGGTAGAGCAATGCATGAATAAAACCAGGGCCCAGTTTACACTGCCCAGGGGTGTTGCTCACCTCCATCCTGCATTTTATTTGGCTGACACACAACTGGGGGGTGGGCTGCAGAAAAGAACCGGAAAACAAAGCACAGCATCTCCCCACTCATACACACACTTTAGAAACTGTCATATCCACTGTTTAACTTTTCTATTGTGGAATATCCTAAGAAAGCTCCTCTTGTACCAGGACAGAGTTTGAGTTATTCAGCATGCTTGGACACCTCTAGCAGAACTTCCCTGACTCTGGACCCACCCATCAGCTGCAGGCAATCTCTCACCAACATACGCAGTTCACCCAGCTTCATAGCTCACCTATTCTTCTGAGTGCTGAGATTTGGTACATCTGCAGACTAGAAAAGCGCAGCTTTAGATGACTTGTCCTCTTGGGTTGAGGAGGGAGTGGATTTCATTGGGAGGGGCATATTCCCTCCCTGTACTGTGGGCTTTGTAGGGAGTGCTGTGCACACAGAGTTCACTGTCATGGCAGACCACTTCACATTGGCCACCTGACTCCTCCCACCCGCCCTGAGATTCTCTCCCACTTTGTCCTTGTCCTTATCCCTAACTTACCAATGAGACTTCCACCTTTCTGCAACATTCCCTCCTCCGGTTTCTCCCTGTGGTGTGTGATCTTCCTAGCCATCTCCTTGACTGCAGCCATTGTCCTTGCAGACTTGTTAACCTCCTCTGCTCCCAAGGTGGTGGGGTTGTTTTCCAGGGTGTGGTCCATCTGCTTTCCTTGTATTCTCTTCCTTAACATTTTAATAAACCATCCACTATCAGATTTCACCGTCCTTGGGAGTGATGTCTATGTTTGTACCCAGTTTTTACTGGGATCTTAAAAGCTCATCCATTAATCAGTGTCCCCTGAGGGGGAATATTTATTTATATAAATAAATACATAAATAATAAAGAGACCTCGCTGGTCAGGAAAAGTGGCCTCTAATTTTTTTCTTTGTTTCATCCATGACTCAGAGCATTTGGGTAGAGTTTGGGAAGGGGGGGGAGGCAGCAAAGTCTTCAGTTCTCAGGGGCTAATTGAGCTCAGTGCTTAGGGGTTGCTCGTGTGGTGCTTGGGAGACATGTGGTGCCAGGAATTTATCTCAGGCTCCCAGCATCCAAACCTCAGCCCTTTGAGTTCTCTCTCCAGCCCCTCAGCCAGACTTTAAAGTCTGACCCTTCACATTTCCAATGTATGCTGCCCATCCCTCCTTTTTTCAGGCAGTCGCCTGGGGCAACCAACCATTTCTAGAACAAGGCACAGTGGTTGGTATGGCTGTGTGCCACATTTTACCAGTATCAAATCCCTCCCCTAACCTGTCTCTTTTCAATCTCTCTCTGCTTGCCCCCACCCCCAAGTCTGTCCCCAGCATCTTTCTTCTATTCCCAAACTCCCTGTAAGAGTATCAATCTTTGAAACATCTCCCTTCACTTCATGTATTTAGCTAGCTATTGCCTTCTCTCCACCCTCATTGTGGAGTACAGTTCTTGATGCTATAATACCTGCTTCTACCAGGCTGGAGCCATCAAGCCCTCTGACTTCTCTTCATAACCCTAGCAATCTACATTAAAAAAACAAGACCCAGGGCCAACCCCCCCCCCTTCCGATCAACCTGGTGTCAGGGACACCGCTGGGGTCCCCCAACAGTACCGGGAAGCAAGTTTTCTTCTACCTCCGAGCCGGCGGGGAATGAATGAAAACTCAGGAATCCGACTCAGGTTTTAAAATGCTTTACATATCACAGGTTCAGTCACACAAATCAGCAATAGGAAAAACCCTGTGCTCAGGATTCCCAGCTAGAACCCCAGCCACGTGTAGGCCAAGATGGCCACCACCACATGTCAAGGCCCTGCAAAAAGGAGACAAAGACAAGACTCCCAAGAAGAGTGTGAGCCCAAAAAGAGAGCCCAAAAAAGAGAGAGAGAGCCAGAGAGGAAGCAGCCTAGTTTTATACCCCTGCAACTCAGACCTCCCACTATTATGAGAAGCAGGGAGGGTCAAATACCCTCAGGTAATTTCTCCCAGCACCTCACCTAGGCCCTTTTATATGCTAATGTCTTGGGCCAAGATCTGCCTGGAAATGCCTTTATAGGGTAGAGAAGGGGGTTTCTGAGATGGCATGCCTCTGTACCAAAGACTATACTAATGCCAGTTAAATATTTCTCCAAGCCTTCACAAGAGTCTTGTCTACTTCACGGTAGTTTTGTATTTTAGTTGCCTTTGAGTTATCAGGGAGCCATGCTTGCTTGCTTGGAGGCAAACAGCATTTCTCTTTGGTCTAATTACTTAGAGATCCAGCGTGGCCAGGCAAATATGCTGGTAAAATATAGCTAGTCCCATGATGATTGTGGTAGCATGAGAGAATATTTATACCAGCCAGTACAGAATACATGGTCAGATAAACTGACACATTTAAACTACCCCCCTATCTACAAAGTGATCTGCAGAAGGCCATCCAGGGCAGATGCAGAGGCTTTTAGTGGAGTCCTGCAACAACCTGGAATATTTGTTACTACTGGGAAATGGATTTGAAGTTCCTCTCTTTGTTTTTGCTCCAGATTTTTCTTCCAGCTAGATTTGATCCTGTATTATCAATCCTATTTATTTTAATCCAAGCTCAGTGTAAACACCTTCTCTCCAGCAAGAAAATCTTTGATTTATTTTTATCAAATGTACTGTGTGTGCATGTATGTATGAACTCTAAAAACATGGAAAGTACATGCTTGTAGCAGTATTTAGGCTTAGAAATTTTTCCCCTCATTTTACATCTTCTCTTACTATTTTTGAACACTTATTCCTTTATGTATACTAAGACACTTCTGCCTTGGCAGTAAACTATATATAAGCTTCTTATTTATTTTTACTTACTCTATCTTTTAAATTAATTAGCTTTTAATTAACTTAGGCACCATAATCTATGTTCTGTTCATCAGAGTTTCAGGCTTATGATCTAACTCCAAACTCATTACTAGTGTTAGTGATCTTCTGCCAATGTCCCCACCCACCACCTGTCCTGACTCCTGTGCAAACTCTTTCTTTGTATCTGCATGTGTGTGTGTTTGTGTATGTGTGTGTACCACAACCTGGCTCTGCACTCAGGAATCACTCCTGGTGAAACTTACGGGTCCTTATGTGGTTCTGGGGATTAGACTTGGGTCAGCTCAGTGCAAGGCAAGCATCCTACCATTTGTATTATCTCTCCAGCCTCCAAAAGTTTCATCTTTTTAACTAATCTGTCACAATGTCCAAGACCCTCATCCATTTCCTTTATGTTGCCTCCAGTCTATCGCCGTATTTCCCCACATCTTTCTTGATGTTCTCACTTCTGTGACTCAAGAATTTGACATCATTTTGTCCTTTCCATTCCTTTTTTTTTTTTTTTTTTTTGCTTTTTGGGTCACAGCCGGCAATGCTCAGGGGTTACTCCTGGCTCTTTGCTCAGGAATTACTTCTGGCAGTGCTTGGGGGACCGTATGGGATGCTGGGGATCAAACCCAGGTCGGCTGCATGCAAGGCTCTACCCACTGAACTATCGCTCCAGCCCCCATTCCTTTGTCTTGTTGCTTTACATCCCATCAAGTGAGGTGATTCAGTGTTTGTCCTATAAACATATAAACTACACTTTTAAATTATAACAGCTAAACAAAAAGGTTAGTTGATAGGAGACTGGAGAGATAATAGAAGGGGTAGGGTAATTGCCTGGCATGTGGCTGACTTTGATTCAATCCCCAGCACCACATATGATCCCATGACTTAGATTTACTCACCCCCAAGACCATCCAATTCTGTAGCTAGTACAATGTCCCTGTATAGTAATACTACCACTCAGAGATGCTGGTACTTACAAAAACTCCCATATGAGCACCTGGGACACAGCAAATAATCAATAAATGTTAATTCATGTTCTTTCTTTGGGGGAACTTATCATTTTTTTAGATTTTAGGCACTGATGTTCATGTCATTTTCTTACTGTTAATAATCGACCCAAGTTCCCATTGGAAAAAGCAGCTTCTTCACATTTCTTTTTTCCCAGCAGTGCCTATCAGAGTCCCTCACATAATTTAGTTGCTTTGAATGTTTATTGAATTTAACGGAGCAAACTGATTTAGAAAGCCATATGCTTCAAAAACAATAGTTTAACTCTTCATGCAATTTAAAAAAATGGTGTTTATGGCCATGCCTATAAAATGTTGGACTCTGTACTTTGGACAGAGACCTCTGTGATCATCTATTTTCTCCAGGAAAATCAGATTAAACATTCATCATCTCAATGGAGGGCATGTTTCAGAAATGTTTCTCATCTCTTTGCTTCATATCTTTATATGCATGAAACTATGAAACAGCGTTGGCTTGACAACATTCTTTTAAAAGCTGGTCAATGAGAAAAATTAGATTACCTGGTAAATTCCTACAATAATTGAGCCCTTCTATAAAATATAGTGGGAAAAGTCTCAGGAGTGCTTTGTGCTCAACTAGGGTACAAGTGATATAGTGTTGTTATGCACCTCTGGCCTCCATGCAGCATGATCTTAAGGCTAGCATGTGGTCATGAATTTTATTATTTTTGTTGTTTTTGTTGCTGTGGGCTCACAACCAGCAGTGCTTTGGGGTCACTTCTGATTCTGCACTCAGGAATACTGGCAGTGCTTGGGAGACCATACGGGATACTGGGGATTGATCTTGGTTCAGTCATATGCAAGGCTAGCATCCTACCCTCTATACTATTCCTCTGGCCCCATATTTTAAAGCTCTGTGAACTAGGTCACTCTCTGTGTCTTTCTTCCTCCCTCTCTTTGTCTCTCTCTGTTTCTCTCTTCTCTCTCTCTATATATATATATAAGAAAGCAATGTCAATAATAATTGTAAGACTTTGCTTAGATCCCAAGGTGGCTCATGAGAATCACAGGTGAGACTCTTGATTCCCAAGTTTGCATGTATTCCCACATCCTTGAAGCTTTATAGAGTCTCTGGAAGAGAAAAAAAATAATCAATATATGGAAGATGCAAAGCCTAGGAGGATAGATATTGAGAATTTCAAGGTGTAAGACAACTGAGTTCATATTATCTAATGCCACCTTCTGTTTTGTACTACACAGCAAACCACAGGGGAGCAACAGTCCCCAGATCTCATCCTACTGTGATGCTCTTACTTCACAACTTTCACAACTTGTCTACGGGCTGCTGTTCTTTCTGCATTTGCTGGTCACTGTACCTGAACACACACAACTAGAATTGCAGATGCTGGAATGTCATAATATTCTCCAGGAACTACTGAAGGAAGGAGTGAAATAAAGGAAATTTCTTTGTTTTATTTTTAAATCAATTTTATCTTTATTAAGACAACATGATTTACAAAAGTTATTCATGATTGAGTTTCAGGCATACAATGTTCTAACACCAATCTCCTCACCTATGTCCACTTCTTCCCACCTCTGGCAGGCAAATTTTCTTTTTCTTATCAGGCACTGTGACTTACAATAGGCAGAAATGTCCGCATGCATACCACTTTAGCTGCTTCCAGCTGACTCAGTGTTCCCCCTCCCCATTCTACCCCATCCACCCCAGTGTTGCGCTTCCTTCTGAAGACCAGGCTCTTCATTTCTCCTACCTTTGGATATTTGTTATTTCACTACTATGTTTCTTTATAGCCCACATATGAGAGAGATAATTCTGTCTGCCTTCTCCCTCTGACTAACTTTACACAGCGTGATACTCTCCAGATGCATCCATGTAGCAGCAAATTTCACAATTTCGTTTCATATAGCTGAGTAATATTCCATTGTGTAGATGGACTGTAGTTTCTTTACCCAGTCTTCTCTTCTTGAGTTCTTGAACTTTTTCCAGATTTTGCCTATCTACCTAAAAAGGACTCCATTTTCAGTCTGGTGGGCACCCCTCAGCTCAGCTCAAGTCCTCCTTATTTTAAAGATTCCTTTCTCTGATTCATGTGTGGACATGGCAAGCCCTGGCTGTGTTGCAGAAACTGTTTCTAATCCAAGATTACAGAAGCATTGGTGGCACTGAGTGAGGAGGGAAGCCCCCTAGCTGCTGCCCCAATGCCAGAGCTAGGCTGGACACTTCTCCCTTCCTCTTTCTGAATATCTCTGGCTGCCTCTGAACCCAGCCCACACCCTGTGCCCCAAAGGGGGCAACCAGAAATGATGTGGAATGCTGTGGCATGAAGGTGCATGTACCTGGCTGCCCCACTGTGTTTTCTGTTTCCATCTGTCTCCTCCTTGTGTTCCTTGCATGTGTACATGTGTGCACATCAACACCTTATGGGGCCTGCAGCCACTCACATGGAGACTGAGTTCTTCCGGCCCTGCCACTGTTCCTTGACTATGCATACAGCACGGTGTCTGGGTGTTGAAGAATAAAACATACTTTTAAAAAAATTATTATACCACCATGAAACACACGATTACAAGGATGTTCACATTTGGGTCTCTGTCATACAATGTTCTGGCACCCAGCCCTCCACCAGTGCCCCACTTCCACCACCAATGTCCCCACTCTCCCTCCCACCCAACCCTAGGCTACCCCTATAGCAGGCACCTTATCTTTCTCTCTATCTATGTTTTTGTCTCTGTATTTCTCTTTCTTCTCTTACACTTTGTGACTTGCTTTATGGTTTATGAGGCAAGTCTCTATGTATATATTCAGTAGTGGGTTCTAGTGTGACATTATAGTTCCTCATTCCCCATCAACCTCCCCAGTTCGTTACGACTACAATGATCATTACGGTGTACAGATGTGAAAGATCCTGGAAAGGGCCTGGTCCTAGCTTATGTTGTTATCTAAGCCTCTTGTGCAGCCATGCACCGGTGCAGCTGTAGTCTGGTCTGTCCTTTGTCTGGTTCCTCTGGTTGCAGAGGCTGTGAGCCCATAGCTAAGCCTGCCGGCATGGAGAGGGAGGAGCCCAAATCCGCACTCCAATTCCAGCCAGAGAGGCTCTCCCCCCCACGTGACTGCTTTACCCTAGGAGGTATGTTGGACTCGGCCAGGAATGACCTGATTCCTCAGACACTCCATGGGCTGCTCCACATGGGCCGGGCAGTGCAGTGTGCATCTGGTCTGTCCCTTGTCCAGTTCATCTCAACATAGACTTTTTTGAAAGAGATTTAGTTTACTCTTCTGTGCTTTTGTCTATTCTGATTTAAAAGAAAAAAAAAGAAAAGAAAAGAAATAGCCACTTTCCAAGATGTAACCTGTTCTTCTTGTTTGCTTTTCATCCACATCCAATGGTGCGCAGGGTTTAGTCCTCATTCTGTAGTCAGATTGTCCCTGGTGGGGCTTAGAAAACTATATGGGATGCTGGGGATGGAACCTGCATGAGACATGTGCAAGGAAAATGACAGACCCACTGTTCTGTCTCTCTGGCTCATAACTTTCTCTTTGATAAGAAAAAGAATTGAGTTAATTCAACTAATATTTCTGAAGCTCTTGTTAGGCTCCAGGCATGGTGCAAAACACTGCAGGGATCACAAGATGAATTACAGTCTCTGCTGTTTAGTTCACAAACTTTGATGGAGAAGCAAAACACATAAACCACTACTCAATGCTTATTAAGAGATAAATATTGTAATGGAGATATAAAGTGCTGTGGGCTCCAGGGGTGCAGAGTTAATAATTTCGATTATAGTGTGAACAAGTTGTAGGCTATGGAATGATGTTGTTTGGGAAAACAATATTTTGACTGGTTCTTGAGTGAAATGTGGGCCAACCACCGGCTAAGAGAGGAGGGAACAGCCTGTGCCAATAGAAAGTCCAGAAGCGAGAAAAAGGGGGAGGGGCTCTCTAGTATTCCCTAGACTGTGCTTCCTTGTAGAGGATGGTGGAGAGGCCTCCCCAGCCATGCTTAGGGGGCCCAAGGACCACTCCCACTGTTACTCAGCCAATAAACTTAATGGCTCAGTGCTCTGGCCAAGGGATGTGGTGGTGCTTGGGCCCAGGGGTGCTGGATTACCAGGACTGAATTCACAGTGCTCTGGAACTGTGCAGTACTGAGAAGTGAACACAGATCCTTGATGTCAGCCATGTCCCTGTCCCCCTCCAGCTGTTTCATTCACTTCCAAGACAGTGACCAGTAGGAGCCCCTGTAGGAAGTAGAGAATAAAATCTGGCCATAGGCATTTGGTCAGGCCATTGAGGGTCACAAGGGCTGTGTTCAGAATGGGGGTAATTTTGGACACAGACATGCAGTGGGGACTCTGAAGATGTGCTCTGTCTTTTTTTTTTACACTGCTATAGCTACCTTATAGTGGACAGACTGGAAAGAAAGAGAATCATTACCAGCATATGCTAAAGTCGAAGACAAGTTCCCTGCATATGGGATGCATTCTAGGACAACATATTGTTCTCAAAGAGAAAGATGTGTTCAAGGAGAAGGAATTACAAACGTAGTCCATATGTTAGAATATTAGCAGTGCATGTGGTTGCTGCTGAAAAAAATGGTTCAAGGCCTAGTATTGTAAACGGTTTTTCAAGCACTGCAGGTTTGACCCCTGAGGCTTAGAGCCAGGAGTGGCCCCTGATATGATATGAAAGGTATGATGAAAAAAGAAGCAAAGGCAGTTTTTGAGGAGGAGACAGAGACAGAGAGGAGGTTAAGGTGTGACCAGTGCACAGCTGATTATGGGTTGTGCACTCCAATCACCACCAGGGGTTATCTAAGAGCACAGAGCCAGGAGTAAGCCCTGAGCACTGTTGGGTATGACACAACTCCCTCCTCACTCCCGCCCCCCACATGATCACCACCACCAATAACAACAAAGAAATATGTAAGTAGGAACAAGCCGAATAGAGCTACCTACAGTCTGGGTTCTAGATTCAGGGAGAGCGGGATTCCTGGGAAACATTTTCCAGTGCCTGGGTTTTTAATCTGCACAAATCTTGCTCTTTTGTCCTACAATTGCAAAGTGATTGAAAGTTCCTAATACATATTAGTGCTTGTTGTTGGGATAAAGATGCTTGTGGGAATGGATATGGGTCCCATGAGAACAGATGCTTGGTTTCATTCACCTAAGATCCCCCAACCCCTGAGAGCCTAGAAAAGAGCCTGGCAAGATAATGAGGTGGGGAAGAGTGATTTTGTTACCATTAACCTAGTTTTCTGCTTGGTAGGGCTCCCTTTGCACTCTTTCCTCTGTGATTGTATATGAGGTCATTTACATAAGGATTGTTATTGGTGTCTTCAGAGAGTAAGGCATTGACATGACGGTGATTACTAATGACACTGCCATCTCTTCTAAAATGATCATTTGCAGTGCAATTCCAATCACCTGCAGTGCATATTTAGCAGAGGTCCAGACTGTCAGTTGTCAACAGATGATGCACTCTTTGATATACTCAGTTGTTGACCTTGATTTAGCCCATGTGTGAGCTCAATCCTTGTCTGAAGTGATGGAGTCTAGCCTGTGTCCCTGGGTCACAGAGCTGAATCTCTCCATAATTTCCTCATCTTACTTCTGGAGCAGGATCTGGTTGCATCAGAAGCCCAGATTGATGAGTGGATGGATATGATGGCTTGAGGAGGCTGAGGCAGTGGTGCTCAGGAGGCTCTGACCTACACATATGTGGTGAAGCTCACCAAACAGGCCAGCTCTAAGTCTTGTCTTTCATCGGGACTGAATCCTGCTATGCTCCAGGCTGGGGACTGAATCAGGGCCCAGCACATGCTAAGGACACATTTGCACATGATAGTCTTGTGCTTGTCTCACAAATCTGTCACTTGAGTTGTGGGCGTGGCTTGTTTCCATAGTCATCATGGGTTTCCTTTTTTATTTCTGTTCTTAAGTATTTCTGTTTTCTCACTGGAAATTGTTTTCCCTTCACTAAAACTTCCTTCACTGTATCACTGTCTTCCCGTTCATCATCGAATTGTTCGAGAGGGCACCAGTAACATTTCCATATGTCCTGTCTCATGCAAGTAGAGCCCAAGGGCACCTTCTTGCTCCAGGAACATAAAAAGCCTCAAACCATTCCATCAGGTCATGGGAATGAGGTCTATAATTGTTACTGGTATTTGGCATATCAAATACGACACGGGTAGCTTGCAAGGCTCTGTCGTGCGGGTAGCATACTCTTGTAGTCATCTCGAAATCCAGCATTTATTGATGAACCGCTCAGTCACAACTGACCGCATGAGCCGGGCTGTGATAAGCAGGTCTGCTGGGTGGAGTTCTGATGAGGGAAGTCCAGATGTGGAAAATGGAGGCCCTCATGGAGTGGGGGGGTCGTCTGGCTTGTTGTGAGGCTGTGCTGGGGTGGCGGTCCAGGGCTAGAACCCGCCATCCCTCGTGGGTGCCTCGTGAGCAGCTAGGCACAGGGAGAGCCAGTAGCAGCTCTGCCCCATGTCTGTGAGTCTATGGATCAGCACACCTGGGCCGGATTTAAAAAAAAGATTGCTGCAGGGTGGATCTCAATGAGCTGGGCTGTGATAAATTGTTCTGCTGGGTGGAGTTGTGACGAAGGGGAAGTCTGGATGTGGAAAATGGAGGCCCTCATGGAGTGGGGTGTTATCTGTCTTCTTGCAAAGCTCTGCTGGGGTGGCGGGCCAGGGATAGAACCCTCATCCCTCCCAGGCGCCTCATGAGTGGCTGGGCACAGGGAGAGCCAGTAGCAGCTCTGCCCCATGTCTCCTTCCCACAAACTTCCTTAGTGAAAATTATTCCTTACTTTCCCTTACTAGGGTCCCAAACACGCTGCTGAACTTTAGCTGGTGTTTTCCACCACTAGTCTGCAGAGTGATGTGCAGGTCCATTCATGGGAAAGAGCTGTACACACCCATGTTCACTGCAGTGCTGCTCACTCCAGGCAAAGTCTGGAAACCACCCGAATGGCCTTGGTATATAAAGACCACATGACATGTGAGCACAATGGAATGAACTGGAACACTGCTCAGCTTAAGATGAAAACTTGAGCCGGAGAAATAGCTCCATAGGCTGATGGTATTCTTAGTATGTAGGAAACCTGGGTTGAGGCCTGAATACTGCATGTTTCCGGAGCACCACCAGTAATAGTCTCTGAGCACCTATTGGGGGACTGTGACCCAAAGAACCTAAAAAGGAAAAAATATATATTGTTGTTATTATTTTGGACTTCCCTCTCATCAGAACTCCACCCAGCAGACCAGCCCATCACAGCCCGGATCATTGACACCCACCCTGCAGCAGCTTTTTCCTCAACCGGCCCAGGTATGCTGGTCCAGAGACTCTCAGACATGGGGCAGAGCTGTTCCTTGCTCTCCCTGTGCACAGCCATTCATGAGGCAGTTGGGAGGCATGGCGGGTTCTAGCCCTGGCCCACCACCTTGGCAGAGCCTCACAACAAGCCAGACCACACCCCCTCACTCCACGGGCGCACCATTTTCCACATTTGGACTTCCCTCTCGTCAGAACTCCACCCAGCAGACCAGCCCATCACAGCCCGGCTCACGCAGCCGCTGCGGCGCGCTGTTCATCAATAAATGCTTTATTTGGAGGTGTTTAAAAGAGTTTGCCTCCCGCTCGGTAAGCTTGGCAAGCTTCTTGTGTTGTATTTGATATGCCAAATTCCAGTAACAATTATATTAGGTCATTCCCATGACCTAATATAATGGTTTGAGGCTCTTTATGTTCCTGTAGCAAGCCGATGCCCCTGGCTCTACTGGCATGAGACAGGACATATGGAGATATTACTGGTGCCCTCTCTAGCAAATAGATGATCAACGGGACGATAGTGATCGTGATCGTGATTATTATTTTGGGTTTTACCCAGCACTGCTAAGGGATGGCTCATGGTACTATGGTCAGGAACCACTCCTGGGAGCTCGGGGATGATATAGAATGATGTGGATCAAACCCAGGTCTGCCATATGCAAGGCAAGTGCTCTATCTGCTGTGTTATCACTCTGTATCTTTTACTGCAACTTGTCTTAGATATGTCTAGGGAGACATGTCCATCAAGTCAGGGGAGGAGGGTAGATGTCAGATGGTTCCACATGTCTGTGGTTTATTGAGTAATAAAGCAAGGAAATGAACAGTAGTTTCCAATGAAGGCACTCTCAGAATTGGACTAAAATTATCTGAGATGACCGAGTGGGGTGGGGGTCACAGGTGGACTAGAAGTCACATAAGGACAGTAGTAGAAGCTCTCTTGAACTTGGTGGTGGTACAGTAACTCTGTATACTAGTCACATAAATATTAACATTATAGTAAGTATATTACTTCAATAGCAATAAAATTAAAAGTTGAAATCCACTGAAGTAAATGATTGTAAATATAATACAGTGCCTGGGTACTGTGAACATAATACATCCAATTTATTAAGAAAGAAAACTTCCATAAGCCCAGCCCTTCTTCTCTTCCTATCCTAGTTATTTTAATATGCTTCCTTTCATGAGGAATAGACCAATTGTGCTCTGACAGGTGGGAAGGGAACAGTGCTCTGACAGGTGGGTTGGAAACAGTGTTCTGGCAGGCAGGCAGGAAACAGGTGGGCAGAAGAATCTGCAGCACCATGCCTACTGAATGGAGCAGACATTGGCCAGGCCAGACCCCTGAGTTGTCCAAGGGACTTGGGACCTGGAGGGACTTGGTCCCAGCTGCAGGAAAGTGCAAATGTGTCTAGGTCATCCTTTCAAAGCCTCATGAGATGAAGCATATTAGAATAACTAGGATGGGAAGGTAAAAAAGAGTTGGGCTTATAGAAGCCAGAGCTATATGGACACACATGTACACACATGCTTGCACACACTTAGAGCCTGGAGGGACAGAAGACAAGCTCTTAACCTAACATTAGACTGGTCTGAACTAGAATCCTAGCTTCATATTTTTGTTGTTCTTTTTTATCTGGTACTACACCTGACAGTGCTCAGAACTTACTCCTGGCTCTATTCTCAGGATTACTCCTAGTGATACTTAAGGGACCATTGCACTATCTCTCTGGTAACCATACTGGCTTCTTGATCTTTTGAGATCCTGTTCTCATTCATAATCAAAATGCGTTACTCTCTTACAGTGACAATGTGAATGCAGATACTCCAACTTTTAAGTGAATTCATTGTGTACTCTGATGTTCTAGAAAATAAAGGCTTGAGTAGGAATCTGCATGAGAAATTGTTCTATTACCTTGGTTGTTTACAAGCAATCTACATGGAGGCAATATTCGCAGATATCAAAGGATGGATTTGTTGATGGACCCTTTACACTTACCTTCTTTTCTTCTGTCACTGACTTCTAGAAAAGACTCATGGAGAAATGAGTCATTTAGCTCACCCAGCAGAGGGGCACCATGGGCAGTCAGTCTCCTGTCTTCTCTTCAAGCTTTCCTGGGACCTTTTTGGGATTGAATCAAAGGGTGTCATTTGCTTTGCCCAGGTGCAGGGCTGTGGCTAAGTGGTTATGCCAGCATTCATTTATGACCCACCTCCTGGAGCCACTAGTCACTACCCAGCCTTAGAGGACCTCAGGTTCAGAGGATGGCCCTGGAGGAGAAACCCCCCAAGCAAATGGCACCCATGGGTGCATTTCTAAGCTGCTTTCCAGCCTTTCTAATTGCATTTGAGCTCAGTCTGCAGAATGTCCTGGCCTGGTTCCACTCCCTTTTCTGAGCTGCCATTTTAGCTTTGTTGCTGTGAATCTCCCTTTGCTTTTCAGACCTGCTCTCCTTGATTTGGATCTTAGCTGGTTGTCTTCAGGTGACAGCCAGCCATTCCAGCTAATGACGCTTAAATAAATCCTCTTACCTCTCCCCTGGCCCCCTCAAGTCTCAGTCAAAGACCCAGGTGCCAATGAGCCTGCAGCTGCTCCAACCATGTCCCAGTCCTGGTGAGTGATTGGGCTCCAGTGACTGTCCTTCCTGATCACCTCCCGTACCTAGTCCCAAACTCCTGCCTTGGTGGTAATGTGTGTTTTGATAGAAGTTTAATGCATACGTGAATACACAACTTTTTGATTGATTGTCCCTGTGAACTCATCACTCTTTCCTTTAAATTAAAACTCCCTCCAGATGGGGATCTGTGACACAGATTTATTGATCTGCAATAAAACCTCACTCATAATCTCTACAGCTTCCCATTCATCTTCTCTAGAAAGAGGGTTCATTACTCTGGGTGTCCCCAGAATGAAAGCCAGAAGCTAACTTTCTCCTTTTGTTCCTGCACTGCTCCTCCTTTGCTTTCGACTTCTCCCCTCCCTCCTGGTCTCAGCCTTCCTCCTCTGACTTCCTGAGACAAGCAGAAGTGCCCAAACAGAATGACTCCCTTTCTTCAGCTTGTCATGTTGCCTTGGATCTTTTTTTATTCCCCACTGTTGATCCTTTTCTGCAGGTTATCCTGGAACTGGGACATTACACCTGAGCAGGAGGCTGCAATCAGAAACCTGACCCTCTGCTCCATTCAGATGGGTTTGGATAAACTGGTCTGGACTCAGGAGATGGATGAGATCAATGGACACAGGAGCTCTAAACTCCTTTCTAGAATGATAGGAATCAGACAGTGGCAGGTGGGTCGTTACAAGGTCTGGGCAGAGATAGGCTGCACATGGATAAAGAATTCTTTCCACTGTGTGTTTTCTTGGGTCTGCAGAGCCGTCTGATTTATTGCCTGGAGATAATGTCGAGAGCACACACGAACCAGGATGCTTCTACTGGTCAGCAGATGGCTTGGTCAGTGTGCCAGGAAGTAGCAATTAGTGCAAACTCAACAGAAGGAAGGGCAAAAGGACTTTCGAAATGATCAGATGGATTGCCGCATCAGTTCAGTAGAGTATTTCTTCTTCATGCTAAAATGTGTTTGCTAGAAAATCATGAAACACATGAGTATCATTTAGTCTAGTGGATTTTGACTCAAGCATCTTGCAGGGGTGGTACATGGCCAACACAAGCTGTGTGGTGTGGTATCACATCCTGAATGACACAAACACTTTGCTTCTTCTAACAGAAAGTACTGACATCTGCAAATGAACCACTTAAGATAATCAACTGCAACAAATTCAAGGTGAGACTTGAAGGAAGGCTGTTTTTACTCACATAACTGCCACTGTTGTTTCTTGAAGAGGTATGTCAGGTCAGATGTATCCTAATCCGCTCAAAATATACATTAATAAAGGGAACTGCTGGGCACATTGCTCTTGGCCATCACTGAGACTGGAGAACCACTGGCCAGGTGTGTCTCTCTGCTTCTTAGCAGCAGGACAGCCTCGAATGAACTCTGTTTATCTCTTTTGTCTCAAGAGCACATCAGTGAACACAGCTTCTCTGTCATTTAAAAAAAGGCATATTTGGAGCTGTTGAGATAGGATAGCAGGTAAGGCACTAGCCTTGCACATGGCTGACCCATGCTCAATCCCTAGAACATCTCCAAGCATGTCTAGGAGTGATCCCTGAGCACTGAGTCAGGTGTAAGCCCTTCACACTGCCAGATGTGTCCTCAAAACAAACAAGCAAAAAATCTAAATCAGCCATATACAAAGGTCAGCTCCAAGTAGGAATGGTCCCAGACTCTGAATTCAAGGGCACAAATTAGTATTCCAGGGGACGCTCTCCAATGGCCATAGCAGAGCCGAGTAGGAGGCAGAGTCCGATCGCATGGGGGCGGGTGGGGTAGAATTAGTGTACTCTGAAACTTCATTCGTCATGATAATCAGGAAGGTACCCCAAGCAGATTTCAGTCCCCCGAGCAGAAAGATGCAGAGCCGGTTTATGGTTTACAGTGAGCGGGCTGACACAGCTGATTGATGTCAAATATGTCATGATGTATATTGTAAAGCAGGGAGATTTAATGGCGTAACTCTATGGCAGGCTGAAAAGTGAGTTGCTGCAAAGGAAGGGGGTGATGGATGGGCTCATTTGCATGTAAAATTGCCAATGGCATTGACAGCCCCTGGTATGTTAGGGGAGATAAGAGACAGAGAGCGAGATGCACTCTTGTCCTGGGATTGGAATATTACAATGGCAGCGATGGTGGCATCTGGAAGGGACAAGGGGCAGTCAAGATATAATTATTGCTCACCTTCCTCCCCATAGATAATCTGCCTCTTTTATAAGGTTTTCTGAGAAGTCATCACAACATTTCTGAATCCGTGTTTTATAGCAGATAGTGATTGTTGTTTCATGGAGGTTATCAGCAGATCAAAACACTCCCCTTTTCTCTCTCCCAGAATAATAACGTCCATATACCTGTAGGGTGACAATGAGACAGACTGGAATACTGGCAGTAAAACTTCATTTTGTTGCCCCCAAACTTTAGCCTTCTCAGATTTTTTCCCGCTCTAGGCCCATAGAAGACTCATCTCTCTTTCTCTCTCTCTCTCTCTCTCTCTTATTCTCTCTCTTTTCTTCTCTCTCTGTCTTTATTTTCTACCGGTTTCCTCCCTTTAACCAGGCTTCCATTATCATACATGGGCTGATGTCCATTACAAATAACTGCTTAGGGAATGGATCTATCCTTTCAACAAATAATATCATTTGGGTCAACTCCAACTAAATATTCTGCCATGAAGCTGGGCTCCTGAGCCTCAGTTGGTTGGTTTGAAAGAACTCAATATCTGTCCCAGCAGTAGAAGAATGACAGTACAGTATTAGTCTGCCCACCCACCTCCCTGCCTTGTCTCCATTTGTCCTGCCACAAGGAAGACACCAGGTTAGGACATGGAAGAAACTTATGGCAATGGTTTCTGTGAATTCTGGGGATGCCCATGGATGTCTCTATGCGTCTAAGGGAGGGGCAGCTGTCCATTAGGCAGAGAGTATTCCTTGAAGAAACTGACATGGGAACCAAAAGTGAGGGCAACATGGCAATGGAGCTTTACCCAGGAAAATATAATGCATAAGGCTAAAGCAAGAGTAGGCTGAGAAAATGCAAGGACCAATGACAGTGTCATGCAGAAAACATACATGAGAAAAAACATCAAAGAGCAGAGATTAAGGAAAACTTCTCAGGTATAAGGGGATTCCCAATTTGCTCTAAATATGTATTTTATTCCAATCAGTTGGGTCTTCTTTCTGGATAAGATTGACAATTCTGTGGCATGGAAGATATGGTAACTGAAAATTGATGAGTAAAGCCACACCTGCGAGGAGGGGAGGAGTCCCTATTTATAACTATGCATCCAAAATGGAGAACTGTGAACTTATCAAACCTATTTGTCAACTAAATTTAATGTATTTTATTCACTTCTCCAATAACCAGATGATTGTTATCATGACAGCAAATTAATTGTATTCATTAATAGTTAATAGTATCCATACTTTATGACCCAATCATTCTTCCATTCCTTCAAAATATATTTATTCAGAACCTACTAAGTTCAAGGCTCTTTCCTAGGTGCAGGCATACAAGATGAATGTTTGAAGCATCTTCCTAAGCTAATGAGGAAGATGCATGCATTTATAGTGATTGCCTACCATCATAAGTGGAAATATGACAAAGCATGCACTGGAACCATAATGCTCCAATTTCGAGTCTTGTCTTAAAAGATCTCAAGCTGTATCTTAACAGAAAATCTTAGATTTCTTTTATGAACAAAAGCAATAGAAGAAATGCCTAGAACATTTTGATGTAAATGTCACACATAATATTATTGAGTTAGATAAGATGAAAGTAAGGAAATAATCATTAGGCACATTGAACTCTATACCACAATCTTTCATTCTTGTTTTTTTTTTCTTTTTTGGGTCACACCCAGTGATGCTCAGGAGTTACTCCTGGCTCTGCACTCAGGAATTACTCCTGGCGGTGCTCGGGGGATGATGCCGGGGATCGAACCCAGGCGGCACAGGCTGGCCGCGTTCAAGGCCAACGCCCTACCCGCTGGGCTATCACTCCAGCCCAATCTTTCATTCTTGTAAGGACTGTGGTCGTCCTTCTAGCACATAGTCAGAAGCATCAAACAATGCATAAGAATAACATATATGGGATTGCAAAGATCTGAGTGTCAAAGCCATGTCTGCTACCTAATTGTTCTAAATTCAGGACCAGAGAGATAGCACAGAGGTTAAGGCTCATCTCCCATGTGGCAGACTCAGGTTTTATTCTCAGCAATGAATGGTCAAGAATGATCCTTGAACACAGAGCCAGGGGTAAGCCCTGAGCTGTGCTGGGTATGTCCCCCAAAATAACAAAAGTCATTGAAAGATGTTGAATGAGTTGCCTAAATCAGTGGTTTGCAGTGTGTCTGCTAACAGATGTGAAAAGGTTCAAACCCACTGACTTAAAAACCCTCTTATTTTTATTTTACTGATTTGCCATAGTGCTTCCTGAATAGAGTTCACACAGTCGTCCAAGAGGTGCTGTGCTTTGATATCAACCACACAGTAAGGGTTAAATAAATGTTAACCATGTATGATTAATATTATTATTATTATCTGTCATTTAACGCCTAATGAAACATTGAATGAACCACCACACAGTAGCTGCAGAGCTAATGTACCTCCTGGAAACCATAATAGGGCACCCTTCTCATCTCTCTGAAATAATGTGGTCCCATTGAAATAAATCACCCACACAAAGTGGGTACACATAGCCCCAATTCTCAGCTCACCACTTGGGCTTTATACCAATTATTTCTCTATTTTCCCTGCTGTTGCCTTTTCTGCTACTCAGCTGAAAACCTCATGAATGTGCAGTTTACTTCCTCTCCCAAATCATTAACAAAGCTTCACACACACACACACATACACACACACACCTGGCTCACACTCTCTCTTCCTGCTTTGGAGTCTCTGCCAGCAGCTCTCTGATAGACCAGAATAGGATCTCCCTACCCCCAAATGATCTTATCCCAAGGCCATGGTGGTTTTGGAAACCTTCCCTATGATTCCAAGGCAGGGCATTGGTACTCTCCCCCACCATGCTTTTTAAAAACAAATAGTCTCAGGGCTTAGGTTTTAAAAGTAGTCAGCCACTAGATTCTCTACTGAATGGAGGAGAAAGGGAGATGAAACAAGCTAGCTTAAACCCAGCATATGAATAGAAGGAAGAGGAGTGTTTCATAACCAGGACAGGGGCAGGTTCCTGGGTGATTTAGTGGTGGTGGGGTGCTGTAAACTTTGTACATCAATGCTACCAACAAAAAAAGGCAAGTAGCCAAATTCTCAGTTAAACAAAACCCACCCACCAACAAAAAAAACACTACTAGCTCTGCACTTCAGCTCCTGACCTCCCTACATCATACCTGGTCTCTAGACTGTTTCCACAGCTGTCCAGTTTCCAGGCTGTTTCCATGGCTGTCCAGTTTCCAGGCTGTTTCCATGGCTGTCCAGTTCCCAGGCTGTTTCCATGGCTGTCCACTGCTGTTGCCCACCTAGGGTTCTGCACTTTCACCACAGTCCCTTTCTCATGCTTGGCCATCACATCTAGATAATCACCTCTTAACTTCTTTGTCTCTTAAAAACCCACTCAACTTCACTGTCATCTCCGGGCCCTTTGACTTGAGATGCATGTTGGCCATTGTTCCTGCTAACCAGCACAAAATTACAATGCAAATACAGTTTTGTCACTCTTCAGCTGAACCAACATTCATGGTTTTCCAATGGGAAAAGACTTGAACTCTTTACCTGGTGGAGAAGGTTCTTAATCTTCATGGATTTTACCCCCAATCCTCTCTCTGACCCAGTCCTCCTACTCTGTCCCCGACCACCATGTTAATGCTGGCTCTAGTCATCTACAGATGATCTCTCAGTTTAGAGTGTGAACTTGACATTCTCCTGGGATTTTTGCCAATTCAACTCTACTCTTCTCTCTGGTGCATTCTGTGTCTCCATAGTTTCAAAGTGTTACCACACAGTCCTCCATTGTGTGGTCATCTGCCTTGCAGGGTCTGCTCAGTAGGGACCCAGGTAATCACTCCACTAGCTTATAGCAATCTTCTATTCATCACAAAAATCCAGTGTCAGACTTATCATTGGCCAGCACTGAAAATGAAGAATTTTTCCATTAAGGAGCTTTTGTTTCAGAAGGTGCAAACCCAGGGAAACATCAAAGAATGTTGTTCAATTAAACAAACAAAATCCCTTAAAGTATATGGTGCAAGGGGTCTAAAAAGGCATGAAGGTCATGGACTAAGAGTCCTGATGTGAGTCCTTGATCACTTGAATCCCATTATTCATCGATTTGCTCAAGCGGGAGCCAGTAACATTTCCATTGGACCCTATCACGTGCCAGTGTAGCCCAATGGCATCTGGTTGATTCAGGAATATGAAGAGCCTCAAACCATTCCTTCAGGGTCTTGACAAGGAAGTCTGACCATCTTGTAGGTGGGCGGCCACGTGATCTTTTGACATCCCATGGGATCCAGTCGGTAACGGCTCTAGTCCAGCGGTTGTCTCCAAATCGCATTACATGTCCAGCCCATCTGATTTTCGATGGCTTGGCAAATGAGACAGTGTCCCTGATTCTGGAATAGCGATGGAGGTCAGAACTCCGGATTCCTTCTCTCACTTGAGTGAGGCGTGATATTCCAAGCATCACTGTATCACTGTCTTCCCGTTCATCATCGATTGCTCGAGCGGGCACCAGTAACATCTCCATATGACCTGTCTCATGCAAGTAGAGCCCAAGGACACCTGCTTGCTCCAGGAACATAAAGAGGCTCAAACCATTCCATCAGGTCATGGGAATGAGGTCTATAATTGTTACTGGTATCTGGCATATCAAAACGACACGGGTAGCTTGCCAGGCTCTGCCGTGCAGGTAGCATACTCTTGTAGTCATCTCAAAATCCAGCATTTATTGATAAACCGCATGGCCGCAAACGGCCACACAAGCCGGGCTGTGATAGGCTGATCAGCTGGGTGGAGTTCTGACAAAAGGGAAGTCCGGATGCGGAGAATGGAGGCCTTCATGGAGTGGGGGGTCATCTGGCTTGTTGCAAGGCTCTGCTGGGGTGACTGGCCAGGGCTAGAACCGCCATCCTTCCTGGGCGCCTCATGAGCAGCTGGGCACAGTGAGAGCCAGTAGCAGCTCTGCCCCATGTCTGTCTCTGGGCCCTGAAGCAGGATGAGAATGCTATTCAGGTCTCCCGAGAGGAGTTGAAAGAGCTATGCTTGGAATCTGGAATCTAGAGAGAGAGACAGATTCCAAGCATAGCTCTTTCAATTCCTCTCTGGGAGACCCGAATAGCATTCTCATCATGCTTTCATAGGGCCCAGGTTTCTGAGGCATATGTTAATGCAGGGAGAACGGTGGAGTCAAAGAGATGTGCCCGGAGCCGGAGGTTCTTTGACCTTTTAGCTATTTCTTCGATGCCTTTGAAGGCATTCCATGCTGCTCTCTTCCTCCTGCGCAGCTCAGGTTTTCACATTTTCCTGATGTGAATTATAAGTTTTACAAAACTTTTTTCACTTCATCTTGATGGACAGTCCCATTCTGGTTGACTTGATGTGTGAGTGACAGTCAACTCTTTGACACTATCAGTCTGGAATTTGGGCTACAAAAATTTTGCCAGAGGATTGCTCTGTTGACTCTCTCGTGCCTGTGATTTGCTACAGTACAGACGGTGTGTTTAACGAAATGTGAACCAGTTTTAGAAGGATAGTAGGTGGCTTTCTCTAGGTTCAGGCAAAAATCAACAAAATGGTGCTGGTAATGTCAAGCCCTATGGGGACTAGTGTGTGGGATTTCCTTGACACTGCAACAGTTCCTAGGACACTAGAGGTGATGTCTGTATTTTGGTACAATCGTTACAAAGCCTTTTGAAGAATTATTTTTTTTTTTAATTTTTGGGTCACACCCAGCAATGCTCAGGGGTTACTCCTGGCTCTGCATTCAGAAATTACTCCTGGCGGTGCTCGGGGACTATATGGGATGTTGGGGGATCAAACGCAGGTCAGCCAAGTGCAAGGCAAATGTCCTACCTGCTGGACTATCGCCCCAGCCCCAGGAATTATTTTAAGGGAGGGAACCAAGCCAGTCATAGAGGAGACCACAATTACTGGAGAGTATGGATGAGAACAGTTCTGCATGGGAAGATAGAGGCTGAGTCTCCTTCCTACCTTTTCTCCCTCCTCTGTATCTTCCTCCATTCCTCTTCTGATCAGGATCCAATCTCTCATTTCTCTCAGCTTGGCAGTCAGCAGAAGGGCCTAAATTGGGGTATTTTCCAGAGGCAGGTTGAGTAAGCACCTGCTCAATTGAGCTGACCCTAATAGAAATGCTTAAGAAGCTTTGCAGGAGGATTAAGCTGCTGCCTTTAATCTTGCTTCCTTCCTGGTGGTGGGTGGCCAGAGCAGATTCCAGGATGTAGGCAGGGCTGGGTCCCTGTCTTTGGGACTTAGACCTGTGGGCTTAGGTTTGTACATTGGAGAGGGAGAAATTGCTTATTGTTTCTATTTCAACAATCCAAAAACCCAACTGGCTTTGCTTCTTTTGATTCCTGTAAATAGAAAGTTTTCCTGTTCTGAAATGGAAAACGTTCTCATTAGTGGCTAGAAAATTCAACATTTGTGGATTATGTAACAATCAAGATGATGTGCAGAAACATAGAAGCAGATGAGGATTGATTCTGGATCATACCTAATGAATTCACATAGGGAATGCTCTAAAGCTCAGTCACTCATATGAATGCTTTGATTTGCTGATCTCAGACCAGCTGCTATTTTCATGTGTAAGTGCCATATCTTTAGGGTATAGGACCCACTATAGTGTCCCTAGATTATTGTTGTAGTACTAAATATGCATCTAAAAAAACAGAACTGACTCTTTTTTTGGTTGGGATGTAGGGATATGCCCCTTTTCCTTGGATAAAAAGATTTTAAGGACTTCCTTAGATAAAAAAGATTGTCAGACCTTTCCTTGCATAAAAAGATTGTAAGTCATTTTCATAGACAAAAGTCATTATCTGTCTTTGAGTATTGAAGCTGGGAAGGGAATTTAGAGATTATTTAGTCTGACTCATCTTTGATGGGACAAGATTCTCAGACAATCCCAAATTGACTGAGCTAGCTCAGAGTGAATCTCCGTTTTCTTTGTTTCATGCCATATTGGAGGTTTTAGGAGTTTGTGGGTTTTAATAAAGTTGTGTCTTGATAGGAATGAGAGCAGAGCGAGTGTTGCATTATTGAGGCTTCTGAGTTTCTCAGTTTAGGCACATACTTAGCAAACCCTGGTTAAATCTTCACCCAGTAAACCGTAACCAAGTAAATCTGTGTCATATAGTTTCAGGAACTCTGGGTGAGTCTCTGGTTATTTGGAATGTCCTAATTATTTGGCCAACCTTTCCTTGGCTGTTAACTCTTCCCTGTGCCCCCTGCCCACCATACAGTAACTCCTTCCACATATCTTACACAGTCTGAGGGGATTTTGAACCCCCAGGGCACATGAAGCTGCATCAGCTAATTGGGGTTCAGATTCCGGTTTCAATTCCAGTCAATCTCTCCCTGGATTGCTCTGTCTTTCCTGGCATTCACATGGGCTGTCCTGAGTTCTCTAGAAACCCAGAGGCATTTCCCTGCAAGGCTCACACATGTCATTGTAATTCATATATTAATAATGTATCTGGTTCATTACTACTCTACCCTAAGCTCTAGGACCCCAGGCACTCAGGACCAAGGATTCAGACAGAACAGACCTGCTGAATTTCATGTACATACAAATCATTGTAGGAGGATTTAGGGACTGAGAAGATGTAATGGGTATCACTAATTACTTCAAAACAAAGCCCTTGACCTCTTAAAGGCACTGTTCCGGGTCTTTGGCTTATGCAAAACAGGCCCCTGACCTCTGCCTGACCTTGAGCTAGCCTGGTGTCTCACTGCTTTTCAGGAGCGGCTCTCCCAGCAGAGGTCCCACCCTTCAAAGCTACTGCTGTTTTGTCTTCTCTTAGCCTGTGCCATAAAGAGGCAGGGAGCCAATCTGAGTACCACGGGTTACCTTCCGCATTTAATGTGCCACACACTTTTGGGTTTTTGCAGGGGCTGAGCTGGAAGCAGGTCTGAGTTTCCATGCTGGGACTTGCTCTGTCCCACTATTTCTACCTTCTGGTCCTGATTTTCAGAGCAAACTCATTGTCTCCAGGGCAGCCCTTGACACACGCCCATTAGCAGTGTGTCCAAGAGCAGAGCTCTTTCGTGCATGACTTGGTATGTATCCCTGGCCTTTCCTGCCCTCCATTTTTACTGGAGAGCTTCTGCATAGGGGAGTAACCTCAGAGAGTAGGAAAAAAGGTGCACAGCTGCAAGCTACCGATGCTGTCCAATTGGACCACTTCTCATCTCTGAAAATAAGAATGCATTCTCTTGATGGTGCTTCCTTCCAACCAATTTCTCATCACCAACATTGAAAATGATAGACTGGGAGCCAAGGTGTTTGCCTTTGTCTGCTCTAAAGCGTTAGCAGGGTTTGGGTACTCAGCCATCAACTGCTGAAGGAACCTGAGAGATAGCAATGACCTGAAGTCTCCCTCCTTGCTTCAGAGCCCACTTCATGCTCCAGTACCTTTTCCACCATCATTTGAAGGGAATTTATTGTAAAAGCTTCCTTCCAGCCTCTTGGTGTTTCTGTAGAGGAATCCCCACCCAGTTCTGTCATGCTTCAACCCAGACTTTCCTGCTGGTTTTAGTAAGGGCTTAAAACCCAGTTAAGCAAATAAGAAAAATAGGTTTTGGGGCCAGAGCGATAGCCCAGCGGGTAGGGCGTTCACCTTGCACACAGCCAGCCCATGCTGGCCTGGGTTCCATCCTTGGCATCCCATATGGTCCCCGAGCACCTCCAGGACTAATTCCTGAGTGCAGAGCCAGGAGAAACCCCTGAGCATTCGGGCTGTAACCCAAAAAGCAAACTGCCGGCTGTAACCCAAAAAAGCAAAAAAAAAAAAAAAAAAAAGAAAGAAAAAGAAAAAAGAAAAATAGGTTTTGGTGGTGGGGGTTGGGGGGTGGATACCGAAGCAGTGCTCAGGTGGCCTCTGGACCATTTGCTAGGAAATGCCTCTGAATTTACAAAGAACTCAGTACAGCCCACATGAATGTCAGGAAAACCTCAGTTTTGAAACATGCTGCTTAGTCTATGGAGTGCTGGGAATCATAAGGGCTAGCCCTGGTGGTACTTGGCAGGCATGTGGTCCTAGGGATCAAATAGGGATCCAGCATGAAGCAGTGCCTGTCCTATTTCTCCATCCCCTGCCCCCTGCCCCAGTATTTCAACCAATATGTAAATATGTTCTTCATAAAGGAGAATGATAGACCCTCTAGGCTCTGAACTCATACATTTACACTTTAATCAGATCCTCACTGTTGTAATTGTGTTGGGGTATGAGAAACCAGGAAGATGCAACCCAGCACTTTGCTTCTCAGAAAGTTGTAGGATGGTGGTTACTTAACACCTATGAGCAAAAAGTATTCTATTTCCAAAGACAAGCTACATTGCGATTCACTCATTCATTCATTCATTCATTCATTCATCTAACTCAAAGCTGTTAACTTCTACTCTCTGGCTCATGGTCAGTAACTGGAGATCCTAGAGGGAAATGATCATTGTGGCCAAGTCTGTTGTTCTCTAAAGTGTAGTATTGATTGTCTATATTTACTAATCATCTCTATTATTTGCCTTTCTACCCAGCATCTATGCAGAGTAGGACAGAAATTAGAAGGTCCTATCTCTGCCTCGGAATGATTTTTGATTGCCCTGCAAAGATTCAGTACACAGAAATAGTACAGGAATAAAACTGTGTCCTGGTGGTTCTGCATGGGCTCTGGAGTTAGAAGTGTGTAACTGTACCAAATCCAAAGGGACTGTAAAACAATCTAGATACCTGAATTTTCTTTCATTATGCCTTCTTTCTTATTTCTTTATTTCTTTCCTTCCTTCCTTCCTTCCTTCCTTCTTCCTTCCTTCCTTCCTTCCTTCCTTCCTTCCTTCCTTCCTTCCTTCCTTCCTTCCTTCCTTCCTTCCTTCCTTCCTTCCTTCCTTCCTTCCTTCCTTCCTTCCTTCCTTCCTTCCTTCCTTCCTTCCTTCCTTCCTTCCTTCCTTCCTTTCTTCCTTCCTTCCTTCCTTCCTTCCTTATCCCTCGCCTCTCCATCCTCCCTTCCTTATTTCCCAATTGTCCAGTGGTGCAATTCAAGGGTCCAAAGATGCAGAAATGCCTGGCCCAAGGCTGTGACTTACCTGGGCCCCCTGGTTGTTCCTGTGGACTCAGGGCAACACCCAGAATTATCAGTGTCAGAAACTGAAATGGGTCTCTGAATCTGCCCAAAAAAATAAGAACACGGTAATTTGGAAAGTTTAGGTGATGTACCAAAACTCAAGTGTGGTGGAGTTGAGATCAGACCCTGCCTGTCCTAATTGCCTATCACTTCTTATTTGACTGTGTGATCTCCCAAAGTGACCTATAATCTGGGCAAAAAGACTGTATAAGACCTTCTAATAAAACATTTCAGCTTTGACTGCACATTTAGAGTAACTGGGCATGGGGGGCACTCTAAAACCCACTCAAGTACACTTCTATACCCAGAAATATATTTTTATTTGGTGTCCAGTCTGAGTTTTAAAAGGTAATCTAGAAGATTATTATCTTCGTTTTTAGTGGAAACATGAATGATACACATAATCCTCTATCATGCTCAGATTCATTTGTCCATCTACCCACCAACCCACCCATCCAGTCACCTATCCACCATCCATCCATTCATCCACCTACCCATTCATGCATCTGTTCATACATCTATCTATGCACTGGTCCATTAACTCACTAGTCCTCCCACCCACCCATACATCTCTCCACTCATCTGTCCATCCACTATCATCCATGTACACATTCACTCATTTATTTCATCTCACATATTACCTTAAAATGCTGAGTAAATCAGACATACCTAGGAAATTTGCAATTAAATCCAAATCCTGAGTCCTGAAGATCCTGCTAAGATCTCAACACACTGTAGGCACTTTCCAATCCCTCACCCCATGCTAGCCAGCAGGATCAACCCTCTAGCCGGACTTGAATTGAATCCTGTTTTCTAAGTTTGCCTCGCTCAGAAGTCAATTGGGGCTGTGGCCCTGGTTCTGCTGGACCCATGGTCATTCATCATGTCCAAATGTATGGGCGGGGCCTTGTAGCTTTTTATTTACTTATAATTATCAGGTTCCTGTATGACTGTGCCCTCCTGTGAGAGCAGAGCCCTTCCCCACCCCGTTAATGGGGTGATGGGGTGTGAATGGTGCTGTGTGTGCTGCCTCTCCTGTCTCTGAGATTCACCCAGATAATTGATTTTGGTTAGTTCCCTGACACTTGCCTTCACAGCTCAGGGTGTTATTAGGGCCTTTGTTCCAGTTTTGAGTGACAAAGCCTTTACAAGTCAGCCAAGCAAAAGCAATTGTTGCATCTCTCACTTTTCTTATTAACTAACAGAGAATTGCAGGCGGCTTGAAACCTGCTGAGAAAAATAATAACATAAGCGACTGCTTGGGAGCAAAGTGGGTCCTTTCAACCACAACAACCTGGCGGGAGATTAACAAGGGCCCCTCCTCTCACCCACTGGATCCGGCTGTCTGTTGCTGTCTGTTATCCATTCTGTTTTTCCTCCATGACATCCTGAGATGCTCCTGAACCTGCACCCAGTCCAAAGCAGTGCGGGTCTAGAGAGGAGGCTCCCTTCATCTCTAGGACTCCTAGTGGGGATAGGTTCCCTCTTGTGGGACCTCAGAGGGTCCCCATTCTCTGAGGAATGGAAGGTTCCATGCCAGGTTTCACCACTTATTGGTGTTTAGGAGTTTCTAGGCTGTACTGTATTGATTTCCATTAAACTATTTATGGTGAAAGAGTTTAAATAAACATAAGAGGGAGAAAAAAGAGAGAATGAACAGATTTAAGATGTGAAACAAACGATATTCCAATGCGTGAGGTAGCCCCAAAACCATTCTAGATACACTCAGTCTTTCTCCAGCCCATGGATTTCAATCTAAGCACATTTTATCTCCGTCTTGGTCCATTTCCAGTCGGTCCACAGAGTTCAGGTGTTTTTGTAGGTATGTTTGTGTGTGTGTAATGAAATCAAGTGAACTTTGGTCACATGTTTTAGATTTAGACACTCTTGACTAAATGAAAGTGGTATATACGATGTTCTTCCACTTGGTACATGAGTCAAAAATTTTATGATTGTGACCACTGTCAACCTGAGATTCTATGTCACCAGTCTAACAGTTCACATGGCATGCTTGGTCACATGCACTTGCATGTCACTGGTTAAAGAACACTGAGTTGATTTCATGAACTGTTGCAAATTACTTGTCCTTTGTATCTCAGCTCATAGGACCTTGAACGGACAGCAAGCTTCTGAGAAGTCACTTGATTTAGGATTACCACAGCTAAGAGTTTTGCTTTTTAAATTCTATTCTCTTTGAGGGGAGGGTGTTAGAGACACACCCTCACTATGCTTGAGTTTACTCTTTTATCTGTGCTCATTGATCACTTCTGGTAGTGCTTGGGGTACCATATGAGGTGTGCGGATTGAACCAGAGTCAGTGATATGCACAGCAAGTGCCTTAACACATGTACTATCTTCTCTGCCTATCTTTTTAATTTAGTAGGGAATGTTTAGGTATCCTAAAGAAATTTTCTCCTAATAGCACCCAAAGACTTGAAAAGTCCTATTTTACACACAAACAGAAAGACATGAGTTCTACTTTTGTTTTTCCAGAATAGCAATTACATCAAAGAAAGGAAATCTGCTTGACCTGAATTTCTATTCTTGCTCACCCAACCTCCAGGATCTCTGAACTTGGACTTCCCTGAGACAGGAATTTCATTCCTTCTCCTGCTTTTCTTGGTGACTTGTTCACTCTACTAGAGCCATGGACAGTGATGATGATCTTTCTTATGCCCTGAGGTTATAGAGTCTATTCCAGAATGGAGGGTCAGTTGAACTACCCAAACACTAGACTGATTGGGGCTTATAACTGTTTCCATGGAAACTTTAACAAATCAAAGAGTCTGTGTGAACTTTGCAGGAAGAATCTGTCCAGAATTGTGATTCAGACTCTCCATCATTTTGTGTTTAGATTCAAACATGTACCTTCCTAGGTTCTGTTTACCTCATCTGCAAAATGTACACAACTACCACAACTTTTCAGAGACATGATAAGGATTAGGAAACAGAACAATGTAAGGGGCTGGGCCCTGGAGGTTTGCTTAGGACATGGTGGAGTAGACATGGTTTTAAAATTTAGGTTGTAACATGCATGTCTGCTGTGAGGTGTCCTGAATGCACCCTTGGAGGAAGAGCTCCTGGGAGTGAGAACCCTCCCCACTGTCTCCCTTCCTTCAGTCTTGAATCCTCTGGATGGAGGACACTGTGCACTCCACCCTCATGCATGATCTGTGACACTCAAAGAACCCCAACTTAGTTCTCACTCCAGGAGACTGGCAGAGCCAGTATCTGTGTGGCCCAAAGTCTCAGAGATGTTTCCCTTAGGCTGTGTCTTGACACCATATCTCATTTTTAGGGTTGTATAGATGCTTCCCCATTTCAATGTCACAAATTAGGGTGATTTTTGACTATGTTGTGAAATGATACACATTTAGTAGAAATCATTCTTTTGATCTTCTGGGGATAGAATAAGCATGTGCCCCTCTCTTTTGATGCAAGGCAGAGATGGAGAAACCCAGTCTCCAGTTCACCACTCCATCACCAAGGCACACCTCCTAAACCCTACAGAGGATTGTGCTGCTAGAAATTTCTGGGTATTATGCCATCATGGCTACTAAACACTTCCATGAGTTGGAGCCACTTGTTCTTTATCATACAACAACTTTGCATTCACCTAATGGGAGGCTATGGCAGGAGCCCTGAGCAATCTGGTGCAGAATAGTGGGGGCAAGCAATGATGGTTGTAGGTTGGGTATCTTAAACGCCTTTTGACTTAGGATACTTTCGGTAATTTTAGTTCCTACAAAAATTCCTTAAAGAGGCCACTCAGGGGACCAGAGTGATAGCACATCAGGTTGGGAGTTTGCCTTGCACATGACCAACCCAGGTTTGATCCTCAGCATCCCATATGGCCCGCCGAGCACCACCAGGAATAATTCCTGAGCAAAGATCCAGGAGTAACCCCTGAGCGCCGCCAGGTGTGACCAGAAAAAAAGGAGGCCACTCAAACCCTTCAGTTTCTGCGTTGTCAAGAGCAGACCACATGTGCAGTTGTCATAAAGGAGAGTGGTCCTGGTTCTGGTCAGCAGCCTAGAGATAGTCTCTTTGAGTCTGGGTGCTGGTAACTTGGCTTTTCTCCAGTTTAGTAACATAGAAGACCAAGTCCAGAGATAGCAGGACTTTTTTGTGAAATTTTGTGAAGGTGGATAGTAAGTACTTGTTATTCCTGAAACTTGAAATACCATCTTTGATAATGTAACTTGCAAGATCTGTGGAAGTTGTGATTTTTGTTGCCTCATTTTGTTTTTCATTATCAGTTGATAGAGTTGGGTTTTTTACTAGCCTTAATTTTTATGTATTTTTGAAGTATTTTATACACAAAGAAAATAGGCAAAATGAATTAAGTTTGACTTTGTCCTATGTCCTTTCTTTTAAACATTGACTATGAAGTCAATTATAAAAGTTTAAAGAGGCTATGAGAACATGTATATTAAAGATGTACCATTATGAAATGTTTAGTATGTATTTCCTATTTTTACATAAACGCTTGCAGCCACACGGTTCATCAATAAATGCTGGATTTAGAGGTTACTACAAGAGTATGCCAACCGCACGGCAGAACCTGGCAAGCCTCTCGTGTCATATTTGATATGCCAAATACCGGTAACAATTATTGACCTCATTCCCATGACCTGATGGAATGGTTTGAGGCTCTTTATGTTCCTGGAATAAGCAGATGCTCTTGGGCTCTACTAGCATGAGACAGGACATATGGAGATGTTACTGGTGCCCGCTCGAGCAAATAAATGATGAACGGGAAGACAGTGATACAGTGATACTTTCAGTGTTGAATGGATTAAATGGGACATCACTTGATCACTTGACACCCCGTTATCCGTTGATTTACTCGAGCAGGCACCAGTAATATTTCCATTTGACTCTATCACGTGCCAGTGTAGCCCAATGGCATCTGGTTGCTTCGGAATACAAAGAGCCTCAAACTGTTCCTTCAGGGTCTTGACGAAGAAGTCTTACCATCTTGTAGGTGAGCAGCCACGTGATCTTTTGACATCCTGTGGGATCCAGTCGGTAATGGCTGGACATAATCTATCATAAATCATATGATAATCATAAATCATATGATAGGACTTAGCCTATCATATGATTTATGATAGGACATATGATAGGTTATGTTGGGACATAACCTATCATAAATCAAGGATGAGCAGAATTGTTCTTATCTATAAAGAGCCAGAAATGCCAAGCTATCCACCTCTGACATTCCTTTAGTTGTGGAGTGGAGGGGTATTGAATCCCCATAATGCCAGAGTGGGTCAGTTTATATTGTTTCTTTCTCTCTGTTTTCTCAAGCAGTTGTCAGTCATTTAATGATTTCTTCTCTCTTTGTTCCTGACTCTGCTTCTTCTAGCCCTCTCCTCATCCTCTTTCTCATCCTCTCAACCTCCATTCACTCCCTGTCCCCAAGATCTCCAGCAGTTCTCTTGAATGACTGGTTGCTGGAAGGAAAAGAATAGTTCACAACAACAATGTTTTCTGTGCACTAAGCAAAGCAGCACTAAATGAATTATGGTTTTTAAAAAAACCAAATTACCAACCTGTCAAATACTATTAATGTCTGGATCAGTAGGAAGAATAAGAATGTGTGTACAGAGGGAGTTTTTCTTCTTTTGTCAAGCAAATATCAGAGCCTCATAACAGCTGGTTTCAGTGTCTTGAATGAGGAACTGATATAAAGAAGAGAAGTGGGGAAGTCTCCTGTGAGTCTTTCCTTGTGGTGCTGTTGTAATGTTACTTTTGTTGGAGCTCAGATATTTTCCTCTCTGTGAGTGAAAGCTCAGTGCCTTTCCACTGGTTAATAATAACTTATTCCACAGATAGGGCAGATGAGAAGGGGAACTATGAAAACCCAAGCGGAGGTAGAGGTGGGTTTTTACATTCAAGGGCTGATTTGCTTTTCAACAAAAGCAGGTTTAAAAGGATCGTGAGGTACACACAAAACTCCACTGTCTCTGTCCACATGCTAAACAGCGGTTTCCTTCTGGGCAAAAATTAGCAGTTCTGGCCTGTCATTCCCATACTTTCTCTTTCTCCTCCTTCCTCCCTTACATGTTGGAAGATAGGAGATGCATGAGTCAGGTCTTCTTCCATAGAAGCCACTTAAAATCAGTAGTTAGGAACAGAGAAGGAAAGACTGATTAAATGGGGCATGATCCATAAACTAGATACAATCCCAGGGTATCCCAGGTACTGTGGGAATTCCCTCATGAACTCTTCAAAGGAGTCTTTGGACAGAAGAAAACTTAGCCACTGAAAACAAACAGCAACCACACAGATTATCTCCTTGTGGTCATTCACAACTTTGTTGAATTCATTTATTAGCTGAGTATGAAATTAGACATGATAAAATATATTTACTGATCTAATCCTGAGGAAATGTGACTTCCACCTTGGCTGAGTGGAAGGAACTTCTGATGAAGCATATGGGTAATCTGCCAACATTTGGTCTTCAATCTTTGTTATAGATCGCTCATAATTCTTGTCCAGCTTTGATATAATGGAATGGAGTCTTTCAAAGTGCCTTTCAATCTGAGGTTAAAAATAAATATGTAAACAAGAAGTATGTTTAATGTTATTATTGCTAACCGGAAAAGAGCATTTTCCTCTCCTATTCATGTGACTTCTATATCTTCTGACATCACCGTGATACAAATTGTTTAACATTTAAAAGAAAATATCAACAACTTAGAGTTGGCGATGTAATTCTGGGCATATTATCTCAGCTGGAACTAAATGTATTTCAATAGGTAACCTCAAATGTAAAAGGTTCTTGCTGTGGTCTGTGTTTACATGTAGTGTCCAAATACAAGAAGGCAAGGCAGGAAGATCTGAGAGTGAGGAGCAGACTTTGCCATTTCTGCTTGTTCTTTGTGCAAGGCTGTGTGTGATTACAGTGTTAGTTGCATTTAAGTGCTTTGTTTTCCCCAGGGTTCCACACATCCAAGAGAGGAGGGGGCTAAGAGAATAAAGAGAATCGAAAAGAAATCTCAAAAGACTAGTGGAACACATCAGCTCAGGAGTGAGTTATAAATGAATCTGTGAATCTGAGGAAGAGACATTTCATTTCCTTCCACGTAAGCTTGAGGCTGAGCAGAAGAACTATCTGGGCATAACTTTTCTTAGCCAGAGGATAGCATTTCAAAAACTCTTTTAGGGGAAAATGTTTCAAACCATTTGGTGATAATTATCTCTGGCATTTGTTCAGCATGTTGTAGTCCATAGTTCCCTACAATGGCTATATAATTGAGTTCTACAAGTAATATTTTTTCAGTGACCACTAGGTTCCAAGTGAGTGTTGGGTTTGGAACCATGAGGTTCAATGAAGTCTTGACTCTGAGTGACACATGAAGTAAGTGAGTAGAAGGTAAAATTGCATATTTTGTAATGGTGAAGAGCATGAATAAGTAGGAGAACATAGAAAGTGAATAATTCTGCTAGGATTCAAATTTATTTCTATTTGGTTTTTGGGTCATATAAGCTGTGCTCAGGGCTTACCTCTGGCTCTGTTCTCAGAGATAACACCTGGCAGTGCTGGTCAGGGTCAGCCACATACAATGCCTTATCTACTATACTATCTCACTGGCCCCTTGGTTCACATTTAAATCAACCCTATTTTTACTTATGCAAGCTTTCATCTATTCATCCATATTAGAACTACTTTTTGCTTGCCTACATGGAAAGTTATGAGTGATAGATTGATACACAATTATAAACTGAAAGTCAGATAATAAATGAATTTTACTGTGACCTTATTGGGAATATTTTTCTTACTTAGTCATGTAACTGAGGATGTAGTAGAAGTTAATGAATAAATAAGATAAAATACAAAGAGAAGAGAAGGGGAGACACAGGCAAAAGTTAACTAAACTTCTGGTATTGTTTCTTACGAGATGATAGAGAAGTTCAACGCTAGCTCGTGAGGCAATAAGGAGGAGCATGGTCTGTGTGTTCATTTACTAGGACTGCTGTCGTGTCTGTGTTTGGGTGACTGAGAACAACATAAATTTAGTGTTTAATTCTGGGGACTAGAAGCCTAAGATAGGCTAGGTGTAGGGTAGCTTGGTTCCTTCTGAGGTCTGTGAGGATAAGCATGTTTAGAACACTTGCCTGTTTTCTGCAGATTATCTGACTACCTTTGGAGTTCCTTAGAGATGCCATGCTGACCCTTTTTCATCTTCTGGCTGCATTCTCCTTGGGGGTGCATTTGTGTCTAAATATCACAGTTTATAAGGTTCATAGGGATTGGAATGACTCCAAGAAGTTCTAAATGACTTATGTTACCTTAGCTAATCCCATCTGCAGTGATTTGATTTCAAAATAAGGTTACACTGCGAACTCTTTGAGAATGGGAATGTAATGTTGGGAGTTAGTGGGTGGGGCCACAAATCAAAATGATTCATCTGATGAGGCTGGAAATGAGGCTTTTCTTTGTGGTCATTGGCTTCTTTGAAGATTGGTTGTTCCTTTTTAGGGACTTAGCTTTAATTCTAAAATTTGAACAGCAGCTTCCATGATTAATTTTGTATTTCAGGAGAGTGTTCCTGTCTTTTTTCTTATAAAATGCATCATGAAAATGTTGGGTATGGGTCTGGAGCAATAGTACAGTAAGGAGGTCATTAGCCTTGCAAGTGGCCAATTTGGGTTCAATCCCCAGAATCCCATATGGTCCCCTGAGTACCACAAGGAGTAATTCCTGAGTGCAGATCCAGGAGTAACCTCTCAGCATCATTGAGTGTGACTCAAAAAGCAAAAAAAAGGACTAAAGAATGAGAGAAAACTTGACCTTGTATGACCAAAATTGTGTCAGCTATCTTTTCAGACCATCATGCACTGAAAATGGAAGTTAACCGTACACAGAAACAGGGAGTCAAACCAAACACCTGGAAACTGAACAGCTCACTCCTGAACAACAAATGGGTCATAGAAGAAATCAAACAGGAAATCCAAAGATTTCTGGAAACAAATGAAAATGAAGACACCAACTATAAGAACTTGTGGGACACGGCAAAAGCCGTGTTAAGAGGGAAATTTATAGCTCTGCAAGCATTCATCAGGAAACAAGAAAGGGCCCACATAAATAACCTGACTACACAGCTGAAGACATTAGAGAAAGACCAACAAAAGGAGCCCAACCCAGGCAGAAAAAAGGAAATAATAAAACTTAGAGAGGAAATCAATGAGTTGGAAACCAAATATGAACTTTTTCCCCCCCCCCCCCCCCCCCCCCCCCCCCCCCCCCCCCCCCCCCCCCCCCTCCCCCCATGAACTTTTTAATTGTATATCTTTTCATTTGTATATCTCACGGTGGTATAATAAAATACTTAAAAAAATAAAAAATAAAAGAAATCTAAAGTGGAGAAAAAAAGAATGAGAGAAAACTAAAGAATGAAAGAACAAAATAAAGAATGTAAGAGTGAATGAAAGAAAGAATAAGAGGAAGGAAGGAAGGAATTAAGGAAGGAAGGAAGGAAGGAAGGAAAAAAGGAAGGAAGGAAGGAAGGAAGGAAAGAAAAGAAAAGAAAAGAAAAGAAAAGAAAAAGGAAACATTGGTGTGGACAAATCCCTTGGAAACTCTTGCAGAACTCCTGCATAAGAAATGACATATCATTCATTTATAGGCAAATTTTATAACTTCATTTTTCCTAACAGCTGCGTAGTATTCCATTGTGTAGATGTACCAAAGTTTCTTTGTCCAGTCATCGATTTTCGGGCACTCTGGTTGCTTCCAGATTCTGGCTATTGTGAATAATGCTGCTATGAACATAAAAGTAGGGATGGTGTTTCCGCTGCTTATTTTTGGTTTCCCAGAGTAGATTCCCAGGGAGTGGTATGGCTGGGTCAAATGGGAGTTCAATTTCTAGTCTTTGGAGGAAAGTCCATATTGTTTTCCAGAAAGGCTGTACCAGCCAGCATTCCCACCAACAATGGATGAGTGTCCCCTTTTCCCCACATCCACGCCAGCACTTGTTGTTCTTGCTCTTTTGAATATGTGCCATTCTCCATAGAGAAGATTATGTTGAGTGAAATTAGCCAGAAGGAGAGAGACAGATACAGAATGACTGCATTTATTTGCATGGCATAAATATATATGTACATATTATGATACCAATATCCAAGGTCAAGTGAAACATATATCAGGAGGTCTTGTCAAAGGTGGAAATTATCACAAACGTGTGGGAGTCAGAGGTTAGGTAAGACAGAAAATGGAACAGGGTGCTAATAATTGTCGAGGGTACTCATGCCAACCTAGAACTGAGCATTAAATAGAGGCAAAAGGATACACATGACAACCTTTTAATGTATGTTCTGTAATCCATAGTCTGGAAGGGAAGGAAAAGAGAAAGAGAAAGGGAAAGAAATAAAGAACCTACCATGGAGGTGGGCTGGGGAAGGGGGAGGGAACCGGGGATGTTGGTGGTGGGAGATGGGCACTGGTGGAGGGACGGGTGCTGGAACACTGTATGACCAAAACCCAAACATGAACTTTTTAATTGTATATCTTTTTATTTGTATATCTCACGGTGGTATAATAAAATACTTAAAAAAAAAGAAATGACATATCAGGGTGCCCTGAGAAGAAGTAGATAGAAAAAAGGAGAAAGTAATGAAGCTGGGAGATACTTAAAAATAAAAAAGGATACTATGTTTGATTTGGACAATATAGGGTAAAAACCAGACTCCAGTGGTGTTATTGAATGGCACAGGACAGTATTTAGCAAATAAAAATATTGAATTTAGTCTTGTCTATGGGAAGTATTAACTCCTTTGATATACCCTGGAAGAGATGTTGGAGTGTGTTGTTGGAGGCTCCTGAAGCTCAAAAAGTCTGGACCAGAGAAATGAATGTGTGAGTCATTTTCAAACAACAAATAGCTAATCAATAGTTAAATAGCTAATTTATAAATTAGACTATGCATAAGCATAAAATATTATAGGGCCTGGGTTATATGCATGCTTAATAAGCTATACTTCTGAAGGTTTCTAAGAGTGGTACAAATCCACAGAAGAAGCATAGATGGTAAGAGGGTGCTAAAAGGAAGGAGAAAAGTCACGAAATAAGTCAAAGGAGAAACATACTTTATTTTTTAATTTTATTTACTACTTACGATTGATTGATTGATTGATTTTTGGGTCACATCCAGCGATACTCAGGAGTTACTCCTGGCTCTTCACTCAGGAATTACTCCTGGCAGTGCTCAGGTGACCATATGGGATGCCAGGGATCGAACCTGGGTCGGCTGCATGCAAGGCAAATGCCCTACCCGCTGGAGTATCGCTCTGGCCTAGGAGGAAAATACTTTAAAACAGGCACTGCTAACAATGCAAGATATTGATAATCAAGATAGGTTAGCTGAGAACAAAGGAGATATCCTTTTGATTCATAATATGAAAGCCATTGAGATATCAATGTGACATGCTAAAACAGGAATAAGCAAGGGTTATGGTTTCAGAGGAAGAAATAAAATAGCATATATAAAATTCTGATGAAAATATGCTTGACTAAAATCTAAAAGAGATTGAGGCTGTGAGTGGAGAGCGATAGTCAAGGGGATGATTTTGAAGAGAGATTAAACATATTTAAACATTGATACACCTACTGATACAAAAGATGGAAGGGAAAAATCAACATTATAAGATTCTGGAGAAGATTGGAACAGATCAGAACCTAGTAAAATATTGGAAGAAAAGATTTTTTAGCCTAGAAGAGCAAATTCTCCTATATCATACCATTAGGTAGGATAAAAGAAGTCTTCTAAGGTAGATGATATAATAGCACATTTAGATTGGATATAAACACAGAATGTTTTTCTAGTAACTTCTGTCAACTGCCTGAAAAATAAAATGGTCTTCCCCTATGGCCAGAAGGAATTCAAAGTGCTATCTGTTTAATTCCCTAACTTTGAAATCAATTAAAGTTTTAAAATGTGAACCATTCTATTTTAATACTATAATATAACTTTATATATTATAATTTTACTCACAATAATTTGGGTCAAACAGCTTGGATTGTAAGTGGGGCTGTGCGTACAATCTGTTCACTCACTCCTTGAACTCTCATGCATGTCTTTGTTGATGCTCAAGCAAGGAAGAAAGAAAATGGATTGAGACCATCTCTGACTACTTTGTGCTAAGGACATCTGCAGAATTAAAGAAATCAAGAAGGATATTCCATAAAAAACGGAATCCCAAAGAGAGGAAAGATGTTATACTTCTGTCACATAAACAACCTCACCTTGTACAGCAAAGGACAAAAAACAAATAACCCATTGGTGGATAAATGGATGAAGGAAAAGTGACATGATCATGTACCAAAAAACAATGTCTTGCCAATGATGAATGTGTTTTGTAGCATAAAATCTATGTTTTGTAAGTATAGTTAGTGTGTTCACACACACAATAGCCTAATAACCTTTCCAGCATACACACATACAAGCACATGTATGTGAAACTCATTATAAAAACAAGACAATCTTACCATTTTCCACAATATAGATGGAACTAGAGAGCGTTATACTAAGTGAAATAAGTTCGAGAATAACAGATACTCTTTTATATCATTCATATGTAGAATATAAAACAAAACAAAATAATCTCATAGATTTAGAGAACAGTTAAGTGGAATGCAGAGGTTGGAGGTGAGATCTGATAAAATGAGTCATAATGATCAGAAGTTACAAACTTTCAGTTACAAAATGAATTAATCATGGGATTTTACACAGCCTGGTATATTAGTTAACAATATAGTATTGCATATATGAAAGTTAATAATATATGTATTACAATTTTATTATATAGGTAATGAAAATTTTATAGTTGAACTTAAATACACAATATTCAAGTGTAACTTTGAATATTGGTAGATATTATCTAAACTTTTTGTGAAGATCATTTTTAAATATATACAAATATTAAATCACATTATATATCTGAAAATACTATATTATTTTATGTTAATGGAATTGCTATAAATAAAAGTTAATCTCATAAATAAAACACAGTAACAAAAATTAAACTTAGCATAAAAATGAGAAAATAGCAATGATCTGCTCAGAAATAAATGAAATAGACAAGAAAAGCAAAAAGAAATTACCAAAAAAATGAAGAATTTTTGTTTTGTCTTTTTTGGGAGGACACTCCCAGTGATGCTCAGGGGTTACTCCTGACTATGCACTCAGGAATTACTCCTGTCAAAACTCGGGGAACCAAGTGGGATGCTGGGGATTGAACCCAGGTCAGCTGCTTGTGAGGCAAACACCCTATCCGCTGTGCTACTGCTCGGCCCTGATGAATGTTTTTTAAGAAAAAAATTAACAAACATTGAGAAAGATTAAAAATTAATTTACATCAAAGAGTAAAAAAATATCAAGGAAGAAAATAATAAAATGTTAAGCAAGAGGAGGAAAGAAATAGGGAAAGAGGAAATTGGTTGAGCAGAGGGAGAATGGACCTAGTCCTACATAGAGTTGGGGTCAAGAGCAGAGAATTAGGGTTTTATAGGCTTATTGTTTATTGGTGAATGTTAACCACAGGTACAGAAATCTAAAGCATTGGAAGAAGTAAAGAAAGAGATAAGTATCAGGAGGAAATATAAGTCAGTTTCAACTTACCAACATCTACATCAAAAGTATTTATAAAACAAAGAATCCATTTTAATTTGAACCATGAGTTTGAGCACAGATGGAGGAGAGAAAGGAGAAAGAGCAGAGGAAGGAATAATATGTTACTGGGGTGAGGAGGTGAGGAAAAGAGGGAGGCACTGGTTAAATGATTCAAACTTTTAGGATAACCAGTTTTTGTAATCTAATATGCAGCATGACAATCATAGTTAATGAACTATTATAGTTAATAAACTATATTATATACTGAAAAGTTACATTTCAGTATATAATATAAATTCATACCTTTCAGTATACATATATATATATATATTAGTAAGAGACCTTAAATGCTTTCACTACACTTATGAAATGATTATTTTCTGCCATGACGGAAGTATGAACCACCACTATGATGGAGGCACTAACGCTATGGCTAGAATCCCTTTACACCACAGTGTATCATGTCAACACATGGTATACCTCACTTTTATGTGCTATTTGTCAATTATTTGTGTGTCTTTTATGTGTGTATTTTAACAAAACTGGACCAAAAAACCAAGGAAACGACAATCTCTACCTAGAAAGTTGATGGCAGTCAAAATTGAGTACCTCATGTAGCTTATTATTTGTTTATTTCTTTGGGAGGCAGATACTCTGTGTGGTGCTCAAGAATTACTTCTGGCTCAGTGCTCAGGATGTATGCAAGGCACACAGGGTACCATCTCTCTGGCTATTATTTTCTATAGACTCAGTGAGGGCACATGGAAGCCCTAGCAGGGCAAGTGAGTGAAATTTCATAAACAAGCAACTTCCTAGTTGATGTTAGTCCACAAGAACCATGGACCAAACACTTCTTCCAGATGAGCTTACTCCAGAGTCAACTCTTGACTTTGTTCAGATGCTCCAGTTCCCCAAATCATTTGACTACTGTCCCCTTTTTATCAAATAAATCCCACCCTGTTGAAATCTATCTTTAAATGAACACACAGAGAAAGCCAATCATTGTACCCAAGCTACTACCACCACCGTGCTCCCAGAGATACTTTGGGAAAATACAGCTCTGGAACATTTGCTCTAATCCAATGAAGGACCTAATAAGCTCACCCCCACGATCTCATCCAAACACTCTCTCTCATGGCCCGTGGACACTGGGAGGTGCATTGTGTACAAATATGAAGGATCAGCAACTTGAGGCATCAGCTGTCATCCCTGTTCAGTCCCCATCTGCTTCTTTTTAATACTCGTTGCCCCACTTCAATAACAAAAGCTGGGTCAGAAGAACATGCAACTCAAGAGTTGATTAACTAGATGCCAACTAAAAGATTCTTTTATAAGAGTCAGCCATCAACTTTGTAAGACATGATTTGCAAAGAACCTGCTTTAACCTGAGGAAGGAGAGATCCTGACGCATTTCCCCTCCTTTTCCATTTATCCCTTTATCCATTACCTTTAACTATCTTTTCCAGAACCAGTAGCATTCTATATTAGATTGGATCAGAGGAATTGCACAGCAGAAAGTTTCTCCTCAAAATTTCAAGGAGGAGTTAGACACGATAGTCATTCTCTACCCTGAGAGGAGGGACTGAGCAGAGGTTGATAATTCAGAAGAAAAAGTAAAAGATCTACTTTGCATTCTATGCCATTTATGATATGAGCCAACCACTAGGGTGCTGATAGAGGAGAGTTGAGCAAGTTAGAGTTACAGAGGGGATTTCTACATTAATGGGGTTCACTAAGGTCAGTGATTATGTATCTGTACAGGGCTCCATCTGTCCAATTGTATGCACTCTCTAGGCCATTCTAAGGTGGGCATATGTAAGCATAAAGAAATAATTCTCTTATATTTATTTAAACATGATTTATATTAGTTCATGATACTATAAAGATCAGAAGAAAGAGAAGAAGGAGATAGAGAAGGGCAAATACTCTGTTATATTAACAAGAACTATGTTAATATATAATTATACTAATAAAAACAATAATTAAAAATTGACAAGAAAAATCATGAAAATTTAAAAGTAACATAAAATGTGAAAGGAGACTGCTGGTTTTCAGGAGAAAACATAGGAGAGATCTTAATACAACACTGTGATGCCAGTGAGTATGGGCATATTTTCAGTGGAAGTCATTGACAAAGAAAATTATAGAGTAGGGCTCTATAGCAAAGAGAGAGGAAGCTTAAGTTATAATTTAAAATATAGGTCAGTTATAGGGTATGGGAAAGGTTGTGATTTTTTCTGGGAATAAATCCTTAAGTTTGAGTAGGGAAAAGGCTTATTGATTGTTAAGAGGTCAAGAGCTGAGAAATTAGAGGTTGGGAGAAATGATGCAGGTCCCAAGGTCCTTGGTGAATAAACAAAGTGACAGGGTGCCTAGTAAGACAGCAAAGAGAGATAAAGGTGGAGTTGACCAGTGACAGGAGCATTGAATACATTATTTTAATGAGCAGGTGAATCAGTAATTATATGGAAGGGACTATGGAAACGCTCTGTGCCTGCAAATTCTGAGCAGTTATGAGCTTGTGAGAGCATCCAGCTTGCTGCCGAGGGGACTGTGTCTTCAGTGAATATTTTGACAGCATGGAAAATTAGTTAAAGAATCAGTGATAGAATCTTGAAAAAAAGGAGGAAATATTCTAGGTGGCATGATTTTAAAAATGATGGAAGAGAGAAAAGTAAGAGATACAGGAGTCAAGTACAGAAGCCAGATGGGGTGGGTCCTCTTTACCTGCAATTGGTCAAGGAGAAAGTAAAGAGAACCCTATGTGGTCAGTGTTTCATCCCAGTAGCTCATTTGAGGGAGATGGAGGAAGATGTGTTCCCCCAGCAGCCAGAGATGGTCTGGAAGAGTGCTTCTCAGCCTTTTTCTCACTGTGGCTTCTTTTCTACCCGTTTCTTCCTGAAGCCCACCATGTCCTACTTCTCAGAACCCTACTATCATGCTGTATCCCTCCTGATTACAAGATTTTTACCTGTGCTCCTTGAACTATTCTGGGGTTAAGCTCAAAGGACAATATGGCCCCTGATTGAGAACCACTGTTTTAGAACATGTATGATGTTAGGCAGAGAATCTTCTATCTCTGCTTCCTATGGTGATAGAGTTGAAAAGCTGTGTGGTTTCTGAGCTCAGTGGTACTGTCCAAGTCACCTGGTATAGAGCTTCTGCTCCTCTAGTTCATGACTGGAGATGATGGTGTTCACTGGAATTACGCTCACACACTCTAGCATGCTCATGCTATTTCCTTCAACCAAGGCTACTGAGCACATACTTTGTGGATTAACTGTCTGCCTACAGAGGCCAGAGAGATAGTATGGCAGGTAAAGCTCTTGCCTTGTATACAGCCAATCTGGACTCAACCCCTGCCATCCCATATGATCCCCTCAACCTATCAGTTGTGATTCTTAAGTGCAGAGCCACAAGTTACTCCTGAGCACAGCCTGTTGTGACCCAAAACCGAAACAAATAAAATCAATGTCTACCTAGAGATCTGAGCATAGATGGAAGAAATTTTTTTTTTAATTTTGACTTCTTGGTTCCTAATGTCTACCGAAGAAATATAAGGAAACAACAAAGAAAACCATCAAATATAAATGTAATTATAGGATGGACAAATGGAAAGTTAGTGCAGATTCAATGACTGAAAATAAAAGGAAAGACATGCTTTCATACAAACTTTGGTTCCACATCCCCAAGAGTTTTAAGAATCAGAACTGACCATGCAAAGTGTTGGAGAACAAGCATTGCTAGCACAAGAGGGAGAGGCAGTGAATCAGGACCCCACTTGGGTTGCACACAATAGAATGACAAAGCACTCCCCACTGTGCTGTGGAGAAAGGGTTCTGGAAGGGCAAGAATGTAGGTGTGTAGGCAGAGGCAGAATTTATCAGTTCTCAGAAATTCTATACGAAAGCAACCTGCCTGTCTGTTTGCTCCTAATGGACACATTTTCAATAGTCTGTTTTCTCTGAACTCTGCAACCGTGGACTCTCACCATTCCCGTTGTTATACTCCCCCACAGTAATTACACAATCCAAACTCAGTAGATGAACTAAGGATAGAAACAAAAATATACTGTTCACATAGAATGGTTATCTTAAAGGCACAGTTATGTGAATTTAGATAAATTATAGATAGCCAGAATTCTCTAAACTAATTTTATGTTTATTTATCTCTTTGATTTCTAAATCCACCTATTTTCCATTCTTAAGGTATATGCATCTATACTACAAACAATTCTTAATATAATTTAGTAATAATATTTTCTAGAACTATGATTTCAGGTACAACATGCAAAACAGTTTCCAATTGGAGCCAACTTATCCTAGTGCTTGATCTATTTACTTTCTTGTTTTTTTCTGAGTAGAACCGCAAAAACAAAAGCAGGTTTATGATTCTAGAGAAAACTCCCTGAGTTCAAATATTTAGTTCAATGTAGTTATGTGACCTAGAAAAGTTATTAACTCTGTGCCACAGTCCCTTATCTATAGGATGAAGGGGATTAATGTTCGTCACCTCACCAAGTTTGTTTAGGTCTTAATGGAAGTATTTATGCAAACCGTCTCACAAAGGCTTCTCCATAGCAAATACTCAAGAATGTCAGCTGTTAATACTGTTGGTCTGCTTATTACCATCACCTGCACCTTTATCACCACCGATATCATTACCTTTGTCAACATCACCACTATCATTACCCTCCTCTCCACCACTATCACCTCCTTCACTACCATTACTGACATAGCACCAATACTTATTACCACCTGATTATGACCTTCAACTGCCTTTTCCTTCTGTGTATTTCTTTCCACCACTCCCCAAAATAAATTCATAGAAATTTTACTCTTCTTTATGTCATTTTTCAATTTCTGTTTCTTTATCTACTCTATGTTTTGTGTTTTGTGGTCACCCTTGGTGATGTTCAGAGCTTACTCCTGGGTATGAGCTCAGGGATCACTCCTGGAAATGCCCAAGGGACAATATAGGGTGCCAGGGATCAAACTCAGGTTAGCCTCATGCAAGTCAAATGCCTTCTCGTAATATTATTCAGCTTCATCTCTATCCACTCTCTATTAAACCTCAAAATTATTGAAAGTTTTCTTTTTTATATTAAACCATTTAATACAGTAATTCATAGAAAATGGAAGGCTGTAGATTTCTGCCAGAACTACCTCTGACACTTTGTGTCTTTCACTCCAACTGTACACAGACACACAGACACTCACACACACATTCAAATTCAAGACTGCACAAACTCCATCCTCACATCATCAGACCCTGACCTGCATCTAGATGCTAGTGCTGAGAACACCTGGCATATGTACCTTCTCTATAAACTTGGGTATACTAACTTTTCTATTGGGGATTCACTTATTTCATTGAAATGAGCAGCTTTCAAAATGCTAGAGGGCTGCCTTCATGTATACTTCTAAAAAGTAATGACTCATTACTCATTTTCTACATGAGCAAAGTGTGGTGACCAATTTGCTCTCTTTTCACAGTCTGCCTGAAGCAGGTGCTCATGTTTCATTTTCCTGATGAGCAAAGAGCAAACACTGCCTCAAGGCTGGCATACAAACTGAGGGCACACTGCTGGCAAAGGCCTGAACTGAGCTCAGTGTGAGCCATGCAAAATGCCTGATAACTGGATGGGGAATGAACAGAAGGAGCCCTCATTCCCTCTGCTGACCTGTCCAATGCAGCAGGAGGCCAGTGTTCTGATGGTTTACAGGTTTCAGGTCACAACTAAAACCATCTCCCTTTAAAAGGTGTCAGTGCTCCAGGACACCTTACCGCTTGTGTTGCAAGTAACTTTCCCTGGGAATTCCCTACCTAAACTTCCCATGAAGAATTTTTAAAACAACATCCCTACTTCAGCTTTTTAAAGTACAAATTCAGGTTGCAATCACTCTCACTTTATACTTCAATGAAAGAGTACTTTCCGTGACTGCTTTGGGTCTAGCCCTGTGTTCAGAATAGGTCCCTTAGATATTCAAAGAGGCACAGGAAATCCCAAAATTAACCCATGAATGGAAGCAGAGGCAATGACATCTGATATCCTAGTAGAAAATCAAGGGGTTCCATCTGCAGAGACAAGGCTCTTCTGGAGACAGATGGATCGAGAAAGAGAAACACTGTACTCCATAGTCTTAGTCAACCTCCCATCATATCAAATCTGCACACAAACACAGGCCTGAGCTCTCAAGCCAAACTTGAGGTGTTTAACAAGGACCAGACTCCAAGGGCATATGTATGCATGAGGTTTCTCTTTCCACTCCTGAGCACAGAGTAATTTTTTTCACCTGCTAACTCAATGTCAGCATCTGAGAGACCAAATTCAGACTAAAGAGCCAGGGGACCGAGCATGTGATGTTTGGCAAAGCAATCATTACAGAGAAACCTCACTTCTAAGGTGGGGAAAAATGAGAGGGTACCCTGAGGAGGATTTGACCTGTATATTTGTTCTTTGAAGGTAAAAATGAATCATGATTCTATGGACTCACTAGCAGTAAAGAATTACTACAAACGCTATGTTTAATGCCAATCTAGGACAAATGGTTTTGGGATAAATCCCAGGGGCCTAGGAAAAAGAATATTTCCTTCATCCCCAGCTTGGCTTTAAACAGTGTGTCACAGGAAACCTCAGAGCAGGATCTGGACCAGAGTTCTTTCTCCACCATCCATCAATTTGGTGCTTGGAGCAACTGTGAGGGCATTCATAGAAACAGCTTTCCCAGCTATGAGGAGGGAAAATGGAATTTCTCTGGGGTCCTTTCAGGACCAATGAGGGAGTTTTATGCCTCTATGTGTTTGTACATGTAAAAACATACAAACATGCATCACTAACATACATACAGTTATTCATACACACATATCCTGCCTATGTTCATGTTTGATCATGAAAGATACATATATTAATATATGCATATACTCTTCATATGTCTATATGCTCATCTGTTCATGCACATGCATACACACATCTATATATGCAAATGCTAACACATATACACATGTGTTTATATATATGCATGTGTGCAAATATGTTAATGCTAATATGTTAACACAGGCACATGCATATACATATATGTATTTATGCAAATATGTGTCTATATATAAATTTACATGTACAGCCACATATATACATGTGTGCATTGGTATCTATATATGTCTACACATACATAAATTCATATGTATCACTATGTATATACAAACATTTATATAAAACACTGATAATAGTTTAGTGTGTCTAAATGATAAACTCATTTAAAAACATAATTTAGGCAGCTGTGTTAGAAAATATTTGTCGTAATGCAATTTTTTCTTTCATAATTACAGACCCATTTGTGATGGTTCATCTGGTGAACAAAATATTGATGAGCTGGCAGGACTAGAACTGTATTTAATACACTGAAAAGAATGTGATTTTCCAAGACAATAACTGTTGTAGAAATAATGATGCTCACAACATTTTCCTCTTGACTATATCTTGAAAAGGAGTTAATATCTATAATTCTGTCCCACATTGGTAAGACTACCCAAGAGCAAGGTGGCCTTTGATAATTTTCCTGGTGTTTGTGTGTGTGTATTTAAGAATTATGGCTCCGGGGATAATTGTCATGCTTGCAGGCAGAAAGTCCTGAGTCTGGTTACAAATATTGGCATTCCTGAGTTGCATCAGCACTAATCATGGACCTTCTATTTATTAATAATTCACTGTCTATTTCTATCATTGTCCTACACAGTTAACACTGGCTAATGCTTCATTCACTCCAGGAATTGGGCAATGTGATTTGCATACTTTAGCTTCTCTAGCCCTTCTCTCACCAGACTAAATGGCACTAATTATATCCCTAGGGTTCATGGAAGGGAATTAAGGCACAGAGAGTTTTATTAACTTGGCCCAAAGTCACCCAGCTTTTGCAGTAGGATATTCTGGAGCCCACCTGATTACAGACTTTTGTTCCCTTTGGCAAAGATCTGAAGGTACCCATGATGAACTATGACAGCAACTGCCACCCCATCCGCCGGGACCACTAGCAACAATGCCCAACTCTGAGAACAGATCCAGGGGAGTCATTGGCACTGCCAAACATATCCTTTTTGATTCTGAAGTTGATTTTATGAAACACATATGATTTTATTAGTTTTATAGATGAGAAAATTGAGTTTGTAGGAGGTTGTCAAAAATCTCACCTAGCTCCCATAAGCTCCACAAATTGAAGCCACAAATCAGACCCAGATCTGCCAGGCTCCCAGTGCTGCACCTTCCAGGGTGTGTGGCTTATAATAGAACTTCTTGGCTCTGAACTTCTCTGCCTGGTTTCTAGAACTGCAGGATCCCAAGCCTTGTTTTGCTCCAAGCCTCCCAGGAGAACTGTGGGCTGTAGCAGGCACTGGCATTTCTGAGGTAAAGGCTGGTTGAGAAGAAAATCAGTGCCTGGAAGTAAAGGTGATCTCAGGGAGAGGTTAGTTGGGGGTGGGGTGATTCTGAGAGGATGTGCTAAGGTCATTCTCAGAAGCACAGAAGGAGAGCTTGTAAAGTGGAAGAATTACAAGAGAGACAGAAGGGCTAAAGCCTAGACTGACTGCATCTGCACCCAATATGGGCACTAGAGAAGGAAAACGAGACAGGTCTCATGCCTTGAGATCTTCTACAATGATATTTCATGAAGTGAACACATGGGTTCACGTAGTCAATGCTCTTCCTCAGACCCCTCATCCTTCTCCTTCACCACTGTGTCCTAAAAGAAGTAGTTCAACTTCCTCTATTCTTAGGAGGACAGAGCAGTATTATTGGAGCACCAGAGATCAGGAACGGGGCTCTTCAGGCCACACATTTTATGGAGCAAAAAGGTTGACTTCCCTTTCCTGTCTCCTGTAATTCAGCATTGACTTGAAGACTCCATTTTGCTCAGTGACAACAGGACCTTTATGATACCTTTTGTTTTCTCTCTGCAGTTTATTACCTGTTCTTCCCTCCCTCTGAACCACCCTCTGGTCTCTATTCTGCCTGTCTTATGACCAAAGAATGGCATGTGGCAAGGGGGAAACATTGGACTCGTGTTTCCCTCCCTTACTTGTCATGAAACTCTGTCATGAGAATCTCTCTCTCACACCACCTTTGGGCTTCTTCTTAGTTCTAGTCAGAATAAGTGGCTTAGAGCTCATCAGACTCACACTCCTTTGCCAAACTGAAAGATTGAAATTCCCCAGCTTTGGGTTCAAGGTTGTGGCTTTGAGTGATACTGGTAGGATCTCACATTAGGCTACTCATCACCCTGATTGCCGTAAAGGTCTTAATTTACATTTCCCTATTGATTGATGAGGTCAAAATATTTACAAATTATCATTCATTGTTTGTTGAGTGTTATTTCATATTAATATAATATTTGATATAATAAAAAAAATTTCCTCCTCACCTTTTTCCTTTTTCCCCCTTCTGCCTCATTCTAGTAGGTCAAGCTTTTAACAACCATTCAGTTGACTTAATTTATTATTTTATCACAGCAACAGTGGGAAATAACTAATATTATGGCTTGTGTGTTTGTTTTTCGGAAATACCTAGCAGTGCTCAGGACTTACTCCTGGCTCCGTGCTCAGAGATCACTCTGGTGAACTTGGGTGACCATATGTGGTGCTGGGGGTTGAACCTTAGTCACCAATGTGTAAGGCAAGTAATGACCTGCTATGTTATCTCTCCAGCTCATAACTAATATTAGTGCATATGCTTTATGTACAAATAATTTGAAGTGCAAGCTGATGAATTAACCACTGAAGTCACACAGAACTGTAGGGTCAGAATTGGGATAAAAAAAGATAGGCATTGTTATGGTTCTTGCCATAAATCACCTTGTTAGGCTACCTCCCATGGTGTGTATAACATTAAATATTTTCTCCTTTAATCTATGACCCACAAGGTGAAGTGATTGCTAATTATTAGACAACTAACATCTTCAGAGAGAGATACTACTCTTTTGAGCCTGGTCTTTCTTCAGCTTAACCATATTCTTTGTATTCTTGTTCTGTGGTTAGTATTGTTCTGAACAATGACAAATTGGCAGCAAACAAGATCAATAATATCCCAACCTCTGGTACTCACATTTCTGAAGCTTAAGTGTAAAACTAGAAAATATGATTTTTTGTAGAGCTGTGTTCACTGTGTTTTACTTAGACTTTGGGTATTTATTTGGACTCAGATATGGAATTATTTACCTATTTCAAAGTACAGAAGTCAACGCAAAGTTTCCAAAACAAGTCCCATATAAAATTTTGAAATGGCAAAGGAGCATTTACAAATACCTGTAATATTAAGTCTTGAACTCTGTGGCTATGCCATCTAAAATGTTGTTGGGAATTGCTTTCCAGCTCTCTGCTCTGAACAATTAGGCTATTTGTGGTACATATAACTGACAAAAGATTTATATCTTGAATGTAAATATGAATGAAACAGTGGCCACAAATACAAAAAGTAAGGGAAGAAGACAAGAGAGAGGTAAGAAGAGACAGGAAAGAAGGGAAGAGGAAATATCTAATAGGAAGGAAATATTTAAAAGAGCACTTCACCAAAAACTGACTGACAATTTGTAAAGAATTCTATCGTATCAATCAATAGGAAATGTATATTAAAGCCCAAATACTGCATTCTAAGTGATATCAGGTATGGAGGGAGGTGTTCGCTTCCCAAGAGGCTGATCCCTGTTCAATCCTTGGGAGCAAATACAGTCCCCAAAGACTGCTAGGAGAGATCCCTTAACGCAGTTCCTGAGATTTGAGGTTGGGACCTTAAATCCCCATACCAAGGAAAATAAAAACCAACCTAATACTATGTATACACAAAATGGTCGGAATTTTTAACACTGTATTGGTGAGGGGCAACTCTAACTCTGCCTTATTGTTACTGGAAGTCCAGATTGTCACAAACACTTTAGAAACTCTTGGGAACTATGAACTCTAGGATCCCTCTCACTGTGTATATATCTTCTCAGAACAGTAGAAAGATGTTCACAGTAGCATCATTTGTTCTAGTCTCAGACAGGAAGCAACTAAACTAAACAATGGGATGTTTGAATTTGGAAACATTCATGCTAAGGCATACACTGCCAAAAAGTATTTAAGTGGATGGTTGTCAAAAATTTATAGTTTTATTATTATTTTTTAAATTTATTATACCACCATGAGAAATACAATCACAAAACTGTTCATGAATAGGTTTCAGTCACACAGTGTTCTAGCACCTATCCCTCCATCAGTGCACATTTCCCATCACCAATGTCTCCTGATTCCCTCCCTGTCCCCCAGCCTGCCTCTATGGCAGGCACTTTGGCTCCTCTCTCTTTCTTTCTCTCTCTCCCTCCTTCCCTACCTTCCTTCTTTTACATGCATTTAGGGGTTATATCTCTTTGCCTATATTCAATGCTCAGTTCTAGCCTGGTATTACAATTTCCAACCATTATTAGCCAACTGGTCCCCACTTTGTATTACCTAACCTCTACTCCTACACACTTGTGGTAGATTCCACTCACTGATAAGCCCTGCTGTTAGTTTTGCCTCCTCCATGTTTTGCCTGGCCTTGGATATTAGTATCATAGTAATTTTTTTATATCCCACAAATGAATGCAGTCATTCTATATCTGTCCTTTTCACTCTGGCTATTTTCACTCAATATGATACTCTTTGTGTCCATCCATTAATAGGCAAATTTCACAACTTCATTTTTCCTAACAGCTTCACAGTTTTCCATAGTGTAGATGTACCATGATTTCTTTATCCAGTCGTCTGTTCTCGAACACTCTGGTTGTTACCAGATTCGGGCTCTTGCAAATACTGCTGCTATGAACATGGAAGTGCATATGGTGTTTCTGCAGTGTGTTTTTTAAACATATTCCCAGGAGTATATTTCCAGGAGTGGCATTTCTGGGTCTAATGGGAGCTCTATTTCTAGATTTTGGAGGAATGTCCATATTATTTTCCAAAAATGCTGTACCAGTCAACATTCCCAAGAACGATGGATAAGAGTTCCTTTCTCCCCACATACACACCTGCTCTTATTCTTGCTTTTTTGGGACATGTGCCAGTCTCTGAGGTGTGAAATGATATCTCATTGTTGTTTTGATTTGCATCTCCCTGATGATTAGTGATGATGATCATTTTTTCATGTGTCTTTTGACCAATCGAATTTCTTCTTTGATGAAGTTTCTGATGATTTCTTCTCCCCAGTTTTTGATGGGGTTGGGTGTTTTCTTCTTGTAGAGTTCTACAGTTTCCTGATATATCCTGGATATTAACCCCTTATCAGATGGGGATTGGGTGAACATTCTTTCCACTCTGTGGGCTGTGTTTCTATCTTGGTCACTATTTCTTTTGAGGTGCAGAGCTTTTATGTAGTTTCATGAAGTCCCATATGTTTATCTTTGCTTTCATTTGCTTTGTTAGTGGTGCTTCATCTTTGAAGATACCTTTAGTTTCAATATTTTGCCTGTTTTCTTTGAGAGTTTTGCCTATGTTTTCTTTGATGTACTTTATTGATTAAGGTTAGATGTTGAGCTCTTTAATTTATTTTGATCTTACTTTTGTGCATGGCGTTAGAAGGAGGTCTAAGTTCATTGTTTTACATGTAGCTGTCCAGTTTTCCCAGCACCACTTGTTGAAGAGACTTTCTTTGCTCCACTTAATATTTTTTGCTCCTTTAGAGAAGACTAAGTGATAGTATATTTATGAGTGTTTGTCAGCATATTCAGGTATCTATGGATACCTGTATCCATAGGTATACAGGTATGTTTTTATTCTAATACCATGCTGTTTTAATTACTACTGCTTTGTAGTACAGTTTGAAGTTGAGGGAGTTGATGCCTCCCATCGTCTTTTTCTCACAGATTGCTTTAGCTATTCGTGGGGGTTTATTATTCCATACAAACTTCATGAATGTTTGATCAATTTCTTTGAGCAATGTCATGAGTATCCTTTTCAGGACTGCATTAAATCCATATAAGGCTCTAGGAAGTATTGCCATTTTGACAATGTTAATCTCCCCAATCCATGAGCAGAAAATATCTCCATTTCCTCATGTTCTCTTTTATTTCTTGAAGCAGCATTTTTGTAGTTTTTTTGTACATTCTTAGTTAAACTAATTATTAGTTTCTTTGCATTCTTAGTTAAACTAATTTGTAGGTATTTGATTTTTCCATGGCACAATTGTGAATGGTATCATTTTCTTAATATCCGTCTCTTCTCATTTGTTATTTGTATATAGGAAAATCATTGACTTTTGGGTATTGATTTTGTACCCTGCCACTCTACTATAGGAATCTATTTTTTTTTCTCGGAGCTTTTAGGTAGAGAGTTTAGGGCTATCTAGGCATAATGTCATGTCAGCTGCAAATAGTGATACTGATGGTTGTCAAAAATTAAACATGGAACAAAAAGAACCTGTGTAACATGAAATAGTGCTTTTGTAGGGAGCAGGAGAGCATGCACTAGATACTAGCAGATGTAAACATATGTATGAATCAATGCATACATGTATATATGCTTGGCTATTCATGTAAACTTATCATAGACATATATTTGCATACATGCATGCCTGCTCTTTTGGGGAACAGGATTGTGAAGGAGACACAGACTTTGGATTTTATACCAGTTTCTTTAGTGGGTTTCAGTAATGCAGCTGTGTCACTGTGTGACTCTTTACCTTGCTGTAGAATTAGATATTCTCTTACTTATTAGATGTATATAATCATTTGGATAAAGAGGAAAGCAGGATATTTCTCTATTTCACATTCAACAAATCCCGGATAGCAACGTGAACTCAACTGAAATAGAAGGGAAATAATCTACTACTGGTGTCTTTAAAAAATCCTCACAACTCTAGTTTGTTCTCTTCTTCATCCATCTTTGCTTCAGCTCTGCCAGCAAGTATGGCCTTCTCCCTCATCATGGCCTTTCCCCTCATCAATGGTGGGGGAAGGTGAGTAGGTCTTCATTTAATCGCACGCTGCGGATCACTCTGGTTCTGAGAGAAATTCCTTAGATACTATTCACCGAAGTCAAGAGTGGGAACTGTTTCTTCAGGGGAAACTGATTTCAAAACCTGTCCCTCGGGTATGGGGAAATGTGATGAAGTGACTCAGAGGATTGTCTTTGAGCTCTTGCTTTTGGCCCTGTGGGGGTATCTAGCTCACAGAGTTCGGCTTCCCTCTGCCCTCACACCCTGCTCAGGGATAGTCCCTAAACTCTGCTTGCTCTTTGGTTCTTTTCCCAGTCTTCACTAATAATTATATCAGAACTGTAATATCCATAGGCGACTACAAGAGTATCCCACCCGCACGGCAGAGCCTGGCAAGCTACCCGTGTCGTATTTGATATGCTAAATACCAGTAACAATTATAGACCTCATTCCCATGACCTAATGGAATGGTTTGAGGCTCTTTATGTTCCTGGAGCAAGCAGGTGCCCTTGGGCTACACTAGCATGTGACAGGACATATGGAGATGTTACTGGGGCCCGCTCGAGCAAATCGATGAACAACTGGAAAACAAGTGATACAACAAGTGAACAAGTGATTAGATGTATATGAAACTCTAACTTTGGGAGAGTGCTGGAGATAACACATGAATAATTGTACCCACATTGCTTGTGGCTGATCCCAATGTGGTGCCCATAGTTCCCTGAGCTGGGTATCCCCAGCTCTACAAGGCCCAAATAGCACTAGACTCTTGAGCTCTGTCTCCCCTAAAACCTTTTTCTTCAAGTCATTAGAATGTAGAACACCTTTCACTTTCTCTCCCTTTCTCTATTTTCCAATGAAATTTGAATGGCATAAACTAGTTCAAGAATTCATCAAGTAAGTATAAGACACTGTGACCCTTTCATGAGTCTGGGGGAAATGTAACAGGGAATATAAAGGGAATGCCTTTGGGAAGGAGATTCTGGGTATTTGCCACTGCACAGCACTTACCTGAAACTCAGTCAACTGCCTCTGGGTGCTTGATGTGGGAAAACAGGACCACTGGACTGTTAAGTAGATTGCATGCATCGGTCCTTTATAATCTGCACAGAACATTTACTCCTGGGAATTCAGGCTCATCGCAAGGCTTTCCAGAGTGCATGATTTCCCCCATGTAATCCTCATTTTTGGAGTGACTGGACTTTTATTGAGTCACTGGAGAAGTCGGTTATCAATAAGGGATGCTTGTTTACTTTAAATATGTGAAAAATAACTTCACTCCTCAGGGGATTATTAATTACTGGTTTACTAATTACTCGGAGACTGCTTTTTTTTTTTTCCAAGAGAGGTCTAGGCAGCTATCTGAATGAATTTTTATTTGGTGGGTAATTAGTTGGATCAAAGAAATTGATTAAATAAAGAAATTCTTTAAATAGACATTATTTAGGTGTCACTTTGATATCACTATTAGTGATGTGTAACAAATTCATTGTGTGATTAGTATTAAGTCTGTCACTTCTTGAGGATCTTTTTAAAACAGATGCCTCTTTTATAGAGGGGGAATGAAGGCAATCCGAGAAATTGAATCCAGAGTCCTCTGTATGCCAGGAATGTGCTCTACCACTGAGCCACATCCCCAACCCAAGGATCCTTTGAGGGAGGGAGAGGAAAAGGTGAAGGCACTCCTGATGGTGCTCTGAGACTACTTCTCTCGGAGCTTGAGGGTCACTTGAGTGCTCAGGGGACCATGTGGTGCCCAGGATTGAGCCTTAGTCTACCACATGCGAGAGCAAACACTCCTGACTCTGTAACTATCTTTCTGGCACTAAGGGATCACTTTAAAAGAAAAGAGGAATCTTCTTTTGGTTGTTTTTTGGTTTTTGGGGTCACACTAGGTGAAGCTCAGGGGTTTCTCCTGGCTCTGCATTCAGGAGTCATTTCTGACAGTGCTCAGGGGACCATATGGGAAGCCAGTAATTGAACCAGGTTCAGGCATTTGCAAGGCAAACCGCCTACCTGCTGTGCTATTGCTCCTGCCTAAAAGGGAAATCTTTCATAAGAACTGGAGTATGCCCTGTACAAGAGCTGTGAGATCTTTTGCATTTTGTTTTGAAACTTTCCTGACAAAATTCAAAGCAAAAGAACATCACAATGCAGAATAAATGACAAATAAAGTTAACATGGTGGGGAAGAAATTCATATTTTCTGAGGCATACTTTAGGGCTGGAGGCCCATTCAGAGGTTAGAATTTCCACACAGGCTTTTCTGAAATGCAGCCTTTGCTCCGATCATTTGGAAAGTTACTTCCTCTGTCATGCCTTTTTGGACCTTCACCCTCTCAATTAAGTAGTTAGTGACTCTGTAAATTGGGTTTTCTAACAGATTGTACAAATTCTACAACATTGTTCTCATTATAACATTCAAGCACACTGTTACACTATAAACTGCTGAAGAAATGGTCTTCCTAATCAAAGGAATCAGACCAATCATCCATTTGCCACATATGAATGAGTTAATATTTAGACTATTCACTTGCAACTGGGTCATTGTTGAGAGTATGTTTTTGTCATTGTTGCTGTTTTGAGATGGATAGAGTTTTTTCCTAATAACGAGACAGATCACCCCTAAGTAATGCTCACTCTTCCACTACATTTACCTAGCATGGCCTAGTCTTAATCGTTCATTTAAAGTCCAACTCAAACAATCTCAGCTGAGGACTTTTCTGCAGTTTCCTAATCCTACAGGCAGAAAGTTCCTGTGCACCTAAAGGCTAAGTGGATGCCCTCTGAGACCCAACCTCATTAGCAGTCATGATAGAAGACTTGGTAGCAAGAGGGGTAATCGCAAGTTCTACGTGGTTCACTACCACTCTTGGTGGCAGCCCTCCTGACATTGGAACACATGTTTTAACTGGGGATGACTTTAACTGCTGGAGCCAGAAAAGGGTCGCATATAATACAAGGTTTTATATTAAACAAAAATAAATTTTCTCTAACTCGAGTTTTCAGACAGGTTGTCCTAATATATTAACTTCTGTCTGTGTTTTGAATAGTCAATTTCACGGTGAAATGAGTTCTTAATAATATATTTACCACCTGGGAGAAATCTCCCAGCCATCTGGAAAGGAGAGGGGATTTAGTGCCTCCAAAAGGAGATTGGATTTTTTCACCATTATTTATTTATTTTTACATCAGTTGGTGAGTGTGTGAGGGACCGTACCTGAATTGCAGTGGCAGGAAGTGGGGCTTAGGCTGCAGGCATGGGAGCCGGGAGCAGGTGCAGTGATTGCAGGAGTCAGAGCAAGACACGAGGTCCTGTGCATCATGGAGTCACCTCTCAGAATGCCTAGGACCGTGAAGCAGTAGCTTCTCTCTTATTGAAGTACTGGCAGGATGCAGACATAGTCAAATGCAGGCTTGTCCTTTGTATGCTGCCTTCTCAGCAGGTGGCTGAACTCCATGATGACTTGAGACCATTACTCACTGGATTTATGAATTGGGTTCCAAACCCAACTCTTGGAGTTTCATTGTTTGCATGTTTATCATGGAAACGAGGACATCTGCTTTACAATATCAGTTGGTTCTGCAGATTCAGTGTGAAACTTGAGAACCAGTTAAAATGAAAAATGTGTGTGTGAGTGTTACACACCTATCCATACAAAGTAGACCACTCAGGGCCAGTGTGATAGTACAGCTGATAGGGCATTTGTCTTTCATGAGGCCAACTGGGGTTTGATCTCCAGCATCCCATATGGTCCCTAAGCAATGCCAGGAGTAATTCCTGAGTGCAGAGCCAGGAGTAACCCCCTGAGCATTGAAGGGCGTGATCTAAAAAAGAAAAAAAAAGACCATTCAAGTTAGTATCAAATGCTAAGCTATTTGTTATCAAATAGGGTCTTAAATTTTCAAGGGAATTCCCATCATTTTGCAGAGGTCATTCATAACACACATATTCTTCTGATCACCTACCTTGTGCCAAGCACTCAGCTACATGTTTCATATGTTCCCAAGAATAAAACTATTTGTGTTCTCTTTGACCTCAGGGTTTCAAGAGGGAGAATGGATAGACAATCAAAGAAAAATTTGGGGCAATACAAGGGAAGTGAATAAAGCATGTAACTAAGACATGTTATTTGCTTTAAGATTTGTTACAGGGGGAAAAAAAGAAAGATAAGAGGGAAAAAAGAAAAGCAAAGAAAGAGAAAGAAAAGAAAAGAAAAGAAAGAAAAGCAATGAAAAGAAACCAAGTAGAAAGAACTTTCAGAAACAGGAGTTCCAGGCTGGGGCAGGTTGCAGGTTGAACAGACCATTCAGGATAAGGCACATCCTTTTTCTTGTTTGGTTGGTTACTGGAACCATGCCCGGGACTCAGGGCTTCCTCCTGGCTCTATGCTCAGAGATCACTCCCAGCAGGGCTGAGGTCCATATGTAATGTCAAGGATCAAACTTGATGGGCCACATGCAAGGAAAGTGCTCTACCTACTATACTATCTCTCCAACCCAAGTTGTATTCTTTTTGAGGTAGGATTAGAGCTAAAACATTTGACATGGGGACCAATCATTTCTGGCAAGGAAGTTGCCAGTACAGAAGACAGGATATAGAGAAAGCAGAGCATGTTCACTGAGATGCTTGGTGGTCAGTGACTGAAGCCCAGTTAGCACTTTTAAAAGTGAGAATATTGGAACAGGAAGCTAGGAGAGCTGGAGGGCTCACTGGAAGGGCCCCATACTCTGAGAGATGAGCTATGTTCACAAAGAATCAAAACCAATCATGACTCTTTTTTGCTGCAGTGTTGAGACTAGGTCTGAATAACTGTGGACAAGTACAAAGCCAGAGAGAATAGTTTAAAAAGGCTATTATAGTCATCCATGGAATAGATAGTGGGATCTAGTCACTGTGCCAACTGCATTGCCATGGAGTAGTGTTCCATTTAGGTAGAGCTTTCTAAAGCAGAGAAGTTTAATCTCCTGATGAACTGAATTTAGAGTATGAGAAAGAAGGCAGGCATGAACATCTGGCCTGGACCCCCCATCAGTATGGGTGTACACTCCACTGGGCAGGGAACCCCTTGGGGGAGCATGTATGTGAGAGGAATTCGTTAGGAACTGGCTTTGGGAGATGCTGAGTTTGTGTGACTATGAGACATGGGTAGGGTGGAAGAGCTGGCTATGACCCACTTTTCAGTGCAGATTTGTACCAGAGACACGCATGTCTGTAGGTGCTTGGTCTATCAGAGTTCATTAGTTCTATAAGACCACACATCATCACCAAAGATGGGAAGAAAAGAGTGAAGGACTGAGATCTTCAGAACTCTGAAGTCTCTGAATTCCAAGTACTGCATATGGTTCCCTGAACACTACTAGTAGTGATTCCTGAGCACAGAGCCAAAACCAGGCCCTAAGTAAACACCCAGTACCCCTTGTTCCCTAAAAGAAGAGTGTTGACATTTACTCACAGCATCAACATTTATTGTCTAGTTCTGTGCTAGGGATTGGTGCTATGATGACAAAGAACTTCCACACACTAAGAATGCTCAGCATCAACGGCAATGATGTCCCACCTACAGAAATTCACAGGGATGGGGCCATTCTCAATGGCCAATGTGCTGGTGGGTCAGGCATGTAAGATGAGGCCCCAGGGAATTTCAAGTCACTCCAGAGAAGATTTGCTGATGAGCCATGAGTGAAAACACGTGACAAGAGAATTCCATCTGGAATATAAGAAGATTGACATGCCATGATATCTACAACTGTCATTGCATTTTATTTTCCAACTGAAGGGAGCAAATAAGTGATAAAGGAAATAAAATTTAAAACAAATGCTTATTTTTCAAATGTATAAAATCAGGTTTATGGTTGTGGGGAAATGATCTAGAAGGGAGAACAATACCAGCCTGCAAGTGTCTGCTGGAACAGTAGGAGCCAGTCTGTGCAGATGTCTTGGGATGAGAGGAATGGAGTTTTGGTGTTGGATGCACCAGGGAGGGGGCTCTGAGGGGGTACTGTTGGCTGGTTGGGGCTGTCAGCAGAGAGGGCTGCTAGACTCTCCTGGAACCATTTTGCTTTTCTCAGTGGAGTGAGATTATGAGGTGATTCTGAGGTTGATGGAAGTACAGTCCAGGGTTGAAAAGGGAGAGTCAGACACAGTCATCTTAGGGAAGAGACTGTGAATAAACCAGCAATATGGGGCCCAAAGGAGGCTTTGACAATGGCGTTTAACTGAGATCATTCCATTTCTGGTCAGCTAAATCAATTAAGGACACATTTTTGAAATATTTTATAGGTCATGAACCATTCTTGGCTCCGGAGATAGCAAAATGAGTTGGTTGTGGCCTCTTCCCTCGAAGAACTCACAGTCCTGCAGCAAGAGACCGAAATATGAAATCAATAGCTGTAATAAATTGTGATAATTCTGTAATTGAGTTATACTCACTGTTTGGGGAATTACTGCCAAGTTCTGTTGCCAAATACAGTGACATTGCAAGCTGGCAGGGTATTTCACACAGACTCAGAATGGGGTTCTTCCGAGTTACCTTCTATTGACACCATCAGCATTTATTAAGTGTCCAGCTCTGTGCTAGGGGTAGAGCTTCGATGGCCAAAGCAGCACTTCCACACCAGGGGCAGCAGTGATATCCCACCTGCACTTCCAGTTTCGAATCACCTGGATGCTTTTTAAAAGTCTGGATACCCAGGCTGTACCCTGTACCCATAAGTCAACTATTTTAAAGTTCCCCAGTGTTTCTAATATTCAGTTAACAAAAGCAGAGAGGGGAGAAAACTGTTGGTTTGGTGGGAGGGACAGAGCAAATAATAGAAAGTGCAAATATAGATGTGCATAAATGCAATAAGATAGGGCTAGCTGGAGGCATAGGGGAGCCCCGCTTTTCAAGAAGGGGAGCTTGAAAAGTGTTCCCAGAAGAAGCTGTCTGGGCTGAGTGAAGAATGAATGTGTACTGTAGGAGGTCATGGAGGGGCTGTGTACAGCTGTAGTAGCAGAAAGAGCAACCTCTGTGACAGGGAACAACCTTTCCCATCAGAAACTTTGCGAGGGTTTGGTAAATTCAGGAGAGCAGGGAAGTGACACGAAGCGTTTAGTGGTCAGTTGGCTGAGGTCAAGTGGGAAACTACAAATTTCCCAATTGCCCTCAACTCAGGATTAATAATCCCCTTTCTAAGATGACCCCAGGGGCTCTTGTATTCTAAAACTGGCTTCATTGGATTTACTGAGCCAGGGAGAGCCACACTTGGGAGCATGTCAGTAGGGAGAGACTAAAATAGAACATGTGGTAGCGTTCTTGAGACTGGAGGACAAGTCAGTGGGTTATTGATGAACCAAGACTGACTCGGAATTTTCCAACAAGATGAATCATTACTACAGTCAGTGGGTTTTGGCAGGGCAGCGGGGCTGAAACATAGGAGCCCCTCAAGTTACTGTTAAATCAGTCTGGTCTCATCCAGATCTATTCTGTCTTTTGGTTTGGTTTTGTTCTTTTGGGCAACACCCAGTTAGTTATGTTCAGAGCTTATTACTGGTAATGTGGTCAGGGATCACTTCTGGTGGAGGCTGGGGTACCACATGGGGAGCCAGGGATCAAACCTGGGACAACTGTATGCGAGGCAAGTTCCTTCCCTGCTGTATTGTCTCCAGGCCAAGTTCAGGATATATTCTGGAATCAAAAGGTGTGAATGAGATGGCATCGGAACTGACATCGTGTGTGTCTGGAATTGGTCCTGCCTATTTGCTCTGTGAGTCATAGAGGGACTGTAGTTTATGTTTCATTTCTCAGGCTTTCTTGTGGTGTGAAAATGTGGCACGGGGGAGCAGAGCACTGAGACTCAGGAGCCTGCCATAAAACAGTGTCCACTAATCTGCTGACACCTGGAGGTGACCTAAAGATGAACAGCATCACCTACTGAGCATGCGTGCCAGGCATAATAAGGGAGCGCTCAGCCAGGCAGACTTGGTTTGAACAGGCACTCTTGAAGGCAGCATATTCATGGACTTTACCATTGAGGAAGGACATTTGCTGATGCTTTTTGTGCAAACGCTGTCATAATTATCAACAGCTGTAATAAGAGTATTCCAAATACCTAAAACCCATGATGAATAATAAAACACACAGGCATATATTCACTTCCCATTTTGCTCACATCCTATCCTTTTTGCCTTGATTTTTTTCTGATGCCTTTGGCAGATATATAAATGATTCCTGTTAAACTGATGTTTTCTCTTTTTCTTCTTTGGTTTCATCATACTCATTATTTTCCTCCCTCCACAGAGGTACCCATCATAGTACATTTATTACAATGATTTCTTGTACATCATTGTACATTTATTACAATGTGGTTTCTTTTGCCTAATTATGACGCTTTCTATATTTTTGGGGACACATAGAGCAGTGTTCAGGGCATACTATTGTTTTTAATCTTAGGGACCACTCCTGGAGGTGTTTAGGGGACACTATGGGGTGCCGGGGATTGAACCTGTGCCATCCACAATGCAAGACAAGTGACCTACCCACTGCACTATCTTGCTGGCCCCAAATTACAATGCTTCTGTGTGAAAATATAAGATAATACTGTCTGCCATAGTTCTGAACTTTTAGAAATGATCTTAATCTGATTGAATGCATTGAGCTCTTTGCCTTATTTATGCATCATAGTTTCCCAGATTTGATTTGTTTTTTATATATATTCCTTTCTTTAAATTTCAGTGTGGTGTTCTAAACTATAAATATACTGCTGCGTTGGGACTCTCCATTGTTACTAGGCAGTTGGGTTGTTTCCAATGATTGCAAACAATACTGCAGTTAGCAGCTTTATTTGGGGCTCCTTGTGTACATGTGAGGGAATTACTGGGTGTAGTGGAAGATCACCTTCAAAATTTCTAGATATTGCCAAACTGCTTGATAAAATGGTTTTCTACCATTTTATGATCTCACTAGGTGCATGTGAGGAGGCAATTTACTGGGTGTATAATGATATCTTATTGTTGTTTTAATTTGTATTTTCCTGATTACTAGTGTTGCTACCAGCATCTTTTCAAACACTTATTGGCTATTTGGGTTTCCATCTTACTGAACTGCCCACTTTTCCTATTAAGGCTTTTTCCCCTATCTTAGTTAGTAGGCAGTTCTTTTTTCACACTTTGGATATTAATTCTTTTATAGTTATGGCCGTTCCAATTGATACTTTTCCTCTCTTACCTATGACTTGCAATTTCATTCCTCTGGAATGATTTTTTTTTGCTGTTGTTGCTGGTTTCTTTCTCTCTCTTTTTGTTGTGTGGATGAATAATACATAAGAAAAACTCTTCTGTTTTATATTTTCTTAGAATTCAACTAAACTACATTTTTGTGTGTATATGTTTGTGTGTTCACATTTTAAAAATCTTTATCAGTCTTTAAAAATATTTTCTGATAACAACTGGGGACATTGTTTAATGGATCTGAGTTTGAATTTCAGTCCCTGGTCCAAGGCATTGACAGGTCTGACCTTGGGAGACCACTTCCAGAGTGACTCTGGTAGCCTCTGAGAGTGCAGGACTTGAATAAGGTCTGTATCTTCTGGCCTCCAAATTGAGTGGTGGACCTGGTTGCAAGAAATGGTCTTTAAGCTCTTAAGTACTGCTTGGGGATGCCCCTCGAAAAACAGTTTTGTGGGACCATATAGATAATTCAGCAAGTAATGCACATGCCACGGGTATGGTCAACTGGAGTTTGATCCACAGAATCAAGTATGGTCCCATAAATTCTGCTAAGAATGTTAACTGTGGACATAGCTAGGCGTAAGCCCTGAGCACTGCTGAGTGTGAGTGTGGCCCAAGAACAAACTAACTGATCAAGCACCCAAAAAAAATCTTGTGTATTCTAAAGCTAATAAAGCATTGCTCTTCTGATTCAGTTGTTTTATCCTCCTACAGCTAATTTTTCTGTGAGATTAAATAAGGAATTTCAGCTTTATTTATTGATTTCCTATGAACCTCACTGGCCTAACCATCTTCAGTCTAGTTTCCATATTATATAATGTCTTGGATTTGCCCTCCTCTTCCTGTTTTATTTGTACTCTTGTACTCAGGGCATACTATCTTAGCAATCCTTATGAAATATATCTCCACTTCTTCTTCTTCAAACTCACCTTGGCTATTCCTGACTTTTAGTTCATTTTCCTAAAATTAAAGTCTTGGATCACACAAGATTCTCTGGATTGATCGACTGGTATTGCACTATATTAAATGAATGTGATACTTTGGGTGAATTAACATACTTGTGACATAAGTCTTGCTACTCGTGAACTTGCAATGTGCTTCACTGATTCAGTGCTCCTTTCTTGGCTTCCAATCATCCTATAATGTTTGTTTCAAGCACTTCAGGGAGGTTTTGCTGTTGTTCCCACAAATCTTCTTTTGTTGCTGTTAGGGTTTTCCCTCTAGGCCCAGGCAGCTAGCATACGGGCTATGTTACTGCCTGCCAACCTAGTTTGAATTCCCAGTACCACACAGGGTTTCTCGAGCAACACCGGGGTCTCTCCTGAGCCAGGGGGTAGCATCTGAGCATAACTGTGTTTGGTCTGAATATCCCCTCTCCACAAAATACTCTTTCTACTAATGTTTTAAAAGTTTTCTCTCCTGAGCCAGGGGTAGCATCTGAGTATAACTGTGTATGGTCTGAATATCCCTTCTACACAAAATGCTCTTTCTACTTGATCACTTGATCACTTGAATCCCGTTATTCATCGATTTGCTTGAGCGGGCGCCAGTAACATTTCCATTGGACCCTATCACGTGCCAATGTAGCCCAATGGCATCTGGTTGATTCAGGAATATGAAGAGCCTCAAACCATTCCTTCAGGGTCTTTACAAGAAAGTCTGACCATCTTGTAAGTGGGCGGCCACGTGATCTTTTGATATCCCATGGGATCCAGTCGGTAATGACTCTAGTCCATCGGTTGTCTCTAAATCGCATTACATGTCCAGCCCATCTGATTTTCGATGCCTTGGCAAACGAGACAGCATCCCTGATTCTGGAATAGCGACGGAGGTCAGAATTCCGATTCCTTCTCTCACTTGAGTGAGGCATGATATTCCAAGCATAGCTCTTTTGATTCCTCTCTGGGAGACCCGAATAGCATTCTCATCCTGCTTTCATAGGGCCCAGGTCTCTGAGGCATATGTTAATACAGGGAGAACGGTAGAGTCAAAGAGATGTGCCCGGAGCCAAAGATTCTTTGTCCTTTTAGCTATTTCTTCGATGCCTTTGAAGGCATTCCATGCCGCTCTCTTCCTCCTGCGCAGCTCAGGTTTTAGGTCGTTCATCATGTTGATTTCTCGACCTAGGTACACATAACTGCTGCATTCAGAGATGTTTGTTCCATTGAGAGTGAATGGGGCATCTGGAACTAGTTCATTCTTCATGAACATAGTTTTCTTTAGATTCAGCTGCAGACCTATCTTTCCACATTCTCGGTCAAAGTCAGCCAGCATTTGTGCCGCTTGGCTAATGTTTGGTGTTATTAGAACGATGTCATCAGAGAAGCGGAGGTGGTGTAGTTGCCGACCATGTATCTTCACTCCCATTCCTTCCCATTCTAATTGTTGCATGATGTTCTCGAGGGTGGCGCTGAAGAGTTTTGGTGAAATGGTATCACCCTGTCGAACCCCTCTTTTCACATTAATGATCACTTCTTTGTAGAATGGTGAGATCCTGGTGGTAAATCCGTAATACAGCTCACAAAGGATCTTGATGTATTGGGTTTGAACACCCTGTTTGGCTAGGGGCTTCGATGACTGCTTCAGTCTCCACAGAATCAAAGGCTTTCTGTAAATCAATGAACGTGAGACAGAGTGGCATCTTGTACTCCCTACAAACCTCAATGAGCTTGGTTACCGTGTGGATATGGTCGATTGTGCTGAATCCTTTCCGGAAGCCTGCTTGCTCGCATGGTTGTCCTTCATCTAGTGTTCTGCTAATCCTGTTCAGGATGACTCGTGTAAACAGCTTGTAGATGACAGACAACAGGCAGATGGGGCAATCGTTGCCAATGTTGTGAATGTCTCCCTTCTTGAACAGTAGAACTGTCCTGCTGGTTTTCCATTGGGAGGGCACCTTGCATTCAGAAAGGTCGTGTGTGAAGAGCCGAGCTAGTGTATTGATGAGTACCGACAGCAGATTCTTCAGGTGTTTGGTTCTGACTTTGTCTGGGCCTGGTGCTGTTCCCTTCTTTACTGACAAGATGGCATGTCGGATTTCAGAAGGGAGAACGTTGGGAATGACATATCCATCGTGTGGAATTTGGTATGCGGGCAGGTGGATGTGGCTATCAAAGAGATTTGAGTAGAAGTCATGGATAATCTTTTCCATTGCCTTTCTGGAAGATGTGATAGATCCATCAGGGCGTCAGAGGGCAGTCATCTTGGTCTTATAGTTGGCAAAGGACAGGTGGGCAGTGCGAATGCTTTTCCCGGCTTCTGCTGAATCTTCCAGTATTTCTGCTCTTCTGTCTTTGAGGTCTTCTTTTATCGCTTCTCTGCACTGTTTAGCAAGCTTGGATGTTAGCATTTGGTCACCTGAGGCTTGTGCCTTGCCATGTTGGCGAATGAGCCTCGAGAGTTTCTGAAGACAGGCGTCCTTTTGTGTCTTCTCTCTCTCTCAGCATTCTTCGCACAATCATGGAGGTGCTGAACCAGTCGGTTGTATTCTTCATCGATGTCGCCAATGATGGTATCTTCCCATGTTGCTGCAATGGTGCCAAAGAGTTCTCAGTTGGTGGTCATTCTGGGAGTTCTCTTCTTAAACTTTGCAGCCTTTTCTCCCCGTTGCAGGAAGTAGAATTTTGCACCGAAGGAGACGGTGGTCTGATCCTGTTTGGAATTTGGGGACAACAGCTACATCGGTCAGACAAAACCGCCAATTGAAGATGATGTGGTCTATTTCATTGTGGAACTGTCTGCCAGGAGATTCCCATGTCCAACGTTTCGCTTCAGCTTTCTGGAACTGTGAGTTCCCATGAATGGTCTTGGTGGACATGATGAACTCAGATAGTCTCTCACCCTGTTCGTTCCATTCTAGGCCATGGGTCCCGATGTGGAGTTCTTCAGCCGTTCTTCTTGGTCCTATCTTGGCATTAAAATCACTGACTATGATCTTGTAGAAGGTGTGATCTTTTTTATAGAACTCCTCCAATTCCATGTAGAATTTCTCAATTTCATCTTCTTTGTATGTGGATGTTGGTGCGTAGACAATGAAGATAGAAATTGCTGGCAGTGGGCCACATCTCTTCAAGTGTAATCGTCCTATTCTGTTTGTAAGGCATTCAAATGAATCAATGTTTACGGCCATGTTCGTGTTGATAAGGACACCAACGCCACCGATGCCTCTTTTCGTCGCATGTTCCAAGGAACAGTTCTTCTCCAGTGTCAAATACAGCATGATGCAACTGACGCCTCCTCGTCTAAGTCAGACCTATGATGTCGTACTTGATCTTTTTGCTTGCAGCATCAGATCCTCAATATATGCTTCCAATGTCAGTGTACGTGCGGTTGAAAGTACAGACAGTCATTTTAGTCCTTCTTCGCTTTGGCAGCCTAGGATGGCCATGAAATTATGTCTGGCACTGCTTGTTTGCCTTTCTTACTGCTGCCGTATTAAGGGCTCTTTCGGGGTCAGGAAAATAAACATTTCTGTTACTGGATTTGGCATATCGAACACGCATCGGACAGCTTGCCAGGGCTCTGCCATGCGGGCGCTATATTCTCATTAATTTGTGGGACTCTCTCAGAGGGGTGGGTTGAATATTTATGGTAATTTGGAGGTAAATCGCGTGGCTGCACAGTGGCCTCGCGCAACGGGGAAAGCTGGTTTCTGCTCTGCCGGATGTACCTGTGTCTTAGGCTCAAGCATTCCTGCGCTTGAAATACTCTCCTCTGAAGGGCGGGTCTCTGCGTGGTAGGTCCTTGTAGGCTGAGTTTCTGACAAGCCAGGCTGGAGACTGGATTAATCTGGGGCTGGAGACTGGATTAGTCTGCTGGGTGGAGATCTTACCTGCTGCATAGTGTGGATTGTGAACTCTTTCATCAATTTTCATCGATTTGCTCCAGTGGGCGCCAGTAACATTTCCATTGGACCCTATCACGTGCCAACTCTTTCTACTAATGTTTTAAAATTTTAAGTGTGGCTTATATTTGAAAATGTAATTATTTCTAGATAGATCTTCAGCAACTTTACTAAAGTCACATATTGCTTCTAATTAACCTTTAGAATTACTTGCCGTTCTACATTGACAGTGATGAGAGATCATTACATGGCGTCTGTTGTTTTTTCTTCTTGATTCCAGTGATTTTTATTTCTGATGTTTCCTCTCTGCTAACTCTGATCCCTTTCATACCATTGAGACAGAGCAGTGTGAAGAAACATCTGCTTTGTTCTGACCCCAAAGTGGTTCCATATATTTCCATCAACTACTTTTTTTTTAAGTTAAGGATCCCCATTATAATCCTTTTCTTTTTGAGTTTCTATTGTGAATGAATCACATTTTGTTCCATTGTGTGTGTGAGTATGTGTGTGTATGTGTATGTATTTGGTTTTGGAACACACTGAACTATGGTCAGGACTTATTTTTGGCTCTGCAGTTAGGGATCATTCTTGACAGGGCTCAAGGAGCCATATGGGGTTTTAGAGATTGAACCCAGTTTGACCTCATGCAAGAGAAGCATCTTACACACTCTACCAATCTCTCCAAACCCATGGATTGTCCATGTATATTGAAAAATAATATTGGGGATATTTTTTAATTTCTCAAATTATAACCATTCCATAAGTTCCTCAATATATCTACTACATGTAACTCAGAGTCTAGCTCTGAGTCTAACTCTGAGTCTAGCTCTGAGTTCCTTCCAAAACAGGAAGGAAAACCAAACAGGAGACAAAAATAAACGGGGTTGGTGAGAATGGTGTTCATAGTCTAGAAGGGACTAAAGAGCAGTTCTTGATTTTGGGAAAATCTGTTCCCTAAAAGCCCTTATACCACATTGTTGCATCCCAGTGTAGTTGAAAGAAGAAACTTGGAAGCATGACCTGGCAGCTGGTCACCAAGGCACTCACTGAGGTTCTCTGACACTAGCTGTGTCTCTATGACCTGACTGGCCTAGTTAGACACTGCTTTCACCACCAGAGGAAAAATCACTCCTGGAAATGGTCTATTTGTGAAGTAAAATTTTATCAAAATTCATGTACTTTGTCATTAGCAACAACAACAAAATTCATCTCTGGTTTTCATATCTTGATAGGTGAGCAGGTCTTTTTCATCCTTTTGTGATCCTGTCTTCTGCTTTCAGTACCACAATTTTCCAGATTAATAGGAATCTTTTTTATCTTCACTGAAATGGCTCACTTAGCATTGGAACAATTTATATCCTGCATTCTTGTTATAACTTACCTGTTAATATTCTGTGCTTGATGGTGGCTCTTTGATTTCTGATAACCTATTGTTTTAAGTCTCACATGTCTAATGTGATGTTTCCATAGTTTCAGTTGTGTTTTATATTCATTTTCAAATATGACATTAAATGTTGTTCCTGTTAATTAAATGATTCTTTTGAGTTTATTATCAGCTGTTATTTAGTTGAATGCAAAGTAATGCCTCTCATGGAATTTTCTCCTGCTTTTTATTTCTTTGTTTTTCCTTTTTTTCTCCTAAGCTGACATTAGTGCAGGCTTAATAAAGGTGAGGCTTCAGTTCTGAGCATTGCCATGAAGTCGTAACATCAGACCTCGGTCATAATGACAGTTACAGTTTCTGGTTCTGCTGTCACAGTTTCATTTCACATCTCTTTCATTTGCTTATAAGGATTCTGGGCATACTGCTATGGTGTTCTGAATTGGCTTTCAGTTTTTGTGAAATCAAAATAATAATTATCATATTGAGTTATCATAAAATTAAATGATACGACATTTAGTCTCAGAAGCTTAGTGATTACTAATGAATATTAGCTTTTATTTTATATAAAATTTATTTCAAGAATTTTATTAAATAATATGATTGTAATTGAGAAGAATTAAAAGAGGAGAAGCAGGAGGACAAGAAAGGAACAGTAAGAAGAAAGCAGAAATAATGGGAGGAGGAAGAAGGGAGGAGAAAGGAACAGTGAGAGGAAAGCAGAAATAACAGGAAAACTCAATGAGGGAAGAGCAGGATCAGAAGTGGATGTCTACATCTTGACTCAGAGCAGAGCATTATGCAGAGTTTGTGAAGACTCTCCCTTCTGGAACAGTATCCTCTATGGCGCTATGTCACTGGACCCAAGCAGTTCCCTCTCCACTTCCCGCTGGACTCTAGCAGTACCCTCTCCACTTCCCTGTACTTGCCGTGGCTGTTGCAATAGGCCCGAGGTGAACAGTCACTTCTTCAGTCAATCATGAGGCCTCTCTTCATGCCTCAGAGTCTGGAAGATGCCTGTGATCAGGAGCCAGCAGTGGGTGGGGAGTTGTGTCAAGCTTCTATGACAGGAAAGAACCTACAGGAGATAGTGCCATGGCTTCCACACCAGAGCTGTGAATTGCCTTCCCAAAGCCTGAGTCAAATACATGCGACTCTATCCTGTACATTCCAAACAAGTTGATGAGATTTAAAATCATTTTGAGCAGTTGCCTTCCATTTGCTTTGCCTTTTAATACAACAACGCTATCTTACTATCTGCACCACTATCAATCTTTTCCTATAGGTAAGGGTTTGTTTTCCTGTTGTCTGCTCTATTGCCATCTTCCAGCCATGGCTGGAACTCTGTGCTCTGTCCCTGAGCAAAGAGAGGACACAGCTGCATTTAAACTGGCAATGCTGCATCCCGGGTAATCAGACCTCATTTGTCACATTGCCTTTCACTCTAAAAATAGGCTACTTATTTTATGAGTCAGGATATTGGACACATTTCCAGGACTTGGTATTAATTACCACCTACAAGGCAACTATCTATATTAGGAAATCAATGTTGTTGCCATTGAATTTTTTCTTTTATTTATCTTTTATGGGCCACACCTGGCAGTGCTCAGGGGATACTTCTGGCTCTGCACTCAGGAATTACTCCTGGTGGTGTTCGGGGACCATATGGGATACCAGGGATCAAACCTGGGTTAACTGCATGCAAGGCAAACAGCTTCTCTGATGTACTATCTCACAGTCCCAGATTCTAAAGTCTATAAGTCTTCCGTAGCTAGATTCAGGCACATAATAAAAGGTTTCTCCATCACTCCGACAAGAGCTAACTGAGGTGATAAGAATATCCAAGCTGGATTCCTCTCTGACCCATTCTGCAATAACTCCACAGAAATGTCGGTGGGGGATGCAATTTCCCAAAAGGAATAGAAGACCACATCATCCATAAATTGCCTGTTGCTCATCACTCTGCAATTTGGTAGCTTCAGGGTTCATGGAGTGCCTTTGCTTGGGGTAGTATTTAATACACTGCCAGTATGTTACTAAGTTTATTAAGATTATTAGGAATGTGCCCTTCTTCCCTTCACCATCCACCCACCAAGTATTTGATCACTTTTGTACTGTGACAGACTAGAGCAGTCCTCAGAGCAGAAGCTCAGGGGCAGACATGGGGGCACAGCCACAACATAGAGCAATAAGCTTAGAGGAATCTGAGCCCCCAGAGGGCTGCCCCCTAATTCATACCAGAAGGATCAAGGACACATTAGTAAGGCACCATCAGTCTCTGTACAGATGTCTGGGCTTTCTGAACATGGAAGGTGGAACTCAGGAGAGGGCTATGGCAAAACCATCTGCACGAAAGGGTCAGAACAAGGGCATGGCTTTGAGAAATCCTCATCAAATGCTGGGCAGCATTCAGTGTTGCTGGAATACCAAGTGAAGCAACTGAAGCCCATGTTGGGCAGAGCTGGAGAGAAAGAGGAACAGGTCAGACATACCTACACCTGGGAGATAGGTTTGATGTGGAATGGATGGTGGCAAGCCTGAGTGGATTTTCCACAAGGAAATAAGCACTGTGTAGTTGCTATGTTGTAGAAGCTGTTTCATAATTGATGGCAAGAATATCAATGAAGAAATAGAAATCATATGAACTGCACATGTGAGCAAGCTGGCTTCCGAAAAGGATTCAGCACAATCGACCATATCCACACAGTAACCAAGTTCATTGAAGTTTGTAGGGAGTTCAAGATGCCACTCTGTCTCACGTTTATTGATTTAAAGAAAGTCTTTGATTCTATGGAGACTGAAGCAGTCATCGAAGCCCTAGCCAAACAGGGCATTCAAACTCAATACATCAAGATCCTTCATGAGCTGTATTATGATTTACCACCAGGATCTCACCATTCTACAAGGAAGTGATCATCGATGTCAAAAGAGGGGTTCTGCAGGGTGATACCATTTCACCAAAACTCTTCAGAGCCACCCTCAAGAACATCATGCAACAATTAGAATGGGAAGGACTGGGAGTAAAGACATATGGTCGGCAACTACACCACCTCCACTTCGCTGATGTGGTGTTCTAATAGCACCAAATATTAGCCAAGCGGCACAAATGCTGGCTGACTTTGACTAAGAATCTGGAAAGATAGGTCTACAGCTGAATCTCAACAAAACTATGTTCATGAAAAATGAACTATTTTCAGAGGCCCCATTCACTCTCAATGGAACAAACATGTCTGAAAGCAGCAGTTATGTGTACTTAGGTCGAGAAGTCAACATGATGAATGACCTAAAACCTGAGCTGCACAGGATGAAGAGAGAGGCATGGAATGCCTTCAAAAGCATCAAAGAAATAACTAAAAAGACAAAGAACCTCCCGGCTCCGGGCACATCTCTTCAACTCCACTGTTCTCCCTGCATTAACATATGCCTCAGAGACCTGGGCCCTAGGAAAGCAGGATGAGAACGCTATTCGGGTCTCCCAAAGAGGAATCAAAAGAGCTATGCTTGGAATATCACGCCTCACTCAAGTGAAAGAAGGAATCTGGAGCTCCAACCTCTGTCGCTGTTCCAGAGTCAGGGACACTGTCTCATTTGCCAAGGCATCGAAAATCATTTGGGCTGGACATGTAATGTGATTTGGAGATGACCACTGGACTAGAGCCATTACGGACTGGATCCCACGGGATGTCAAAAGATCACGTGGCCGCCCACTACAAGATGGTCAGACTTCTTCGTCAAGACCCTGAACAAAATGGTCTGAGGCTCTTTGTATTCCTGAAACAACCAGATGCCATTGGGCTACACTGGCACGTGATAGGGTCAAATGGAAATATTACTGGTGCCCGCTTGAGCAAATCAATGAATAATGGGATGTCAAGTGATCAAGTGATGAACTGCACAACTTCATCAGGAACTCAGCGCAGTGCCAGGCTTGTGATGTATTAGTTCCCTAACAATAGAGAACTCAGCAAATCATGGCAAACCTGAGGCAAGCAGCAAACATTTACTGTCTTACAGTGTCTTAGAAACCATTGGGTCAGGAGTCTGGGCAAGCCAGACTGAGTCCTCTGGTTCTGGATCTACTCTAAGACTGATCACTACAAGGCTAGAGGTATCTGAAGTGGGGTGGGATCCATTGAGCAGATGGGGTCATTGTTAGCAGGATTCAGTGCTTCCTGGAATGTTACCAGGAGCCACAAGACTTTTGCATCCAGCATCTTTCAACATGGTGACTCACTTCCTAGAGGTGGAAAATGAGAGAGTCGCCATAGTAAGCAAGGTGGAAACCCTGGTCTTCATTTCTTAATGTGAGAGACTGATGATGTCCTGCCCATTGTGTTCTTTTCCTCTAGTTAAAGAAAGCTATTAGGCTCAGTCTACACTAGGGACACGGATTTACCTCAGGGCATAAACACAGGTTGGGAGAGTATCTCAAGGATCCATATTGGAAATGTTCATTATTTGACCCAGAGTCATAGTACAGCAGATAAGGTACTAGCATTGCACATGGCCAACCTATGTTCGATCCTCAGCACCACATATGGTCTTCTGAGTCCCACCAGGAGTGATCCCTAGCAAATAGCTTGGAGTCAATTCTGAGCACCCATGAATGTGGCCCAATAACCAAGAAACAAAAGAAAGAAAAAATTCCCTTATATATTGGATGTTTGATGGAAAAATGAAAGATATTTTCTTTCTATTTGTTGTGTCTGTCCTTTGTAGAAGCGCCATCTGAGAATGTTATAAAGAAGTCATTAATAGACATTTTTCTTCAGGAGTTCTAAAGTTCAGATACAAAGTCAGTATGAAAATATAAGATAGTGTGAATTCTTCAGGACAGGGGTACTCCCTATGATACTGAGTGCAGTGGTATGGGCCTGATGATTCAGAGCTCAGGTTAGGCAAAGTGATTCTGCTCTGGACCAACCCAACAGCTACACCAGGCTCCCTGGGATATACATCATACAGAATGGTGGTTGGTAAGGAGGCAAGCGAGGAGGGATGTGGTGCTAGGAATTGAAACCCAGGGTCCTGTGCATTGTAGACATGGGCTCCAGCCCTCTGAGCCATCTCCCCAGCATGAAATAATTAGCTTAATCTCATGCAAATGTCCTTTCCTCTGACTTTTATCATTCATTCCCTTGGATTTCAGCTAAAAATATTTTTTGCAATAGATAAAGCCATGAAATCCTGCCAATAGCCAGATGATCAAATAAAAGTTTTCTTAGTTATTCTTCTACAAGTTGTTTCTTTCCCAACACCATTTATAAGGTCAAGCAGTAACCATTGGCAGCATTGCATCATTCACTTTCCAGATGATGGGATTTCAGTGGTCAATGCAACTGGTCACTACCTAAAAGTCAATGAGGAAGGGTCAGGATGGCTGTGATCATGTAGCATACGGACAGCCCGTGAAACACTGTTGCTTCATGTCAGTCTCTCTTCCCATCCCTCTTCATGAGAACCACTTACCTTTGACCTTTGGCAATAGCATGAATGTGCAGCTTCTTATCCTATCCAAGTACTGATAGCAATTAACAAAGAGTTTTTGGGATCGACAAAGCTCTTTTGTCACTGGCATGGCCCTTGTAGGCTCACCCAAATACCAGGAGGTTTAGACTTGGATTCAGACCACCCTCTTAGGGGATCTCAGAATCAGAACTGGAACCTACATCTTTCCTGGTGTCTCTGCTCTTTTGGTGATATCCTTCACTGATCTGTGTTTTGTTTTCTTCACAAGAGGAATGTGATTTGAGCCTCAATCATATTTTTTCAGTACTTTCTGTAAAGTGTGCCCTAAAGCATTCCTTGCCAAGCAGTTGGTTTGCCGTTTTTGGTTTTGGGGGAGGTTGAGGTGGCCCCTAAATAGTGTGCAAGTACCTTCGGAATCATGCCCAATGATTCTTAGCCAGTTGGGTCAGTTCACTGCTCAAGCCTAGTGATGCAATGTTGGCAGAACCAGCAGTACTGGGGGGTACCTGGGTAATCCTGGCAGTGCTCTGAGTGTTGCGCAATGCTGGAGATCAAACACTGGACTTTGAACATACAAAACATATACCCTTCACACCTAAGTTATCTCCCCAGGCCCAGCTGACTGTTATTATACCGTCTTGCTTCTTAGAAAACTAAGGTTTCTCCTATATAAAATAGGTTTTCTATACCTCCTCATAGAAGCAGTTATAAATGAATGTAATATAGTTAGTTTTTCATGCTGAGTTGTTTTTGTTTACCAGTGGTATGTTTCGAACAAAGCCAGTGACATCTATGGAATTTAGAGGGAGAGGAATTTGCAATTCCTCTTGCAAGGAAAGATTGCAACTTGGAGTCATCGGTATTAATATGTCTTGATCTCAATGGTTGCTTAGATTTTTCTGAAGACTATGGCCTTTCCCTTAAAAAAACTGACAAAATATACCACATACATATCAGAGGCTGTTATATACATTTTCTAAAACTCATCTTTGTATGCCAGTTAATAATTTGATCTAAATGCATGTGATCTGTGTTCATGTGCTAAATATAGGTTATAGCAATCATTAACTGGATCAATACCCTGGATTCCCATTAAAGGCTTGCTAATATTAGTGAAATGCAAACACTTGAGATCATCTTGTTGATAGTTAAGATGGACCAATTTACTCAGAGTTGCAGCTTTGGATATGGGGTTAGCCATCAGACAGTGAAGAATGAATGATGAAAAACAGGCAGTGAATGTACTTAATCCATTTGTGAGATGAAATCTGCACCCTGGCACCCATGATGCGACACCAGTCCACAAGAAACCCTAGAACAAAAATCTAGACCCACACCGACTTTGTATTCACCTCTTTACTGGGCTCTGCAGTTAGAAGGGGCCAGGGTACTGGGAAGTCCCCCTTTTTTCCTTGGCATGAGTAAACTTTTCTATGAGGGAAAACCATTGCTGGTAAGGTAGTTGGAAGGAGAGACTTTGCTTGTCCTTGACACAGAATTTGTCTTGTCCTTCCAAGCAGGACACCATTGCCTTTGCTTCACATAAAGAAAATCGAGAAACAAACAAAATAAGGATTAGCTGAAATTCCTTTGGGTATGTAGTGGCTGCAGAGACGAGGAGTCTAATGAGGTGAACAGTGACAATCAATGTTCTCACAGAGGTCAGAGGGTCGGGCTGGGCCATTGGATTTGGCTGGGATTGTTTTATCAATAAATGACCTGGCAGGAAATTACTATAAACAAACGGTACCATCTTTAATTCAGGCGAGGACTCAGAGCAGAGCACTGATCCATAGGTTTCTTGATTAGAAGAATAGGCAGCAGATTCTTTCTAGGGCTCTTTTGACCAGACATAGCCCCTGAGCCTCTGTGCACACAGACATGGCCTCCCTGCCCTCCATTTTGTCTTCATATCTTTGCAGCTGAATGCACACCATTCCATCTTAATGCCATCAGTCGTACAGTGCTTGCCCTCCCTGGAGCCCATGTCCAAGCTGAATTGTTTTAACATGGGGCATGGAATTTTACTGTGGTCAAAATCTTGAAAGATTTTGCAAAGTCTAAGGAAAAGTTTTAGATCCAATAGCTTGAGTGCATGAATGTTTATGGTATGTGTGATACCATACACATTCCTAATGAATGACTCATTGGAAACAAATGCTAGAGTGGAGATCTCCATATTTGAAATCTGGTTCCTTACCAGATCTGCCCAGTATTGATCAACAGAGGGACATCAAATGTAACATCGTTCATTGGGTCAACAACTGAATTAGAAGCCTAAAGTGATTGCAAAATCTCCTCTTTCATTATTATTATCAATCTTATTATTTGATTTGGTGGCTACACCCATCAGTGTGCAGTACACACAGCTTATTCCTGACTAATAAGCTTAGGGATCACTCCTCAGTATCACTCTGGTTGAATCCAGGTTGGCCATGTGCAAGGCATGTGCCCTGCTCTCTAAACCATCTCTCCTGCCCCAAGCCATCCTCTTTCTAATGAAAAAAAAATATTTTTGTGACTTCAGTTTTTGTTTTCTTTTGTGGCTAACACTTCTTATCAATGTAGTTTTTATCCTCTAATCTGAAGAATGACATTTCTCTCAGAATTCAAGGGAGAAGACTGGCTTTTCCTAGTGATGATTACCACTAAGATTGCTATTGTGTCCCCAAACTCCCTTGATGAATGACAAACTCTGCTCAAACTCATATTTGTCCATCACCCTCCCTGCATTGGAATAAAGGGGCCCATATGTTATAAAGGGAAGAATACTCTCCACTTCTGTGCTGTTTCCCCTGGCCTTTGTCACGGTGTTCAACACCACTCTTTGAGGCCACTGTTATTTAAATCTTTGTGAGCCTATTAGGATATCCTATTCCTGAATAAGGCAACCAACTGTTGGAAAGAAGAAATTGTTGACAGCAGAGAATTAATGAGGTTAATTAAAAATTACTGTCAAACAATGGGGGAAAGATGAGCTGTCACTGATTCAAAACAGACTGAAACAAAATGAAAATGAAGTAGGAAACAAGATTGAGAAGAAAAGGAAAAAAAGGATGGAGAAGAAAGAAAGCATCTGATTTGGGTAAAAAATCTGAGGGAGGGATGGGCTCACTTTTCATTTTATTTCCCAATTCAGTTGCTTGAGACCTGGTCTGAGGACAGTGACCCCGTTGGGTGGCTTTATTAGCAGCGCCTTTATTATCCACTGCTGGTCTTGCTGATAGAATTGTCCTTGATGTTGCCCAGCACTGACTGACAGAGACCGAGTGTGAGGCAAGCTCCTACAGGGATAGTATTAGATCTTGCTGCGGTGGCTCCCCAGGGAGCCATGAGCACTGTGCAAATGGCAGTCCAGCGTGCTTTGAAGCTTCCAGCCTTGGGAACTTCAAACAAGGAGAGGACAGACTGATGATCTATGGGAATTTCATATCTGCCCGGGCTCCAATCCACTCAATGCTCACCTTAATCTCCTGCCTGCTCTCGGACTTACTTTCTGAATTAACCAAGCGCTTAATACAACAAAAGTTCCCTCAACCCTTAATATGTCAAAAACAGAAAGTCGCATTTCAAGCTCATTTCAATATTTTTATTTGCCATAAATTGAACTGTCTTTACTCTGGGTTTGGAGACTTTATGTCTTTGGGACAGAGAAGTAAATGAAGAAACTCTACCACACTGACAGACTTTGCCGCTGTCCTGCCCCTAAGTGCATTTCTGAAATCATCTTCAGAGTGATGCCTACTGCACAGGGGCAGGTATTCTCTATCCACCTGGATATACACTCACATACCTCAAAACATTTTGATTTGATTTAATTTCTGAATAAGAAAGCTTCCCTTGGACTATCACTGGGACACAGATTGTGATATAGGAGATCCATTCATTCCTCCCTCCCTCTCCCCATCACCCCCACCCACCTGTCTACCCCTGTGTCCCTCAATCTAGCCATTCAACATCTGTCCATCTATCAATCTGTTCCTTACCCATCCTTCTATCCACCGTCCATTCATCTGTCCCTAATCTTTTAACCCATTCATCACCCTTTCATTGTCTCTATCTATCATCCATCCATTTATTGTTTTACACCATAAGCTCTCTACTCATTTGTTCATTTGAACATTAAAACAATAATGCATCTATAGGCATTGTTTTTTTTTTTTTTTGCTTTTTGGGTCACACCCGGCAATGCTCTGGGTTACTCCTGGCTCTGCGCTCAGGAATTACTCCTGGCGGTGCTCGGGGGACCATATGGGATGCCAGGGGATAAAACCGGGCCAGCACTGGCAGGCCGTGTGCAAGGCAACGCCCTACCTGCTGGGCTATTGCTCCAGCGCCGACTATAGGCATTGTTAAAGCACTTACTGTCTGCTCTAATCTGTGTTAGATGCTGATAACAGTGGCTATTTGGAAGAGACTAATATGTAATTCTGTCCTTAAGAAACACAGATGCCCCAAAAAGGAAAGAGCCAGGAGTCTCCCTTCAGACTTTGAGAGACACTGGTTAGTGTTTCCTTCAAGATCCCCCTTTTGAGGGCCCTTCTCAGGGTCTGCTTTTATTAGTACTTAGGATGACCCACTCATTCCAGGTGGCCCAGCTCTTCCCAAGTCTTCTCTAGAGTTAGCATGGAAACTCTCCCTTCCCGGAAGCACCTGTCTCAAATTTCAGACAAGCCTGGAGGGTAGGTCATCTTACATTACCATCTGTCAATCTCAGTCCTGAAAATGTCCTCAATGTGCCCACCATTCCCCACCCACACATGCATCCATGAGACCTCAACCCACCCACCAGATGCACCCGTGAGACCTCAACTATTCAGTAACTCATATATTGGTACTCTGCACTGAAACAAAACCTGCATTGGAACGGACCCTCAGTATTGATACTCTGCACTGATGCTAAGCATCTCTGAGGCCTGAACAGGCTCTGAAGAATACTGTATTTTCTCCTTATTTCCTGTCTTCACAAACACCCAGAATCCTATAGGAGAATAGTGACAGACAGCTTCTGTTGATGACAATACAGTCTTGGATCTAATAATGCTTAACATAAAAATAAATGAGTAAACAAGTAAATACACTGGCTAGAATGGCTGAATATACTTAAGCAAAAAGCAGAAAAGAAGGAAGTCAGAATTGACAGAAGGATGTTGGGGAAAGCTTCTCCTGAGAGGGGGCTTAGGTGTATGAGTTCAAAGGCATAATTCCAGGTGCTGTTTGGGTGGACATTACTCCATCTGAGTTTTCTGGTCAGAGTTCCACTACTCTATACAATGTCTTTGCATAATACGTCTCTAGTGTATGTCCTGCTGTTTTGGGGGCAAGTATTTGGAGACCTGTTCATGATTCCTATACATAAAGATAGTTCCAAAATCATGTAGGAGTCAGTGAATCTGTCTTTTGAACCTAGCCACTAAATCATCTTGAATATATAATTTAGTCATTTTGAACTTACTGTTTTATTCCATTGGTAGTTGAAATAACTCCTTACCCCTTCTCCAGGAACATTCTGAAACAGCTTCTTTTATAAATGGTGCCTTTGTAAGATGACTTTTCTGTTTTGATAGATTTATACCTTTTTATATTGCATATACCAACATGATATGCAAGTGATTTACATTTGCACATTGAATATATAATATACTTATTTTCCAGGATTCTTTAAAATGCTAGTAATATAAATAATACAATGGATAGGCTTAGGGCATATGAATGCAGGAAGTTAGAGGAAGCAATCAGAAATATTGTGACACATACATTATGGTAATTCTATATCTCAGACTGGTTAAGAAAACAAGGGTAGGGCTAGAGAGATTATACAGAGATCTTAAAGATTATGCACTTGCCTTACATATGGTTCAAAACTCCAGAACCACATATGGTCTCCTGAACACCACCAAGAGTGAACACTGAGACAGAGCCAAGAGGAAAGCCTGTTGGAATGGAGAAAAGGAAGAAGGAAGGAAGGAAGGAAGGAAGGAAGGAAGGAAGGAAGGAAGGAAGGAAGGAAGGAAGGAAGGAAGGAAGGAAGGAAGGAAGGAAGGAAGGAAGGAAGGAAGGAAGGAAGGAAGGAAGGAAGGAAGGAAGGAAGGGAAGGAAGGAAGGAAAGGAAGGAAGGAAAGGAAGGAAGGAAGGAAAGGAAGGAAGGAAAGGAAGGAAGGAAAGGAAAGAAGGAAGGAAAGGAAGGAAGGAAAGGAAGGAAGGAAGGACAGGAAGGAAGGAAGGACAGGAAGGAAGGAAGGAAGGAAGGAAGGAAAGGAAGGAAGGAAGGAAAGGAAGGAAAGAAGGAATAAAGCAAAGAAGGAAGGAAGCAAAGAAGGAAGGAAGGAAGGAAGGAAGGAAGGAAGGAAGGAAGGAAGGAGGAAGGAAGGAAGGTTATAAACGGATCTCCCATCTCAAGTGATTACAGAGTAAGTGATGTGCTTTCCAAAGTTGGAGGGTCCTAATCACTGCACCCCAGAGGGTTTGGAGTATGGGACAGAATAGGGACAAGAGGGACACTGTCGGGAACGCCGCCGGGGTCCCCGACAGTGTCAGGACAGAGATTGTCTTCTACCTCCGAGGGACGCCGGGAGAACAGATGAAAACTCATGAGTCCGGTGCAGTTCCAAAAATGGCTTTTAATAGTACAAAAAGCTCTTCAACAGCACTCCAATATAATGAACAAACTTTAGCTCTGGTCCGAACTTAGACCATACAAAAGAGCCTAAGTCTCGCACCAAAGAGAGAGAGAGGATCTCACCCGAGCTGAGTCCTACCCAGAAGAAGGAGCAAAAGGCCAAAGAGCAAAAGGCCAAAAGCCAAAAGCCAAAAGCCAAAAGCCGCAGGAGCCAAAAGCTGAAGGCTGAGGAACCAAAAGGCAAAAGGTGAAGAGGCCTCAAGTCAGCCCCTTATATACAGCAAAGTAATCCAACCAGGAGGGGCATGTCAACAAAGAACTTTAAACAGAGTGTAGTGCCACACCCTATTGCAGGTATAAACAAAGGTTAGGCCAAGGACTAATCCCGAGATTATCTCTTATGTAAAACACTGGAGAGAGAGGGGCTGATATAAAGTAATACATCTTAACTTCATGAGCTTCATGTAATCTAGATGGTACCCACAAGGTCCTTCTTATTATTATCTGCACCAGGGTGATTCTGAGTATCTTGTTCTCGTGTACTGAAAGGGTCACTCTCGCCTGCTTAGAGCAAACTAGTATGATCCTTCCTATAGTCTTCCTATAGTCTCAGCGTAGCCAGGGTGGTAGTCTCCTGGTAAATTCTAACTGTCCCACGCTGGATGCAGTGGATATAAAGAGGAGCTGTGCCCAATCTAAAAACATAGAAGTCTTAGTAGATGTATAAGTCAGAAGTTATTCAATCAAGGTGACTTCTGTAACTGCCACACCCTCTAGCAGTGTTTACATAGAATAGAGGTCTCATTAGAATGAACCTTGACTTAAGTAGATTAAGCTAGGAGTGGTCAAAACAACAAAACTCCCAGAATAGCTAAACCTGTCCTCCAACAGGACACATAAGCACCTTCCCTTCAGAAACATCATCTAAGTGAAAAGTAGAGATAAACAACAAAGACCGAAAAAGCTCATTGCTATGACTCATGGATCCTGAATTAAAATTAATTTCACACAGAGATAGATTTAACCAACCAAATAAGTGAAATAAACAAAAATAAATATGCCAATAACAATATAAAGGAGACTGGGCAGGTGTTATTTGGGATGGATCAGTCACTTTAGAGGAGACCAACCCTTATGACCATGAGACCTTCAGATTGCAACCTGGAGCGAGAGGGAACCTGTGTCTGCAGCAGAGGAAAGAAAGAACACTTCACATCACCATGGGCTTTGTTACTCGGGGCATAAGGTCAAGAGCCATGGTGTTTACCTTACACATGCTGACCTGGATTTGATCCCTGGCATCCCATATGATCCCCTGCCAGGAGCGATACCTGAGTTCAGAGCCAGAACTATGCTGTGAGCACCACTGAGTGTGGCACAAGAAAAATTCCAAAATTATTGCGGAGAACCAAGAGAAACTAAGGTAGTTAGTTTCTACTACCAGAAACTAACTGGTAGTAGAAACTCATCTGGGCCAGATGAGTTGAGGGAAAGAAGGGCAAGCATGCTCTCAGTTTAGGGGATGAGATGCTTAAAGGCCCAGCCTGGATGATCACTGTTTGGACTTAATTTTAAAAGCAGCAAGATCGAAGCTTTATAAGTTGGGGTGGGGGGCATTTATAAGAGATCACATGAGGCTGTCTCTGAAAGTGAGTGGGCCACTCTCCTTTTCTCCTGGACGGTGGGGGTTCCTAGGTGAACGGAGACTTAGGTTCTTTCCAGTATGTGCATTATAGAGGCAGGTGCTGCATGTCGCTAGGGAGAGAATGACTAGGTGGTGCTTGGGACGGGAATGTCAACCTGAGAGAGAATGCTGGGGACCGGAAGTGAGAAATGGATATAATGCATGGAAGGTGCTGGAGACATAAGCAGTGACAACATCCAGGGGCTGTGGCTGCGGTTGGGCAGGGAGCCCAGCATTTAGACCAAGATTCACTAGGACAGGAAAGCAGACGGTTTGTGGTTCTCGGACCAACAGAACCAAGAGATTCTACTGCAGCCTAGAAATGGTAAATATAGAGCAATTAACATGAAGTAACTCTTTGCCCATCAAACAATAAGTACATGTGACTTGTTACTCCAAGGCAGGTTAAAGAGGTTAAGGAAAGTGAACGAAATGAGTTGCTATGGGTAACTAGGTTATTTTTGATCCATCTATAATGCTGGCTTCTTAATGGAAAGGCAAGTGTGTGCTCTGCACACCAACAGAGGAAACAGATGACTGAGACTCTCCGCTCATTGCTACCTCCACTGCCATTAAAAACTAAAGATAAAAGGAAAAGGAGACCTGAGTGTGCCCACCTGGCTAGCAGTTTTCACATTTTAAAATGCCGCTTCCCACAAGAGAGCTCAGATCCAATGCAACCTCACAAAATAAAGAATAAAACAAAAACAGATGCACTAAATACAAAATAAAATGTTATTTTCATCATACCCTCCTCACCCTCCATGTCTCTTGCTATTTCTGTAAAAGTTCATAACTAACTTCTTATCTTACCTGCTGCTACTAATTAATGTCTTTAACTCTTCACCCAGTGACTTTACTGAAGGGCGTCTTGTGGGTGTCTATAACCCTTTATATAAAGTGCTGTGATCTTCCTTCCCATCCCTTCTTCATTCCTTCTGTTTTTCCCTTTCCTTTTTATCTTTTTTATTGCTACTGCTGTTCAGTCACCGCAGGTGATACACCTGCTTGATTGAGGCATTCACACAGAGTCACTGTGCTCGAACACATACTCTGTCTCAAGCTCACTCCCACTGGCCACAATGCTCCCACATAATTTGTTCTAAGAAGCTTGTGACTTGGGTGTAGTGCTGGCACTTATGTGCTAGGGTGCTCCGATGGTCACACACATGGCTACAAAATTGAAGCCCCACATAGCAGAGCTCCCAACAAAACCCTAGGTTCATGAGGGGTGGCACTGGGACTTCAACTTGAGGCCTTATCCCTTACAAGGCAGCAGCACTTGCCATTATCTCCTCTTTCTGGTTTGAAACAGTGAGAGGGACCCTGTCATTCTGCCATATTTGAGACCCTCAGCACTCTAGTAAATTGAAACCTTCCCAGGTGTGGGGACTGTGCCTTATCTGTCCCTGCACCCTATGGAGCTACCTGGGTGCCTGACACAGAACAGATACTCATGAAATGTGATTAGATTACAGTGGATGAGAGGTCAAGTATGGTCCATGGGAGGATTTCTCAACCAAATCACTTTGGTGAACCAGCATTTGACTTACATACCAACACAGCAGATAAAGCCAATAAGATAGAAAAGATTACAACTTTTCTACACCTGTGGACTCACCCTATTCTGTGGACCAGTGTTTGAAGACCACAGTGCTTTGTATCCTTGAGGGTGCAACTTAGTGTCAGGTGCCCTGGCTCAGTGCTGGCAGTTGAGGGTACAGTGAGAAATCTATTTGTGATGTCCATCTCCTACTTGGTCTTTCAGGTCCCTCACACAGTTATTTTCCACATCTTACTGCTATTCACTACACACTTCCCTTCTCTGAGTTGACCACACTGATGGAAGTATCTAACACAGGGACTTTCTTAGGACTCAGGAAGATCAGAGTGTCTAATCCCATAATTAAGAAACATGTGAATGATTCTGTGATTATCTATCCCAAGGTTTTTCATAAATAATTCTCATTTTTAATTCCAAGACAGCACATTCAAGACCGTCTCCCTAAATTAAGATTCAGTAGCAGTCGGTGTTTTCTTGAATATATAGATCTGTGTGTGCCAATCAAATCGACTCATCAGCTTTCGTTCCTAAACTACACCAAACATTGACTGCATTATTGTATCCCTAGCATTGTGCCAGAGAACAGAAATCACATAAAGAAGAGCAACAAAATTAAATTCCTTTCACTCACAGTCAGTATGAGAAACAGTCAGTGGCAACACACCAAGTTTATGTGATTCAGGTACAATATTATTTAGATGCAACTGCTTTTTGTAGCTATCACTATAACTATCTTCCCGTTCATCATCTATTTGCTAGAGTGGGCACCAGTAATATCTCCATATGTCCTGTCTCATGCTAGTAGAACTTAAAGGCATCCGCTTGCTCCAGGAACATAAAGAGCCTCAAACTATTATATTAGGTCATGGTAATGACCTAATATAAATGTTACTGATATTTGGCATATCAAATACAACACGAACAGCTTGCCAGGCTTGCTGTGCAGGTGGCATACTCTTGTAGGCACCTCTAAATAAAGCATTTATTGATGAACCGGCGTAGCCATGAGAGCTGGGCTGTGATAGTCTGGTCTGCTGGGTGGAGTTGTGATGAGAGGGAAGTCCGGATGTGGAAAATGGCAGGCCCCATGGAGTAGGGGAGGGTGGTCTGGCTTGTAGTGAGGCTCTGCTGGGGTAGCAGGCCAGGGCTAGAACCCGCCATGCCTCCAGGGAGCCTCACAAGCAGCTGGGCACAGGGAGAGCAAGTAGCAGCTCTGCTCCATGTCTGAGAGTCTCTGGTTCAGCATACGTGGGCCGGATTGAAAAAAAAACTGCTGCGGTGGCTGTCGATGATCCGGGCTGTGATAGTCTGGTCTGCTGGGTGGAGTTGTGATGAGAGGGAAGTCCGGATGTGGAAAATGGCGGGCCCCATGGAGTAGGGGGGGGGGGCGGTCTGGCTTGTAGTGAGGCTCTGCTGGGGTAGCAGGCCAGGGCTAGAATCCGCCATGCCTCCCGGGCACCTCACGAGCAGCTGGGCACAGGGAGAGCAAGTAGCAGCTTTGCCCCATGTCTAAGAGTCTCTGGTTCAACATACATGGGCCGAATTGAAAAAAAAAACTGCTGCAGGGTGGCTGTCGATAATCCGAGCTGTGATAGTCTGGTCTGCTGGGTGGAGTTGTGACGAGAGGGAAGTCTGGATGTGGAAAATGGCAGGCCCCATGGAGTAGGGGAGGGTGGTCTGGCTTGTAGTGAGGCTCTGCTTTTTGTAGCTAGATGTTAAAATTAGGCAAGACCATTTTGAAGGACTTAGCTTACTGGGAACTTCCTTGTATTAAGTAGTGACTCTGCTTCAGCCCATTCTACAGACTAGCTTAGTGGCCATCAAATTCTTAGTGACCCCACATCTAAGCAATGATAAATATGGGAATGTCTCAGAGAGGATTGCCAATCTTGTGTCATTCCTTTCTTTTACATCTAGTTTCCTTTGAGCTTCTGATCATCTTTCTTCATGGCACATCATATTCAAGCATCTAAGAAGTCCATTTGTTATGAGACCTTTTGTAATAGCTTAATCCAGTGTTTTCTGAAGGGAACCATAACTTTCACTTCAAGGCGTGGCCACCCACAGGCCCAGAACCATAGGCCTTCCAGATTCAGGCTCCGATATGCCATCAAAACCATTCCTTCACTCCAGTATTTCCATCTTCAGTAGTTCTTCATCTGTAAAGGCACTGAACCATTTATAAATGCTTCAAATGCCTGAGTTGTTTCATTCTCTGCTAAAACATGGCTTCCTTCCACCACTGCATCTTTCCCCGTGGATGTCCTAGATGGACTCCTCTCAGCCCTCTCTCCCCACCTCCACCTTCCTGCTCTCTTTGGGCTACTCCCCACTCCTGTCAGCACTAGTCACCACCCTCTCTGCAGCAGGAATATCTGACTTTGCGGTCAGTAACCTTGGTGGACAGGGATACCCTTTCCTATGGATGGAATCACGTGTTTTCCTACAAAATTCTTCTAGGACAAGCTGTCAGGAGAAGCCCTGAAATTTGGAGGTAGGATGCTGCCTTCCTACACCCCTCCCTGAGCAGAACCTCCAGCTTGTAGCTCTATCTTCTCCTATTGTGACACCCTGAATCCAGTCTCCCATACCATCCCTTCTTTGCCCAGTCCATTTCCTAAGTTGTCATGTCTCCTGGCTTACCTACCTCCAAGCCTCCTCCAAGACCTTCTTAAACAAGGTTTGAAATGAGTCACTCTAACATCGCTCCATCATCTCCCATAAGGGACCCAGCTTCCTCCCAGAGTCTTCCAGTCCCTTTATTTTCTGAATCCTGACAACTTATTCACCTTCCTCTCTCTCTCCCACTTTCTCTCTCCCTACTGGTTTTCCCACTTCCTGGCCCTCAACTTCCTTCACAACCCAACATTGCTGCATTGCCAAACCTCCGGTAATTTTTGCACAGATTATAGTATTGCTGGGAGTGTGCTTTCCCACACTCCTTTTTTTTCTAATTTTGTTTAAGGTTTCCTCTTTGTTGTGATACTTCTCCCAGTTACTATGCTGGGGCTTTTTGCAAACGTTAACTGATGAAGAGGAACATCTCTCTCTCTCTCTGTTTTTCTCCCTCCTTTATTTTTCCCTCATTATCCCTACTCTCCTTCCCCTCACTCACATAAATATCCACTGTCACACATAGATTAATAACTGCAGCTACTGAATTATTAATCTATTTCCCCCAAGGATTACATATTTAGGGACCCTATTTGTAACAGTATTGTATCTCTAGAACCTAGGAAACAAACAAACAAAAAACTGGTCTAGAAAGAAACAGTATTACTAAATAAATTAACAAATAAATAATCACAAACATGGGACCCTTAAATGTGGGCTAAATGGATGCAAAGCAGGACATTCAGTTAAGTGAGAGAAATTCCACAGGGGACAGTGGAAGAGATTCTGTTCACCTAAACTCACTCCTGGAGCCACTGAGTTTGCTTAAGTGTGTTCCACAGGAAGTTGGGTCCTAGCAGCAGAAGCCTCCATGAGGACTCTCCTTTCTGAAACAGGGACTAATAACAGCCAATAGGATTGACTTAAATCTTTCTTGCAAGTCCCTAAAGGAGATGAAATTGCAACTATCTGGACAACCCCATTCTTCTTCCCACTCTTTCTCCATCTCAGGAACTCTAAATTCAGTAAATTCTAGAACAGCTGAAAAAAACTTTATATTTCCCTAACATAAATGATTTTTAGTGCAGAAAACTAGAATGATAAATATCACACCTTTATCTGATCAGGAGTTTGCCACAATTTTTTCCTAGAAAATTATTTCAGTTCCATTTTCTACCCCTTCACATATCTCCCAAACCACCCTCACATTCAGCCATCCATCCATGCATCTATCCATTCATCCATGCATGCATGCATCCATCCACTCTCACATCTGTCCATATATGCATACGTCTCATCTATCTATCCATCCATCCACCATTTTCTTATACAACTTACCATCCATTCATTCATTAGACTTTAAATTCATGCACCACCCACACCTGCTCATCTATTTATTTATATAATCCATCCATCCATCCACCCAACCAGCCATGCAATTGACATGTTAAGTGACAGCTTGTCACCAGTATAATTTTCAGAGGATACAAAGATGTGTTCATAGAATTCACAGTTTAGTAAACACTTTGTGTTATCTGTGACAGTGCTCCGTAAAGTTATAATCCTAGCAAATAGAAAAGATAAAACATTTGAAAATTAAGGTTTTGTGAAAGTTATTTCCTTATAAATGTGTAGCAGTTTTTGGCCCTTTCTACTGGATTTTTCCCTCAGGCTTCTGGGAATCTAGCTTTAGTTAAGAACACTTAGAGATAGGACAGCCTCTTCCCCTTTTAAGCAGTCTCCGAAAGACCATGTTGCTTGTTTAATCTTCCCCTTTTCTTCAACCATACTTCACAAGGCAAATAATATTGAGGGAGAGGTCATAGCCTTGTTGGGGACTTTCCTTGTTTCCGGAATGACAAAACAGGTTGGCGTCTTGATTCTATCGTTGGGTGGTTCTGTGAATTGGGGCATTGTTGAATTTTTCTATTTCTCATGTTCCTCGTCTCCAAAACAGGAACAACTGCTCCCCATCTCCTATTGCCTCCCATTGTGAAGTTTAGCTGAAATTTACATATGCAGAGGACTTTGCACATGCTGGTATGTGTTCAGCCAACTGTCTGGGAGAAAGTAGTATGTGATCACAGCAGTCAGTAACTCCAAGATATGTTGGGTCTCTACTTTACAAGTCTTCCTCCTTTTCTTTTGCTTTTGGAGCTGATGAAAGCTGTTCTCATTAGGAAGGGCACATCATTTTTCCTCCTTTATCACATCCTCCCCCATCCACTTCTTCTGTAGGTTCCTGAGCAGGAAGAAACATGTTTCTTATATATGAGTAACTCTGCTATCAAAGTTCTCTGAGCACCAAGAGAGTTAGTCACTGCTGGGGCGACATGTCTATATTGGACCATGGCTCATACTTAAAGCCTCAGTTGGAATAAAAAAGAAATCCCTGCAGCAGATGTGAGATTAACGGTGGAGGATGGGACTAGAGTACCTTGGAAAGAGTTTGCATGGTGAGAGGTTGTTTCCCCAGTCCTCCCCACTCCCACACTTCTCAGTTTGGAGATTCTTTAGGATGATTCATAGGACTTAGCTTAGTGTTGGACTCATGAGAAAAATCTTTCCCAAAGAGAAAGAGAGAGAAATGGAAAGAAATAAAGAACCTGCCATGGAGGAGGGCTGGGGGAGGGGGGGGGAACCGGGACGTTGGTGGTGGGAGACGGGCACTGGTGGCGGGATGGGTGCTGGAACACTGTATGACCAAAACCCAAATATTAACTTTTTAATTGTATATTTTGTAATTGTAAAAATAAAAAAAATTAAAAAAGAAAAATCTTTCCAAGATGTGGGAACTGGACACTTTTGGAAAATCTGTGTGTCTCTCCCTATCAGGGAGGGATTCGTCAGAGCTCATTCTTTCATTGGAAGATGCACCCAGGGGTTCTCAGGGCTTACTCCCAGCGGTACTTGGGAGACCATTTTGGTGCTGGAGATCACATTGCGGTCAGCTGCATGCAAGACAAGCCCCTACCTGCTCTACTGTCTCTGGCCCTCAGAGTTCTTTCTCTCCCCCGAATGTGTCATGTTTCTGTCGTAGGAGGTCCCTGAGACCCTGGAGAATCCAAAGTCTTCCCTGGGCCATGGGACTGGAGGCTCCTTCTCTTTAGCATGGACCCAGATTCTAGGCTCAGAAGGAAAACACATTGTCTTATACTTTCTGGACTCATCAACTCTGAAACAGCAACAACCTGCCCCAAGTCTAAGTTCCCCAATGTCATTTAAAGGCCAAATTTGCCAGCAAGACTTTCAGGGGACAACAGCTTAGCAGCCTCCTGCCTGTAGTGGAAATTTCTTTTGGCATGTGACCCATAGTTTCCCAAGCTCACGGCACAGTGCTCCTTAGCCTCTCTGCCCTGCATGATTTCTGAGCTGCATGATTTCCATCATGCCCTGCGTGATTTCCATCCCACTTAGGAATGTTTCAGTGTGTTCACTGCAGCCTGTGGAATTCTTCCTGCTACTGATCAGCCATAATGTACTCCAGAAAGCCCATGCCTCTCCCTGCCTCTGTCTTCTGCCTTGGATTCCATTCCTCACATTCTAGGGAGACTGGATCTCTGTCCCAGGTTACAGGTGACCCCCCCACCCCAAAGTCTGAGTCTTATCTGTCCTTTCTGAGTCTTACCTGTCCTTTGGTGGAGATGAAGTGAGATGTTCTTTTCTGATTTTTACAGCCTGCCTTGGTAACTTTTCTCCTTGTGTCTCACTGGCTTTGCACCCATTAGAAACACCTGGATGCCCACAGCTCTGACCATGGTTACTTATAGCTGGTCTCCATCCCTGGGCCGCACCCAACATACTGGCCATTTTCCTTGTGCTACCAGTGGCTGCATGGAGAGAAATAGCCCCCCAAAATGAGCTGTACCGCCCTCCTGCTGGGTTCGTCATTACTCACAGAAGCCTCAGGCACCCCCACAGCATGGCCATCCACGTCCTGGCTCCAACCCAGGCTTCCCGACTCAGGGTCTATTCTCGCAGGAAAGAATTTCAGGAGAAGATAAATGAGGAAGAAACCAATTTATTTAGGAATTATGAGGGAGGAGACAAAGAGAAAGAAGGAAACGTGTTCCAGATAGAACACAGGTTGAGACACACACACACACACACACACACACACACACAGAGAGAGAGAGAGAGAGAGAGAGAGAGAGAGAGAAAGCAGTAGACTATAAAGGAATTGCACACTCTATGTTGGGTTGCAGGTGACTCCCAGGAATAAAGTGAACCCTGTGAACTTTTTAATTGTATATCTTTTTATTTGTATGGAGATGGGCACTGGTGGAGGGACGGGTGCTGAAACACTGTATGACCAAAACCCAAACATGAACTTTTTAATTGTATATCTTTTTATTTGTAGACTTACTATTTCACATTTTAACTGTATTTTTATTATACATCTGTTAACTAAAAAAAAAAATATATATATATATATATATATATATATAAAAGAATGCTGGTCTTACAGGGATTTTCCCAACTGCCACGCCTTAGGTCTGTTTCTTGGCATTGGAATGGAATTGTTGCATCGTGCCTTGATGGGCCATTGATGGCTCCTTAATGGACTCCAGCTGCTTCTGACTTTATGCAATTCACCTAAAATTCATTGTGCAGGGATCCCCCTACCTTCCTGCTGGCTTCACTTAGATTGAGCCTAACTTACCATGGGCTTTTAGACCCTGTCAATGAACTGTCAGCCGTTTCCAAAGATGTCATTTCAATACCTGAACTTTCTGCATCCCAGCACCTGCCTTTCAGGCTCCCTCCTGGAACCTGAGAATGAAATGTGTCCTTGTGGGACACGGGGCACATCTAATGGTTCTCAGGGACTAGTCCTGCCTCTGTGATCAGGACTAGCCCCTGGTGGAAAATCTATGCATTCACTTGCTGAAGATAGACTAGGTTAGCCACATGCAAGGCAAGTGCTTTACGTTCTGCGCTAGCCAAGCGGCTTCTTACTCATGGATTCTTTGCTCAGAGCTGGGAAGAATCCAGACTGCTGCCCCTCTAGTGCTGTCCCATCTCCAGGCCTGGAAACACATCACACCCTTGTGGTCTGAGGCTTCACTGCACCTATTCCCAAGAGCCTTTTTGTATTACAATATAGCGACCCTGCACTCGGGGTAAGTCCTGCCCTCTCACCACCTCTTCCCTTTGCTCTTTTCTCATCTCACCTGCGTCCCGTCTTTTTCCTGTTATCCCATTGTTGGTTCATCCTCCTGTGTCCTCTACCTTTATTTTCCTTCTTGATGAAAATTAAGGGGGAGAGAAAAAACTTGATAGATTTTCCAATAACCTTCCAGAAAGTCTCACAGGGTTACATTTTGCTTTAATAGCATTTGAGCCAATCTGCCTGATGTTGCTGTAAAGGTCAATTAAATTCACCCTAAAAATTTCACTCCTGGCTCATTAGACAATTGGAAAATGAATTAGAAGCATACGCTGCCCCTGAGGTTTCGCTAATGAATATGTCAGAGTGTGAAAGAAAAGGTGCTGCAAACCACGTGGTGGCCGGTAGTGCCGTGGCCAGGTACAGATCACTGCCACAGGAGTGGCTGAAGCCAGTGAGTTGTATTTGGCTGTATTTTCCCTCCACACAGAGTCCCTGGGTGTGGCCAGCACATCTGCACAGCCTCTGCTCATGGAGCCCCTTCCTGAGTTCATGTGAGAACTTGTGCTCACCTTTCTGTGTACAGGCAGGGTCAGGACCTACTCTCTCCGATCAGCCTACATAAAATCAGTTTCTGGAGGGAAATCTAAAGAAACTGTGGGGTGGGGCATGTGAAGTGGCCTGCCACTCTCCCATTCTGATTATTGGAGGTTACTCAGAAGCTGTCAAGCAGAGAACATCGAACTCTATGTCTCTGGTTTAATGGGTAAAAAGAACACAGCCATATTTGGTTCTGACTCAAGAAAATCATTTTTCACTGACTTTCCTTTTCCTGAATGCTTTGAATGTGGAAGGCTCAGGTGTGTTGCCTGGCCCTGGAACCTTATAGTCACTGCCAGGAGCAAGCTGTGAGCACAGAGCCAGGAGTACCTCTGAGCACTGTTGAGTGCGGCTCAAAATGAAGAAATATATCCCCCAAAACGAGGTTGATGTAAGAGAAGATAACAATATCTTGTCTCTGAGGGGGCTATATATTTCTTCAGTTATTTGGGGCACAGACGGTGATATTCAGGAGTTGCTCGTGGCTCTGTGTTTGGGGATCATTCTGGGTGGTGCTTGGGGGACCATGTAGTTTCAGGAACTGAATCTGTGCCTCCTGCATGCAGAACACATGTTCAGCCTATTGGCCTCCCTCTCCAACCCTTCTGTGCAGGACTGAGGGTTGTGGTGGGCCTTAGCAGAGTATAGAAACCTTGCAACCTTCTGTCCCTTTGTTAATTCACCTGTTCATTCAGTGGAATTGTTAGTACATCATTGAACTGACCTCAGTAAGAGGACAAGTTTACATTCCCTTTTTCTTTTCTTTTTCTTTGTTTACGGATCACTCCCAGCATTACTCCTGGCTCTACACTGACAGTGCTCAAGGGACCATAAGGCATGTTGGGGTTTGAACCTGGGCCAGCCATGTGCAAGTCAACACCCACTGTACTATCACTCCAGTCCTCAAGTTCACATATTCAATGCTACTTCATCATATACTGAGATTTGTTTCTTTTAATTTGGGGCAGGGGCTCACCTGGTAGTGCTCAGGGCTTACTTATGGCTCTGCACTCCAGGATAACTTCTGGCTTGGCTCAGGGGCCCATATGTAGTGTTGGACACAGAAACTAGTAATTTTTTTTTAGATTTCCCTGTCTGAGTTGTTGGTTTCAATTCCATCCCCAACACTGAGGTTTTTGTTCTTGTAGCACTTCTTGGAGGTCTTTCCTGGTCTCCTTCGGCAAAGGCTAATGTTTGAAACTGCAACTAGTTTTCTCTTTCAGGCAAGATGGCTCCAGATCTCACACTGCATTATTGAAACAGACTTGTTTCAACGTTGGGATATAATCGAATTAGCTTAACTAAAGAGATAATCCCACCAGGCCTTCAGGATAAGGAGTACCTTATCCTCCAGAGATTGCAAATACTGGGGAAGATTTAGAATTAAGAAGGGGGCAGATTCAAATCACCACCCACTAGGAGTCCTTCACTCCTTGGCCAGGGTAATGGACTTACAGAGTAGGCCCACTCTCCAGCACCTAGAGGGGAGTCTTGGCTTCTTTGCCATGTTGGTGCTCTCCATTTGCTGCATGTTGGTCCTCTGCATGTGGAGGTCTCCATCCCAAAACATGGAGGCTGGCCAGTCTACAAGGAAAGGCGGGTATGTGAGATGTGGCAGTTGTCCCTGAATCCCAGCTGTCAGGTTCCCTTCACTGCCAAGTCTTTCTGAGGAGGATTTTATTCAGGGTCTCTTGGTAATTTTCCTTTCTCAATCCAGGTGCCTGGACATTTTTGTGAGCAATTGCACAGAGCATGGCCATCAGTATTATCAGACACTATTTGACTGCATTGTGTGGCAGACTGAGCCTGCTCCCAAAAGTATGGTGTTCCCAAAAAGTATGAGCCTGTTCCCAAAAGTATGATGCCTAGGATCTGGAAGTGGTCATTGCCATCATTCAACCTCTTATTAGCTTCCTTGATAGTCAGAAACCTAACTTGGAAGCAGTAGGAATGGAGACTGACAGGCAAGCCAAACGCTGAGGAAGGAAGGGGTTTCCTTTCCTTCTTTCTAAGTTTAGCCAGCAAACAGAATTTTGAAGTGCCGAGCCTTTCTAAAGGAAGGATTTGGGTAACAAGACTACCAATGTTGGGTCTGCTGTCTCCTCTCCACACCCCCTATCTGCCTTCTCTTCCCTTAAACCCCTTCCCAGGATCAGGATCTCCTCTTACCATTGAACACCAGCTCAGACTGCCACATGCCCTGGGGTGGCTGGGCAGTGCCCACGGGATGGGTTGTATTCAGAAATCCTTGTGATATTTGCTTATGCCAAGTCAGAGCTTATAAAGTTCCCAAAGCTGAGACCATCATAGGTCAGACAAACCAGCACAGGCCCTGGCAGTGAGTTTGGTGGATGTGGGGTCCTGGTAGGAACATGAGGGGAAAATCAGGAATGAAATGTATGAAGAACCTCAATCTGGACCTTGTGCAGGAAATCTGAGGGAGCAGAGAAGGAGAAGAGGGGAGTGGGGGAAAGAAAAGTAAACCCTGGGATTGGAAGGACTCCACAGTTTGAATTGAAGTAGGAGGAGCTAGGGAAGGAAGGAAAGCAGCAAGAGGAACAGGCACTGGAAGACAAAACAGATCATGAGGACCCAAAGCAGGGCCACCCAGAGTCACTGGAGTTTTACCATTCTACGACTGGTAGAGGGGAAATAGACAGGACTGACCCTAGAGGGACTCTCTTTAGACTTAGCAGTTTCAATTAAGACTGTCATGAAAGCTAATTATAATTTGAGTCTGAGAGGCAGGCTTCAATCCTCTGGCTCCGAAAGGATTGCTTAATGGTCCCCATGCAAGGCTTCCCATTATTTTCAGCCTCCAGCAGGGACTGGGACTTCCCGAGTGTCAGGTTTCAAGGGAAAATAGGCTAGAGATATCCTTTCTTTTTTACAGAAACAAAGACATTTAGCATTAGGAGAACATCACATTTTACTTTTTGATAGTCAGACCATCTTCCTTTATCAAAGAGGTTCCCCACATGGCATCTCTGACCAGTATTACCTGACTTTGTATGAAGACAATTGGTGACAAGGAAGCTTGTTACCTCCAGGGCCTTTATTGGGCAGCTCCAGGGAGCCGAAAGTGTCTCCTAATGTTGAGCTGACATCTGCCTCTTGTTAATTTCTGGGCTTTATTCTCAGCTCAGCCTCATACTCGATGCTTCTGGGTACGGGCAGGTGAAGGATGGTTCATCCCAACAGCCTCCACAAGGGAAATGGAATCTTGACTCAGCTCCTCATCCCCCTCCCTCCTGGAGCTACCACCAGGTCCCTTTCTGGGGGCTGAACAGGGATGGTTAGACTCTGCAGCTTCATTCCTTTTGCCCATCATTTGCCAGAGAAACTGAGAGTTATATGCATGCTTCAATTACTGGGCTGAGAGCTAAGCTCAGCTGTGGTTCTAGTCACCCTCGTAGCTCATTCTTAAATGAAGGATTCTGAGACCAAGAAGGAAAGAAGGCAAGAAAGAAACCAGGATTCTCCAATGACAAAGGTCAATGGGCAAACCACTGTCTGCTGGACTCCAAAGCTGTGTGTTTTTCTGTCACACCCCACAGCATTTGGAACACAAGGCTTTCTGTGTTGATATTACGAAGAGGTATATGAATTTGGGAGTCTCCAGACAAATCTTGACTCTGCCCGCTATTAGGAGCCTGGAATGGACTGACTGGCGAGTTAGCACCAGATCCGTTCCAAAGACAAGCCGTCTATTTTGCCTAACACTCCCCCTCTGGCTCTGCACTTGATAGCTGATTCAGAGGAAAACAAACAAAAACCAAAGCAACGTAGCAATGTAGGCAGAGCCCAAGCACTGTCGTGTTTATATGCGTGCTCTAGAATGGCTACAGGATGACTGTGCCCATGCATCCATACACACGCGTGTACACATATGTCCACAACCACTAAAACATGCACGCAGCTATGGTTTCCACACACATATGTGGCTGCACCCATGCATATACTTTTGTATAAACATGCATGCATGCATAACTCATACACTTCTACATATATGTGGTTGCATGTACAAGACATGCACATGCATGCGTTGGCACATAATATACACATGTGTGCTTTATCTTATTATGCTTCTTTTCCCATTAATTATTCTCCTAAGTCTACATGCTCAAAACAGACAGAAGATAAAAGCGTGAGTGAGTGTGGGAGAGGGCCCATCCCTGCCACCATAGCCTGTTGTATGTACTTTGGAGCAAAATGATGTGAAGTCAGTGTGGAGAAGGCTCTGGGATCCGGAAACCAGATCCAGGGTGCTGAGCATTTGGCATCTGGACCACTTTGTGAGCTGTCCGGTCCCTTCAAATCTCCAACTCCCAAAGGAATGAATATTCAGAACTAAGAACCCACCCTGCACTAATTGTATGTATGTGTTTCCCTCTGAAAATCTGTAAGAACTAAAAATATCTGTTCACTCCATGGTGCCGAGACCGCTGACAAAGGCATTTGCATTTGCAGGCAGAAACACCCTCGGACTACTTTTGAAATCGCCTCCCTTACATTTTAAACAGGTTGGTGGATTCATCATTTAGGCTACCCTACCACCAGGAGGCAGCGATTAAGACATGTGGTAGGGAGCAGTATTTTTTCTTAAAAGGTTTTTTTTTTAAGGAGTAGGGGGTGTTTTTTCATTACCATGTCGTGGTTTATTTTCAGCTTTAAAAAGAAAAGACAGGGCTGGCGAGATATTATAGTGGGTAGGGCATTTGTCTTGGACTCAGTAGATGTGGGTTTGATCCCTGGCATCCCATATGTCCCCACCCCCCCCCCCCCCCCCCCCGGATGGCTAGCAGTAACCCCCTGAGCATCACTGGGTGAGATCCAATAAGCTCTCCCCCAAAAAAAAAGTAAAAGCCATTTGAACTTGGGATTCTTTAGTTTAAGCGGGTATCTAGTGGAAAGTACAGTCATAAGAAATGTTTGTGGGGCGTGCATCCAGCCAGAGGGAGAGCCTCTGCCTGAGCTGGAGGGTCAGGCCGCTCCCTCCAGAGCTCTGGGACCAGGATCCTGGAGCAAAGAGGCCTCGCGGGCTCCCATTGCCACCTGCAGTCCAGCAAACGGACTTCTTGGATGTCCAACTGCTGATCTTTCCAATGCTGCGGATCTCCATCCTGTGGTCTCCCCAGCGGAACTGGCAAAGGAGAACAGGGTCCTGAGCAAACTTCAGAGCCTTCTGGGAGCTGAGCCTAGGGCTTGGAACCAGAATGAGCAGAAGAAGAGAAATATACACAGCGATGGACCTTCAGAAAGGGTAAAAAGCAGGCTCTGTGTGTGTGTCCGTGTCCATTTGTGTCTTACTGGGGCCATTGATATGGGTCTGTTTACGTGTGACTCGCCTCCATACCACCCTATAGGTCTCCAGGTGTCTATCTCTGTTTGCTGTGCATCTGTGTGTGTCCACAGCTGGTTGTTTCCCTGCTCTGGGACTGCACGTCTTTGCATCTGTGCGTTTGTGTGATGCAGGGAATAGGTGTGGTGGGCAAACAAGGCCAGGCAGGCCCCCAGATGAGAACTTTTACACCCGACCACAAGCCGCAGGCTCGCCCAGCGCCAGCAGATGGCGCTGAAGGCACAGCCTTGAAAGCGGCGAGGGCGGGGAGTGGGGTGGGTGGTGGGGGCCTGGTGCTGGGATCCTTCAGAGGCGACCAGGAGTTGGACCCCGAGCTCGCAGTCCGCCTGCCTGGAGAGCAGCGAAACCCGCGTTCTCAGCGCCTACAGCCTTCTCCCTCGGGCAGCTCGCAAGCGTGGAGGGGATTCCCGGCTGCCTGGAGACCTTCATCTGCCTGCAGATCTGACAGCAGCTCCCCAGCCCTCCTCCTCGCAGTACTACAAAGACTCTAAAAGGCCGAAGTCCCGACCCCAAAAGAGCCTCTTTGTGTTACAGATGAGGACTTTTCTCTTGGGACACCAGGTTTCATCCAAACAGCACCTTTGTCTCTTGTCCTCCACCCCCTTGGGAATGGCATATTGCCCTCCACCCCGCTGTTTGTTTAATCCTCCACTCCTCTGTCTCTCTCCTCTCCCTGCTCTGTCTCACAGGCTGCCGGGATGCTATTCTTACCCAGACTCAGATCTGATTAGATCTAGCTAGCCCAGCACGTCGGTTTTCCTCACTGCCAGTGTACAAATGAGCTGCAGCTCTGAACTACCTACTCCCCGGACTGCAGGGTCCCCTGCCTCCTGGAGAACAGCTTTGCTCCTGGAGCACAGTGAGCTGCTTGTTTCTGCACCTTCATTGGCGTGTCCTTTCCTGGTCCTGTTAGAGGTCTCCATTCCAGTATCCGGCAGAGCCCACTCCAGATGCAGCTTGCTGGTAATAAGGTGTTTGAAAGATCTTGTCCCTGCCCTGTCTCTAAAGACCTCTACACACTGTGACACACTGTCTCAGCTCCTCTCATCCCTCAGCCCAACCTTCAGAGGACTCAGAGCTCCCAAGTCCCACAACTAACATGCACAAATGCTCCTTGCAGACAGGTGACTAGACCAGGAGCTTATGTGATGAGTTTCTTGCCTGAGCTGTCCTGCTTCAGTGAGAAGAAGCTTGAAGTGGTCCTTCTCCCAATTAAACTAGGAGACTAGCGTCCCTACCTGAGCCCCTGATTTGCCACCCAGCACCCAGGGCCCCTCACTGGCCGTCAGTTCTCCACTAGGGGCATGAGTGGAGTCATTCACTTAAACAGTGTTTGTTTTTTACCTTTGGAATTTCAGAGAGATATTACAGTTGGTAAGGTGCTTGTCTTGTATGCACCCAATCTTGAGCACTGCAGGGATGGACCCCTGTGCACAGAGCAGGAAGAGCCAGAATTCATCTGAGCTTGGCTCCAATAAAAACACATAAGCATAAGGAAAATCTTTTTGCTTGCCTCTACTCACTGGCAATTCTACCCGTGAGTTCTTTCCTTCAGCAATCAATGCTGAGAGTAAAGGCAGGTTTTAAACCCTCTTCTTGCCATTCTCCATATGGTTGAAAACTCTTTGGTCCATAAGAAATGGGTATTTTTAGGTTCTGTGGTCCCTTGTGTCATTCTAAGATGACTCTTTCTGCCTTTCTGAGCCTGATGATGTATCTGTTCTCTGGGTGGGGTAGGGATGGAAGGAAAGTGGGAGTGGAGACGGTCTGCTGGCTCCGACATCTGTTCACATGTTCTAGCTTCCCCAAGAAGTTGGCCTGTGCTTTTCCTGCTCGTCTTTTGAACCAGATACAATTTAAAACTATTTCAGATGGCTTAGTTGATGCCAGCTTTCAGCCTCCCAAATGCTATTTCTAAAACTTTATGTTCTCATTTTATCTTATTCTCAGAAAGTCTGTAGACTTGTAGAAACAGGAGCAACTTTATCCATCAATGGGGTGACTTTATCAAGTGGTGACTCAAGCAGTGGCTGGGGCCACATTCTGTTCTTCTCTGTGTCCTCACCAGGATAGCTCCTGGAATTCTTTATCTGTTTGGTTGGGGTTCAGTTTTGGTTTTAGTGCCATACCCAGTGGTGCTCAGAGCTTGCTCCTGTTTCTGTGCTCAGGAATCACCCTGGCCGGGCTTGGGGACCATATGTCATGCCTGAGATTGAACCCAGGTTGGCCACATATAAGGCAAGGAACTTACCCACTGATTTTTCTCTTCACCCCGGCGCCTGAAATTCTTGTTTTGAGTTGTGAAAGGCCATTTTTCCTATTGCCTCTTAGCCAGACTGCCATGGGAGCCTGCAGACTGGCTCTTCCTCCCTCTCTGCTTTCAGGGCTCCCTGTATCTGTAGGCATTTCTGATTCTTTCCTGGTTCTCACAGAACCCACACCCCCAAAACTCTGCCACCTCAAAATAAGCTGATGCCTGCCAAGCATATGGATTTAACAAACAGACTAATATGCCCAGTCTTGAGACAGGAAGCTCAGTGGTGACTGAGCTTTCTGGCAAGGTCTATTGCATTGGCCTGGCCAGCAATAAACAATGCTGTTCTTGTGAAGGCCAACTCCAGAAAGGATAGATAGCTGCTTGGGGAAGACTCAGCAGAAAGAGAACGGACTGGCTTTGGATGTGGAATGGGATAGGAATGTGTTAAGTAAAGAGCACATTGTGTATGGCTGGGTCTCAAGTATCTGGCACCATTGGCTGGGAAATATGGGTATGATTCCTTTTCATGGCTATGGGGAGGGGTCCCAGGCATGCTTAAGAGTGCCTGGGGGAAATCATCTCACATCGAGAGATAGTCTATCTGGCTGGACCATTATTTCATGTTAGTCATGTTAGAGCCTACTGCGGTGATTCACTCCTTTCCAGGAGTGCTGAGGCCCCCAGGGACACATTCAGTGAAGCTTGAAGGCTGCTAAGGGGCAGGAATTGAGCTCTTTGGTCCCTGAGCGTACAAGGCACACATGGCAGCCCTTTGAGATATCTCCAGCCCAGACGTTGCGCTTTTGGCCTTTGAGCACAAAGTTTGGACAGCCCTGCCATGCTTGAGGAACTCTCCTGTTCTGGTGAGTGTTTCTCTGGCCTGGACTCCCATGCTTTGAGGCCATCCTCTTGCTTTGTGCAGAATTTTCTCTCCCTAACTCACCCAGATGGATGCCACATTACCATCTCCAGGGCCCGGAGTCTTGGAGGTGTAAAAGCACTGACACAGACCTGCAAGATGAAGACACTGATTCCTGGGGAGAAGAGGACTGCATTACGTTGCTGACAGTCTGGGGAAGTGCATTTCGTCATTGAAAATGAAAGGGAAAGGAGTCCTCCAGAAATGTTCCAACAGGTTATTGTTTTAAAGATTCCACAGAGTCAGCCCAGTACTTTCATACCTTCCCAAAGCTTTGAGCTGGAGACTCAAAGCTGGGTTTTAAAAATATCCTGACTTCAGATTAGGCTATGTTAGTTGCAGTTAAAGGTGTTATGATTGGGCCTATTTCGGGACCTGACCTAGCATAGATACAGAATCTGCAAGCTGCCGGGTGCGAGCAGATGCAGAGAGTCCGTGTGAACACATTGTTAGCAGAACCAGAAATCGGCAGCTGAAGCTCCTGCCAGCTTATTATCTGCCACTGTGAGTGTCACGGAACCAAGAAAGAGGTTTCTGTTAGGGTCCTTAAGCATGCTGCAGCCCAAAGGCATGTTCCGCCACATCTTGGCAGTATAGCCACATGTCCACATGTCCACGCTGCCTGGTGGGTGGTGGACAGAAAGGGTTGCCCACTCCATGCTCCCTGTAACTGGTTGGTGGGCTGTCATTTATAGCGCTTCTGCTTTCTATATATGTTAACATTGCCAGCTCCCTTCCATCCTTTACCTAAGTAGGTGGACTATAAATCACAAGTAAATACATAAAGCAACTGAGGCCATGAGTGACTTCAGTGAGAGATGGGAGGTACACAGCAGGCCTGGATATTATTATAATGGGATTTTAGACGTTGATGCTCAAACTCACACTACTAGCTATGAAATATCATTTCTGCAGTGTAGCTCTGTAAGTCTATTAATTGATTTGAACAAATGTACATCAGTAGTTGATCAATGGGTCTACTTGGCTTCGATATACTTATTTGCTTCTGATTTGTCTAAGGAGAAACACAGTGATTGTATTCCCCCTTCCCAAACTTACCCACCTCCCTCTCTCTGAGCCCTTCCTCCCTGGGTGTTCTCTGTAGGCCTCCTGCATGGAAGCATCATGGGGGGTTCTCCACAGGAGGTCCTGCATCTCACTCTGCATCTGCAAAGAGGGCCTGGGGCTGCCTAGCCTCCTTGCTCCTTCTGCTCCTCATTGTCTTCCTTTCATCTCCCTGTAGTTTCTGCTCCCTCTCCCAGTTCAAAGCAAAGAGGTTCACCTCATTTCTAATTTAAAAAGTGAGAAAAGCTGCCAATGGCTTTAGAGGGAGCTGAGGGTCTTGCTAACACAGGTCTGTGCACACCCTGAATTTTCCAGGCCTCTCTGCCAGTGTCACTCATACTTGCATGCTCCCCTTCATGTCTCTGCACATGATGTCCTGTACCAGATAATTCTCTGGAGCAGCAGTTCCCAGATGACCATCCCCAGGAGACCCCCCAGGATATGCTAAGGGGGTCGCAGGTGAAATTGACTAAGAAGAGGGGGACACAAGAAGACAACAGATGAGAAGCGGGCATCGTTGGGTCAAGGTTGAGAAACAGGGTCCAATGGCACCATGACTCAGTCTCCTCCAGCTAGAGAAGTTTCTGGGACTGGGGAGACAGCCCAAGAGACAGAGCACATTGGAGTAGTTGCAAGTTCTGAGTTGGTTTCCTGACCTGGAAAGGCAGCTAAGTACTTCCAGATTTATCCAAGTGGCCCCTGGCCATAGTTAGGCAGGGCTCAGGTGGTCCTGGGAATCACTGGCCCAGCTTGACTCTTCCAAGTGAGTTCAGGACACTGACACAAGTCCTGCACAGATTACTGAAGCAGGGCTAGGGGGCTCAGGCCAGCCCTTCATCTGCTTGGGAGCAGATATACCCACATTGCTGGGCTTGGCAGTGTCTGGGTTTAGCAGGAGAATTTCAGGATAAAAGGCACAAGGATAAACAACACCGGTACAAGCAGTCTTGTGCACATATGTCTTCTTCTCAGTGTCCTTCAACCTGATTTCATTTGTCTTTGTTTCCAAAAGGGCCCATGTCCAGTGATGATTTTCAAGGTGGGTTAGATCTGAGTTTTCTGTCAGCTCCTCTTTGGTTCTCCTTCTCATTGCAGCTACCTTATTTGTCTTACCAGAAAAGGTACTGTGACTATCTGGGGGGGTCTGACTTCAGTTTCAATCAATTCAAAACAAGTTTAATGGAGTTGGGATATGCCTGTGCCTGTGTTTGAGTGGACTGGGAAGGCTGGCGAGGAGGTGTATAAGTAAGATGAAATACAGTGTTAGTAGTATCTAAGAACATATCCAATCTTTGCTTTTGGTTTTATCCATACTTACTAAGCCTGAAGAAGGTACTATTACAATTTGGTTCAGGAATCATGTTTTTGTACCCTTGTGAGTGGGCCCTCTTTAAAACTGGCTCCAAACTCCACTATTGGGGTACCAACACTCAAGTCTTTGCAGTTTCTTTAATGTGAAAAGAAAACAGAGAAAAACACCTTTCTGGCCTGCGGCTTACCTAGATTGTCCCGATCTGAAGTCTCAAATGTGTCAAGGAAACAGCACTTCTGCTCTTAGGCACACAGTGGTATCAGTCACTTTTACAGCCCAACAAGACCCAAAATGAGAACTAGGGCATGGAACTGGCCTGCTGTGTGTGATCATGTTCATTGTCTTTTCAGTGATCTCTTCCCAGAAGCATTACTTCACAATGCTGAATTTTTATTAAAAACGAAAGTAATAGCAACAACAAAATCACAATAAGATAACTCTTCTTAAGTTGCAGCCCGGACCTATGGAATAGAGTTGAGTATCCTGACACCCACCCTCAAGACATGACGTTAACTGATAAGGGCAAAGAGTCCAAACTGGAGAAGGAAGCCTCTTCACAAGTGCTGGGAAACTGACAGCTCATGGAAAGAATTGGACCTGGCTAACACCTTGCACAAAAATCAGCAAAATGGAAATCTACCGAAAGTATAGAATATAGAAACCCCCACGACATCGAGCAAAGACATCTTCAAGGTGAAGCACCAAACAAAGCAACTAGAGAAAAAGACACATGAACTGAGAGCCTGCACCCTCGAGAACAGTACCGATAGAAACAGTCGACGAGGAAGAATACACCCAATACCATAGGGGAATATCCAGATATCAGGCACTACAGCTATAAAAAAAACAGCCAACCAAGGAGACAGAAACTTTGAAGGAGAAACCGAATGGCCAAAGGCATAGAAAAATGCTCATCATCACTAATCATCAGAGAGATGCAAATCAAACAACAATGAATATCACCTCACACCACAGAGAATGGCCCAATCCAAAAGGGTAAAACAAGTGCGGCGTGATGTGGGGAAAGGGGACTCTCATACACTGTTGGTGGGAATACGACTTGTACAACCTTTCTGGAAAACAATATGGACATTCCTCCAAAGACTAGAAATTGAGCTCCCCTGACCCAGCCAACCGCCCCTGGAATATACCCTGAAGCCAAACGCACAAACACAATCCGCACTTTTTTTCATACAGCACTTTCACAATAGCCAAACCTGGAAACAACCAGAGCCCGACTGACTGAGAACTGTGGTACATCCTACACGTGATACATGAGCCAGAAAAAATAAGTATGAATAATGATGATATGGAAAGAACATGTGGGAATTAGTCAAAGGAAAGGAGAGACATAAGACTTCATAATATACTAGGTGATCTTACCAAAAGTGGAAATTACCCAAGCATGTGAGTCAGAGGTTGGTTTAGATAGAAAAGGAACATGAGTGAAATGTCTAAGTCTGAGCTAAACAGACGAGCAAACAACAAAAAAAACAAAGCTCAACAACCCGGGGAGGAGGAGAGAGAGGGAGAGGAGAGGAGATAAGAACCCGCTGGGGGAGGGAGGGCTGGAACACTGTGACCGAACCCCCAACGAGCAACTTTGTAATTGTATATCCACGGTGGTATAATAAAATGTTTAAAAAAAAAAAAAAAAAAAAAGTTGTCATGCTTAGCAATGTTGTGTGATCCAAGGCTACCACTGACCAAGTTCAGATCAGCTACCAGGAGCCACATCTCCTGTCCTACATGGCAGTGATCAGGAGTTACTAGGACCTTACAGGGAGGGGGTCCTGGGCCCCATGAAATGCTCAAGATCCAAGTCAGGGTTTCACACCTGCAAGACATGTGATCTACCCCTTGAATCACTCCACAGATCCAACAATAAGCATTTTTTTATTTAAGAAATATTGCTGAAAACCATGTCATAAATGAAAGCTGAATCTCTCTAGATCAAATTTGTCAAGTTTCTTAATTATAATATTTAAATCTGAACAGGCCTTGATTTGGAGGTTGTAGTTAAGTCTTTGCTACAATTGCTAATTCGTGTATTCACAGCCCATGTCTACAATTGGCTTCATGTACAACCTGTTTGTTGGCAAGTTTCCATACGCCACAGCAATTCCACTTCTTGGCATCTAACCCAAAGGACTCCCAAATACTATTTCTAAAAAGCATCTGTACTCCTGTGCTCATGGCAGCACTATTCACAATAACCAACATCTGGAAACAGCCCAAGTATTTAGAGCAGATGAGTGGATCAGGAAACTGTGGTCTATATACGTAACAGAATAGTGCCCAGCTGTAAGAAAAGATGAAATCATGCATTTCACTGCTCCATGAGTGGGACTAGGAGGTCTCATGCTGTGGGAAGTCAGCTAGAGGGATAAAGACAGGCACAGGATAATCTCTCTCATATATGGGGTATAAAGAAATATAGTAGGGGAATAAAAAGTGGTCGGTGACAACAGATTATAGAGTCAACCTATAGAACTAAATTTGCTATGATGAGTAGGTGAATGGTAAGAGACCATGAGACATTGGTGGAGGTATCTGGTATTAGAACACTGTATGCCTGAACTTTTACTAGTAACAATATGTAAATCACACTGCCAAGCTAAATTATGGGGGACCGAAACCTATCTGAATTAGACTACTATAGTATAAATTAATTCCTCTAAGGAATAAGTAGAGACTTTTGACTTGGCTAATCAAAGACTACTAACGCCTTGATAAGGCCATTAGCATCACCAAGATCTTTTGATACAAAAAATGGATTTAAACACCAATGTTTACACCCAGCTTGGATTTTCTGCCCCAAGGACAGGACAGAGCATGTACAGTGGTAAGGAGTGACAGAGCAATAGTACAGTGGGTAAGGAGCTTGCCTTGCACACGGCTCACCTGGGTTCAATCCCTGGGATCCCATATGGGATCCCTGAGCCCTACCAGGAGTAATTCCTGAGCACAGAGCCATACTGATCCTGGAGCATTGCTAGGTGTGGCCACAAAACAAACACACAAAACAAGAACAGGATAAGACCCTCTGTTGTTAATGATAATCAAAGAAAACTTGAATGTGACCAACCTGGAAAAGGGTTCACTTCCACAGACAAGGACAAGCAGGTTCTGCTTTTACTGGCAACTTCGAACTTTAGGACCCATGATCATAGTTTGAAAGTGTTTACAAACTGGGGCCACAGCCTAGAATTCCTAGTGACAATGACTTAAACAAAGTGCCAAACTCTCTCCAGTCTGGTTTTATCATCTACAAAGTAGGGTGCCTACTTCATCATTTGAGCTTATCTCCTTCCTCTTCCTCCACCTAACCCAAGTCCCTGGTTTATTTGTCTTGTACTTCCTGGACATACTTTTCAAAGGTAGTTGTGTCACCATGAAAGATTTTCCTGAGCTGGTAGATCTTGAGAATTATATGAAAGATTGGCAGACAAAATGCTAAAGATTAAGAAATTAGACTTAACTATTCAGTTTAAATAAATGGGTCCAAGTCCTACCCCAATGTCCAAGCATCTCTTTTTTGCCAATGTACATCACTCATCCTGTCCCCTGATGCCTGACTCAGTGTGTGACTTCCTAAATCCTGTCCCTTGCCATCTGCCTGCCTCCAGGTGCTTTTGCCTGATCTTGTCCTTCTACTGTTCTCTACGTAATGGACATTTTCCTAGTCTGGAATCTAGTCTCTGGGTCTCTCACATACTATACCACAGTAGTTCCCTGATGCCTCAGCTCTCCTTAAGTCCCCGGACATGGTCACATGCCCATGGGTGAGATCCCTGCTCTCTACCTGAGCAAAAAAGCCTTACCTGGGCATAGGTGAGTGTGAGAAGAGGCAGCATCTGACTTGGGGCTTCTTCTGTTTGCTGTCATGTTCCACCCACAGCCACCCCTATTTTTTACATTTACAATGGGCAAGATTTAAACCAACCAGCTAAGTTAACTAGTCCATGTGTTGCTCCACACTTGCATCCACTGTATCAGTTGTATATACTTTAAGGACAAACGGATTGTTCCTCAAGGCTGCTTGGTGGTTTGTCCACTCTGAGAGGGCAAGGCCAGTGGCATGTCCATGACTCTGTCCTTAGAGAAACTTGGGACAATATATGTGAAGGAAATAGACTCTGAATTGATTGTGCTCATCTCATGCCTGACCAAGTGAGTCAATATATACATGCTAAGACAATGCCATCTCTTGCCCTGAATTCAGCTCCACAAACCAGCTGGGCTTGCTGCAATAATAAAGCGCAAACAGAAAGCAATTCAGGGGTGCATTTGGTATAATAAGAGGTAGATTTAAAGTTAGGAGAAGGCTGTCTGTCTACCTGATCTTCTGTGTTCTGTGACCTGTGTGCATCCTCATTCAATTAATCAAGTAATCAAGACTCCCAATAAGGTGGATGTTGAATTTGGTCTCAAGCCTCTCCTCCATGGTTTCCAGTGGACTTTGTCCTGGAGATGTGAAAAAACCATCTCTAGCCCACATGTTTCTTTGTCCCTTTGTTTCATCTCTTTTCCCTCCCTCCACAGCCTCCACAGAAAGGCTTTTCAAGGGCTATTTTTCAGTCCACTCTCCTTTAGAGAACCCCAGAGTAGTATCCTAAGGGGTAAACAAATAATGACAGAGGCAGCAAGGCAGCTAATAGGAGGGGAAGTAGGAGCCAGGCGTGCTGAGAACATCCGGGCCCAGGGAGTGACACTTGACAATTTTGATTTGAACTTCTCTGTTATTTCCAGTAAAGTGATTTCCTTGACATTTTATCATGGCATTTGAAGGGGGGAGAATGGAGATGTTTTTTGCGTTATCATTTTTCCTTTCTCCCTCTTGAAATGATGTAATGATGTATTTGGTCTTCCTCCTGAAGTTCACACTTCTCAGAGTCTAATAAAGGAGGGATGGGATGGGGTGCTGTAGAATGCTGCACATTTCTGCCCCCTCCCAAAGCGTGCATGTCCTGGAGCACATGTGTGAAAACATTTCCAGTCAAAGGTTCAGGTCTCCAACCCCTCACATGGTCATATCTAGAAGGTGATAAGGAGCCCAGGAAATAGGGGCACCTTTATGTAGATCCTTATTTCCAGCTTGGGCAATATTCCCTACAGTGGTTTGTCACAATCACGCTGATAAAATTGGTACCTTTGACTTCTGTCCTACAGAGTCAGTCACAGAAATGGGACACACAAACTCTGTGGCTTATGCAAGTTGAAAATTAGCCTTGACAGCCCCCAAACAAGAGGATAGACTGACCATTGTTTACTCAAACACAATTTCTGCTTCTCCTCATCCTGGCCCCCTGGTCCAGACAGGTGAGCCACTGTTCACACTCACAGGTACGTTAAGGACAGGTAGCATGTTAAGAGTTAATGGACGCAACAAAAATTATCAGGTACAGTAAGGGCAGAGGCTGGAATATTTACAGAGTCATGAGCATAGGATGATAAACCATCAGCAAGCACTTCTAACGATAGCATTGAAGTCGGGCTAATCTGTTTCGTCCTGCCTGGGCTCACACATATGCACCTCACATTGTCTACCAGATGTTAATTTCAGGGTAATCCCTTATTCTCTTCTTGTCTGAACAATTATCTGCACTTTCAATGACTAAACTAAACTTGTCTTACCAAGGAGACTATCCCGATCTTGGGGTTATTACTAAGGAGGCAATTTCCCTCCAAGTACCATAACAATATAGGGGTTGCAATAGCATTGGGGTGCAATTGGGGAAGGGGTTTCTGCATAATCTATTAAAAGGAGGTAGATATCGGGCTGAACAATAGTACAGTGGATAGGTCATTTGACTTCACATGTCTGGCCTTTTGTTTCATTCCTGGTTCTCCATGTGTCTCTCCAGGTCTGCCAGGAATGGCTCCTGAGTGCAGAGCCAGGAGTCATCCCTGAATACTGCTGGGTATGGACAAAAACAAAATCAAAAAATTTAATTAAAACAAAGAAGGTAGATTTCCAGGGGATTCTACAAAGGGGGCAGAGGCCCATAAAAGCCTGTGAGGCTCTGATCTAGACCCACGGTGGACACCCTAAGCAGGGAGCTCACTCTTCTGTCCCCACACCCAGAATATGTTTGTGGGTTACTCATATGGACTTCTCTCTCGTCAGACCTCCACCCAGCAGACCAGCCTATCAGCGCCCGGCTCATCGAGTTCCACCCTGCAGCAGTCTTTCTTAAATCCGGCTCAGGTATGCCGGTCCAGAGACTTGCAGACCTGGGGCAGAGCTGCTACTGGTTCTCCCTGTGACCAGCTGCTCACGAGGTGCCCGGGGGGGATGGTGGGTTCTAGCCCTGGCCCACCACCCCAGCAGAGCCTCGCAACAAGCCAAATGACCCCCCCCCCATGAGGGCCTCCATTTTCCATATCTGGACTTCTCTCTCGTCAGACCTCACCCAGCAGACCAGCCTATCAGCACCTGGCTCATCGAGTTCCACCTTGCAGCAGTCTTTCTTAAATCCGGCTCAGGTATGCCGGTCCAGAGACTTGCAGACATGGGGGCAGAGCTGCTACTGGCTCTCCCTGTGACCAGCTGCTCACAAGGTGCCGGGAGGGATGGTGGGTTCTAGCCCTGGCCCACCACCCCAGCAGAGCCTCGCAACAAGCCAGATGACCCCACTCCATGAGGGCCTCCATTTTCCACATCCGGACTTCTCTCTCGTCAGACCTCCACCCAACAGACCAGCCTATCAGCGCTCTGGTCGCGGCATAAGCGGCCCCACGGTTCATCAATAAATGCTGGACTTAGAGATGACTACAAGAGTATGCTACCTGCACGGCAGAGCCTGGCAAGCTACCCGTGTTGTATTTGATATATATGCCAAATACCAGTAACAATTATAGACCTCATTCCAGAATGGATTGAGGCTCTTTATGTCCCTGGGCAAGCAGATGCCTTGGGCTCTACTAGCATGAGACAGGACATATGGAGATATTACTGGGGCCCGCTCGAGCAAATCGCCGCTCGAGCAAATCGATGATGAACGGGAAGACAGTGATACAGTGATACTCTTAACCCACTCTCTATCCCCAACACATCTACAACTTCTCCCAGGAGCCTGGCCCAAGTTTTCAGCCTGTGTGGGGTCATGACAACAGTGGATTTTCATCTCAGACTTTTCAAGACTTCATTCAAGACCCCAGGTTGGGATCTAAATCCCAAAGCCAGGCCAAATATTTCGGGCCGTATTGGAGACTGGTATTTTCTCTGCTCTTTGGAAGCTAGGGCTGAGAGCTGCCACCTTGACCTACAGATGATTTAAGGCACAGAGGGCTTGTCTGACCTGCTATAAACCTGTCACAGAAACTAGGCAGCATCACTATATGCACCTTTCAGTCAAATAGCTCAGGCCACACTCACGGCAGTGTGCGGGGTAATGAAGTAACACCGTAAAATGAAGACAGAGCACATAATATATATGCATGTATGTATATTTATATGTGTATGGGTGCCTGTCCAGCGTGTTTGGGGACCCAGGGCCACTCTCAACAATGCTAGCTTCAACTCATGGTATGATGCTCATGAGTGCCTTGTCTGTGTTCGATCTCCAGCACTTCAACAAAACAAAAAAAAATGGAAAAAAATTAAAACAGGATAGTGGGGTTGTGGCCTGGCAGTGCAATGGGTAGAATCCAGGGCCTCTAGCATACAAGGCCTGAGTCGGAGCCTGTGCTCCATCCCTAGACACCATCTTCAAGTCCCAGGGCATGATTGTTGTGGAACTGAGGCCTACTCTGTAGGACAACCCCAGCACTGATACAGTAGCTGCTTCCATGAG
>JAJIBD010002744.1:0-15000 GCA_021461705.1 Cryptotis parvus
GGTGGAAGAGGCTTTGAGTTGGAGGCCTGGGCACCGTGGGCCCACCAGCGGCTCAGGGGCGGCTCAAACGAAGCCGGAGCGCCGCGTGCATTGCTGGATCGAGAAGCCCAGCTGTGGCTCCCAGAGCAGGGGCAGGGAGCAAGGGCGAAAGGTTGCAACGGCGGCACAGGCCTGAGAAGTACGTGCCTGCACTGGGTTGGCAGCAGCACCCCGGAGAACACTCTGGCCAGAAGGGGTAGGCAGACGGTGCGACCCTCCCCCTCATGTCCCACTGCCCCGGATGCTCTGGGTGCAGGCGAGGGAGGGGTGCAGGGGAGAGTCACGAAATTCGTAGCTCCAAGACAAGGGCTGTTCCCTTGACTTCCAACAAGGTAATGAGCTAAAGCCTCAGCTTGATTTGATTCCAACAGGGGACTGCTTCCCGGCCCATGCGCGCTGGATCCACCCGTCCCAGGGAGTAGGGTCCAGGCAGCCAGGTTCAGCCAGAGAGGGTTTGGCACAGCCCACAGCCACGGCTTAGGAGAAGGCTCCCATCCCTCCCCCTCTGCTTGGACCGAGCTCACTCAGGCGGCAGCTTTTGAAGCCAGAGCGCCGAGGAGGGCACAGCAGCACCTACCGAGCTCACGAGGCAATCAAATCAACATTTATCTGCCAAGGCGCCTGCCTGTCCAGAAGAGAGGCTCATTTTCGAGGAAAGGACCTTGAATTCTCCACCCTGGCTTCCCTTGCCAGGCCGGCGCCCTTCGTTCCCAGCTAGCGGGCCTCACTGTTGCAGAGATTGTGTCTCCCCGGCTGCGCCCGTTAAGTAATAGAGTAATTTGTTGCCAAATTTGTTTAATTAATCAAAGACCATGACCAACTGCCAACTTAGGCTTTTCCACCATTGGCTAGGAGGTGAAGGCGATAAATTACTGACACTTACAAAGTGCCGCATACTTCTCGGCCTTTTGCTTTGTCTCATACATTTCGATGCCAGGAATCGGAGGGGCATGGGGAGGCATCGCCGGAACATACAGAAGGGGCAGGACTGGCTCTGGGTCGATAGCTGCCTGTCTCAGAATCTCTTATGACGGAAGTACAGTCAACGCAGAGAAAAGGCACCCAGGTGTGGGCACAGAGAACCGAGAACAAACCACGCCATGTTGAGTGGGGCCCTGCGCTGTAAGGTGACAGAAGTTTACTCAGTGAACATAGAAGCAGCATGGGGCGACTCATACACTAATCTCGAGGTGGCTTCTGCGGCTTCAGTGCGAAGCTTGATCCAGCACATGGAGACATGAACACATCCTCCCCCACTGGCACCACGTGCAGGTACCTGTGCCGTTTCTTAGCTTCCACAAACACCCTCACCAAAACATGCGGCTGCTTCCTTAATGTGGAAAAGAGTCCACTTTACCAGCACGGTCACCAGGGGACTCCTGGACTCCCGAGACCAACCCACAGCCCATAGGGACGTGCCTCCTCCCTCTGCTCGGCGGTCTCCCAAAAACTCTGCTCTTCCCTCCACGCGCACCAGATGGTACCATGGAGCGCTGGTGGTGCCGTCCCAGATTCACCCCACTTTTCCCTCGCCACCACGGGGTAAGAACGAGGCGATCATTACAGGCGATGGGGTTTGACTTTACTGACCCTTCAGCTCAGGGACCCCCCTTCCCAGCCCGGGCCCCTGCCCAGGGGTCCCCACTTACACCCCACCCACTCCACAAGTCTGCGGCCCCACCAGCCCCGACCTTCTTTAATCCTGGTGCCCCTGGACGCGACTGCCGTGTCCCAGCTGTAGCATGTCCCCAGCAAGCTGCCTGGCCTGCGTGTAAGCGCTGTCCCAAGCATACTCCCGAAGAACAGAAACGATAAGAATAGAAGAATTGTCTGGGCCTCTGAGGGTCACCACAGCACCCCCAGCTTCAGGAGCCTGAGCTCTGGTCATGCTCTCCAGCACCTCGTAGATGGAGGGGGTCTTAAGGGAGCAGTTTGGATTTCCCCTGCCATTCTCTCTTATGAGGCACAGAAGGATCTTGCCAGAAAGGTTCAGAAAGCCGTCTTTGAGGACTAAGGTGATCTGGCTGGGAGTGGCTACAGCCGTGAAGCTGAGGTAGGTGACGGGCTGCTGGCATCCGCTAGCTGCTGCGGTAGCCTTTGGAGTCCAGCGTGGACCCACGGCGTCGAAGCCAGCCCAAGGAGAGAAACATCCAGGAGCAGCCGGCACTAGCGCCATAGACGCTTGGATGGAGCCGGATGAGAGGATACGGCAGGCGAGCAGACGTCACCCAGCGCGCTGGGCTTCCGCCAGCCGGGCCCTTGGAGTTTCGGGCCCGGCCCAGCTTCCCAAATCTCTCCACCACTGAGCTGGCAGACTCTCAGAGTAAAGCTGTCGCCTCCCGGCCACCGAGGCCCTGAGGAACAGGAAGGCGTTCTCCCTTCCCAAAAGCGTCTGCCCCGGATGTTACTGGCGCACCCTGGGGCAGGTCCTGAGAGACCCGGTATGCGCCAGGAAAGGCCAGCCTGGTAAAAGCGTGAACAGAGCCGCTCGTGGCGGCTCCTGGCGGGCGAGATGATGAAGCGGGAGGGCGAGGAGCCGAGGGGGCGCGCGAGGATGAGGAGGCGAGGTGGGCGAGAGGGCTCGGGGTAAGGTGGATGGAAAGCGGAACCGAATAACAGGATGGATGGGTGAGAGAGTTGACGGGCAAAGTGGCTGAAACAAGCAGCAGCACCTGAATTCCTGAGTGAGGGCGGTGGGGATGGATGGAGGCGGTAGATAAGGAGAGGAGGGGCGGGCTGTAGGATGGAGGCGGGACAGAAATAGACAGCTGAAAATGGACCTGAATGGTGGCCCAAGTTTCTTGTTGCTTTTTTGTTATTTCTTGCTGTGTCACTGTGTGATAGACCATTACAAAGCTGTTCATGATGGGTCTCAGTCAGCAGTGTTACAGCACCGTCCCTCCACCAGGTACACTTACTTACGATCTCTCTGTCTCTCTCCCTATACTCTCTCTCTCCTTCCCTCTCTCCTCTAGATTATTTCGAATGGCTACAGTGACCAGTTGTCCAGTTAGAAGCAAATACCCCAGGGCGATTCCTCTGGGGAACTCTACATTTAAGATGTACCACTAAGTTTCAGCCGCTTCTTCAACTTGCGGCAAGAGGCTTTCGCGGGGGCCGACTAGGTAGTACAATTGCCGCTGGCCCGTCAGTAGCCGGAGAGAGAACAGACACGTTCAGCCCAACAGGCTTTGTTGAATCACCTTCCTCCAGGGCTTAGCGCTCCTGCTCTCTCAGGAGAGTGAGGCGAAGAGGCCCGGCTCAGAAGTCCGGCAGCGGTGTCCCACCGAGGCTGGCAGGGGTTTGGACCGGACTGATGAAATTGCAGCTCCTTTTCCCACGCCCGGCTGCTGGGGCGGGGCCGCCCAGCTTCCACAGGCGACCCCCAAGCGGAGTCATTTGCCTGATTCTTCCCTGACCCTGGAAATGGTGCAGATGCACGGCCCGGCCAGCCGCCACGCCCCCGAGTGCGGAGGCGCTAATCGAGATGAGAAGCCGTGAGGATCTCTCCCCCGAGGAACCATCTTGCCAGCCTCTTGGCAGCTACCAGAGACAGAGCTGAAGATCAGAAAGCTCAAGAAACGCTGGGGGGGCATCCAGCGGCACCCCACCGCCCGGAAAGGGCTGCAGCCCCGGGAGGCGGGGCCCCACTCCTGCTCCGGGAGGCAGAACCAGCCTACAGCTCCCCACTTCACCCCTCCAGCCATAGGATGGGTGGGGCTGAGTCTGAAGGTGTGAGAGCACCTGGGTCACCGAGGCCTGGTGAAATCCGCCCACGGGAGGGCCAGGCAAGGGGAGCACCGGAGAGGCGGTGCCGCGCGCTCAGGGGTCCCGTTAGCACCGCATCAGCCACTCGGTAAATCCGCCCCCCAGGACCAGCTCACAGCACTGGCCGCACGGCCCTGAGCGGAGCGCTACGGGGCTCAAGAATCCGACCTGTCCATCAAAACCACTGGCCCCATCCCACCTCCCAGAGGCCCGCCCTGGCCACCCTCCAGCTAAACAGTTTAGGTGTGACCAGCTCAGTGGTCACCGTGCTTTCAGAGGCCCGGCGGCGCCCAGAGGGTGCCGCAGACCCCGCAGGCAGAAACGAGCAAGTGCGGCCAGCGCGTAAGGGAAGGGCTCCCCCGCGGCACTTTCTCAGGCTCCACCCAGGCATCAGCCGTCAGGGGCGAGTCGAACGCTCCTGTCCCTACAGTCAGGACCATGCAGCTGCGTGGCCCAGGAGCCGCCCAGGCAGGAGGGGCTCTGCTGCGATGGTGCCCCAGGACACCGTTGTGGGGGGCTGGGTAGGGAGCCCGAAAAGAGTATGCAAGCTTGGCTCCCACAGCTCGAACAGTCACTTCAGCTGGGCAGAACCATCCCACACGTACGCGGGCACAGGCAGAAAGGTCACACCCCACTAGGCGCGGGCAGAACAGCACTTCTGCTCCTGTGACCCCACCCAGAGCCACTTGAAGCGAGAAGGGCCAATGCCGAGCACCGGAGGCCTTGCCACAGCAGGAAGGACTCGAGCAAGGAAGGGCCGTGGGCGGGCTGGACTCTACCGACGATCCGGCAGAGGAAGGCGGGAACGCAGCGCCTGGAGTGCAGCGGTGTCGAGGAGAAAAGGTCCCCATGGAGTGTTGGACACGCCCACACTAACAACAGAGTGGACACTTACCCTGGTCAGCTAGTAGGCTGGTGTGAGAGTTAGAATTCAATAACTGTCCCGGAAGAAAGCAAGACGGGCAGGAGAGCGAGTGGGCTAAAGCACTCCACCCTGGGCGCGCCAACCAGGTCTGACCAACACCACATCAGCGCCCCAGCACAGAACCAGGAGTAAGCACTGAGCACTGCCGGGAGTGGCACAAAGGAGAAAGGAAGGACAGAAGGAATAAGGGCAGAGGGAAGAAGGGAAGGGAAGGAAGAGAGGGAAGGGAGAGAGGGAGGAAAGAAGGAAGGAAAGGAGGAAATAAAGGAAGGGAAAAGGAGGAAGGAAGAAGGAAGGAAGGAAGGCTTGCAGAGGAGGAAGGAAGGAGGCCTAGGAGGAGGATGGAGGAGAGAGAAGAAGGAAGGAAGGAGGGGAGGAGGGAGGAGGGAGGAGGGAAGGAGGAGGAAGGAGGGAGGAGGAAGGAAGGAGGGAAAGAGTAAAGGAGGAAGGAGGGAGGAGCGAGCGAGGAGGAAGGGGAAGAAGGAGGAAGGAGCAGAGAAGGGAGGAGGAAGGAGGAGGGAAGAGAGGAGGGAGGGAGGAAGGAAGGAGGAGGAGGAGTGGGAAAATGGGTAGCATGTCTGGTCCCAGCTCAGTTCCGGTGGCGCTCAGGAGAGTCCTGACCACCTCAGGAGTAGCGGCCAGTCCACTAGCGGCTTTGCCACCGACCTGCCACCACCACAAGGGGCTGTGTGAGCCGCATGAGCCAACGTCCCGCTGCCCCAACCTGAAGACGTCTTTCTGACGCCCCCACCCACAGCGCTGAATAAACACCCGGTGCGCCGTGGGCAAGAGGCGCCCCCCAGCCTGTGCGCCGAGGTTAAACGCAGCCTTTCTTAGATGACTTGCTGCTGAGAAACTTTATTAAAAAACACCAAATGCAGCTAAAACTCCAGCTAAAGCTCAGAAACCAACCAAAGTATGTTCTATCTGCTGCTCTTTCCAGGCCTAACAACCAGGACGTGGTTCCTGTTTCCCACAGGGAAGATTTGAGCCCCCGCACGGCGGAGGTACCGGCGGTGCCTCCTGCGCTGTCTGCCACGGCCCAGGCGCAGCCATGAGCAAACATTTGGGCTTAGTTAGCACGGAGCATATCCATCCTGCGGCGATGTCCGTTAGCGCTTTAGAGGTACAGCCAAGGTCAGGTGGGGGTCCCCCAAACCGTGACCATCTGATCCTCGCGGGAGGCAGGGGGCTGGTTATCTGGCCGCGTCGCCCTCTCTGACACCGCGGCTGCAGCCTAAGTGGGTCAGAGCGGGTGGTGGTGACCGCTCCGGCGGGGACAAACCTGTCTCTTCCTTTGGGTCCCCTGGAGAAGGCGCCGGCCCGTCACACCCCGCCCGCAGAAGCGCGGGGCGCTCAGCCAGAGATGAGGCTAGGCCTGGGCCACCTCGGCCTTGAGGTAGGGTCTCCCTCGCAGCCCCCAACAGGCTCAGGGAGCGGCTACTCCATCACTGAACCTGAGGGTCCACGGGGCCTCGGGCCGGAGCAGGGCGGACACTAGACGTGGGACTAAGCCGACAACCATTAACGTCTCTCCCCAGGAGCCTACGCCTGAGTGGCGTCCCAGCTTTTATTTTTGTGATTCATCATGGCCTTAATGGTGTGCAATGAGATAAATGAGGCTGCTTGGAACCCAAATCTCTCCTTCCTGTGAGTGGTGTGTGTGTGTGTGTGTGAGAGAGAGAGAATGTTTCTTTTGAGTGTATGCATGCAAAAAATGTGTAGAGAGAATGTGCATGGGAGACAATGTAAGAATGTGGGAGGACGTGTCTGTGTGTCTGTGACAATGTGGAGGATAAATGTGAGTAAGTGAGAGAATATTTGAGTGTCAATGTGAGAGAATGTGTTTGTGAGTGCTGTGAAAACGCATCTGAATATGAAGATATAGATGCTTTTGTGTGAGTCTGTGTGAAGTGTGAAAATGCGTGACTTTGTGCATGTGAGAATGTGCATGTGTGAGTGTGTAAGAGAATGTGTGAGAAGAGTGTGATAGAAGAGAATGTGTGTGTGAGTGTGTGAGAGAATGTGTGTGAGTGTGTGAGAGAATGTGTTTGAGTGTGAGGTAGTGTGAGAATGTGTGAGTGTATGAGAGAATGTGTGAGAGTGTGTGAAGATATGTGAGAAGTGTGTGAGAGAGAGAGTAGTAAGAGTAATGCAGTGGGAGTGTGTGAGAGAATGTGTGAGTGTGTGAGAGATGTGTTTGTGTGAGTGTGTGAGGAGAATGTGTGTAGTGTGTGAATGTGTGAGGAGAATGTGAGTGTGAGAGAATGTGTGTGAGTGTGTGAGAGAATGTGTGAGTGTGAAAGAATATGTGTGAGTGTGAGAGAATGTGTGTGAGTGAATGTGCGAGATATGTGTGTGAGAGAATGATGTGAGTGTGAGAGAATGTGTGGAATGTGAGAGAATGTGTGTGAGTGAGAATGTGAGAGAATGTGTGGCAGAGAGAATGTGTGTGAGTGTGTGAGAGGAGAATGTGTAGTGTGAGGAATGTGTGTGAGTGTGTGAGAGAATGTGTTTGTGTGAGTGTGTGAGTGCATGTTGAGTGAGAGAATGTGTAAGTGTGAGTATGGGTAGAAGAATGTGTGTGAGTGTGAGTGTATGGCCCTCAGGCTCACCTCTGGCCTCAGGACAGCAGGTTTTCTGAGTTGGGCTGTCACCGTGACCAGGCAGGTGTCTCTGACCCTCACCGCCCGCAGTTGTGACTGTAGCCCACAGTGCTTGGCCAACGCGAGCCACGCGTCTCTTTTCTGTCTCGGGTGTGCTTGTCCCCCCAAGTGTGTGTCTGGCTGGGGATGACCAAAGTCTACGCAAATTCTGTTTCTACTTTTTGTTTTATCTTGTTCTGTTGGGGGCCACACCCGGCGGGTACACAGGGCCTACTCTTGGCTCAGCTCGAGAATCACTCTGGCAGACCGGGGAGCACCACGGGATGAGGGATCAAGCCCGTGTGCAAGACAAATGCCCTCCCGCTGCCTCACTCCGGCCCGGTAGCACACTTTGAGGCCTCTTATACTACGACTCTTTCTGTTATAGTTACCATTGCCACCTACGCTGGCGTGTGTTGCGCACACACACGTTCACACACAGACACACACCCTACACGTACACGAACCCACAGACGGGACAGACAGACACGCACAGACAGACAGACAGACACAGACACACACACAGAGCTCTACGCCCAACACTACTGTGTCCTTTGCAAATAGCCTCTCCCGAAAGTTGCCATTCTGCGCGGTCCTTCCCTTGCGGGGCAAGAAGGTAGGTGCCTCCCGAAAACGGAGGCTTTAAGCTCCTCAACTTCAAGATACACGCGAAGCAGCGAGGTTTCAATCAGCAGGTGCTGGAGCGGAAAGAGATGCAGGTGAGTGGAGCAGAGCGCATGGAGGAAGCCCCTGGGCTGGCGGCCGGGGCAGGGCCAGCAAGTTACCTGCCGACACGAGGCAGCAAGCGTGTCTACAGGGGGCTGGAGGGCCCAGGCAAGCTGGCCGTACTGACACAAAATTCGCTCGGACAGAACGAGAGGAGAGCACCCCCAGAGAAAGAGCAGAGGAGGACAGGCCGGCAGAAGCAGGAGGACAGGCAGGAGGACCAGCAGAGGCAGGAGGACAGAGGCAGGAGGACAGAGGCAGGAGGGGACAGAGGCAGGACAGAGCCAGCAAGGAGGCAGGAGGACAGGCGTGCGGCCGCTACGGCCTAGGACTCAACTCAAGGCGCCACAGAGAGCGCCAGAACAAGTGAGCGGGACTAGCAGCGGCCAAAGGCTTGGCCGGAGAGAGTCGCATCCCAGGAGGCAGCCCCAGGTACAGCACCTGGGAGAAGTTGGAGCCTCGGCAAGTGTCGCGGGCCGGGAAGTCAGACAGCGGCTGTAGAGCTGAGGCTTAGCGCCCCTGCGCCCACATGTATTCCACACTTATAAATTCACATTTATTCCACGGCCAGTGGAAGGAATGAGCAGGGTGAGGGCTCCTGGGAGGAGGGCTGCTGTGCAGACCAAGACCCCCTCCCCATATCCTTTGTTTCTTCCTCATTCCACAGCCTTTGACGCTGACATTTCCCTGGAGGGGCTGGGCTCTCCACGGCCCAGCATAGCCTAAACCAAGAGCAGCGCTGGGTCGGTGGAGGCCTGCTCTGTGTAAAACCCCACTCCTTAAAAAGAAGACATGAGACCCCTCTTCCCCAGTCATTGGGCTGGCATGAAGCCTCACCTCCTAGGAACTTCAAAGTCGGAATTAAAGGGTGATCTTGAGGCTGAAAGTGCTGCCCGGGGTGGCCCTTTCCTGGGGATTAATAGTAACAGCAATTCCAGAAGCAGGTTATGGTAATAGCACGTGCCAGAGACACACTCTGTTCTTAGGTCTCTGGGTGATAAAGTGGATGGAAATCGCTTATTTCCACCCCCAAATTTGCTAGCGGAGGGCAGTGAAGCCAGGGCGTCATGGGTATGGGCTCGATTTGTCTGTGAATTAATTTCTGGACAGTCCTGCCAGGAGCTAATTCAATTTCTCAATGGAGGGGAACGCGAAGAAACCTTGGGGTGCGATGGACAGGTTAATCACTATATTTACATCATGGGGGGCGGGGCCAGGGGCGCGGCGTGAGGGGGCAAGTGGAATAGCACCTGAGGTCGGCGGACATTTTGGAAAATGTGGGAGCATGGACCGTCCCCCTCCCTCCACCCTAGGCACCATGGTCTGCCTGTCACCAACCAACTCTGCAGGTGGTTTGCTCATCCTGCAGAAATTAAAGGAAAAACTCCTGAGCTGAGTTGAGTTCAGGCTTCTTTTCTGCGAAACTTTTCTGACCCTTGAGCCGCATTTATTCCCAGATCTCTCTCCTCTGCCGCCGACAAAGTGGTGTGAGGGCAGCCTGGATTTGGCGGCCTGGTACTGATGTGATTTATCCGCGGCAGCATGCGCTAGGATGCACAGGTAGCTTATCATTTTCATGCATGAGCCGACCACCCGATGATGAGGTACACATTACTATAAAAATTACCTCACGGTGGCTCCTCCAAGCCTCCCACACCCTCAAACCCCAGTTCTGGCTCATGCTTCCAGGATATGATGAATAAGATGTTTCACTTAAGTACCACCAAGCAATCGGCGCAGGGTCGCAAAAGAAGTTAAGCTGGGAAAGTAACATGCAGCCGGAGAAGGAGCAACCGAGCCGATGCAGGCTAAGCTGAAGCGGGCGGCCGCGAGGAGGAGGTTAACCTCATTTCCTATCTTCTACTCTCTTTCATGCGCCACCTCTGTAAAGAGGAATTGAGTAATCCAGGAACATCTTTTGTTGGCAATTTTATATTATGTTTGACTAACCAATAGAAATCGAACTACGGCGGAGAACAAGCCAAAAGCACCAGGCGGTCCCGGAGGAGCCCCAGAGCGAGGCCAGGGTTTCACGGCTCCCCAAAGTCAGGGTTGGGAGGTAAAGCACACGTCCAGTCCTGGGCGCGCTTCCGCTGCCGGGGGCTCCCCCGGCCATTCTCTCCACCACCCTTCCCCCCAGGGAACCATCGCCCACCTGACTTGGAGTGTTTAGGGGTTCAGTTCCATTCAGTAAATATTTATGGAGCAGCAGCCATGCTGGCTCCGTCCCAGCTATGTGGGGAACAAGGTGCCTGTCAGTAAGAACGTCGTGTCCTATTGGGGAGATAGCACAAGGCAATTATGGTAATAGCGCGCATTTAAATGCCTCTCTCCTATTTACGCACATTTTCCTAGCACTGGCTCGCTGGCTGGGCTCACCCGGGTGGGGAGGGGACGCCAGGCAGCTATGATGAGCCTCATTTTGCAGCTGGGGGTGGGGACCGCAGACTCGGCGGGGATGGAGGCTGGGCGCCAATGCCCAGCCTGGCATGACGGCCGGGGTCGCCTGACCATTACGGGTGCGTTCAGCTAATCAACGAGCGGTTTAGCCATGGGAGAGAAGGGGCGGTGAGGAGGAGGAGGAGGAGCGCCCGGCGTGCATTTAGCTGCCTAGCCAGAGCCAGGTGACCCTGCCCCACTCTGGGGAGGTGAGGTGGGGCCTCATGCCAGGTTGGGGCCCTGCCCCAGCTTACCCACCCTGACCCTTAGGGGAGACTTGCCGACGCCACTTCAGACCTTGAGAGTATGTGGGGAGCCAGGCAGGGAGGCAGGAGGAGGAGGCTGGACCACTAGGTACTACAGGGCGCTGGACCTGGCCCCCTCCAGCACAGGACAAGGTGTGGACCAGAGAGCACCAGGCCCCTGGAGGCCCGAGGGCCCCTGGACTACTATGTAGTGCCCTGGCAGGGGCCGGAGGGGGCCGAGAGCGGGCAGGGAGCCACTGCCCAGCCCCTCTGTCCCTCCCTTTATCTCCGCTGCAGCTGGAGGGAGGCGTTTAGGGCCCTTTGGACCCAGAACCATGAGGACCAGAAAGAGGATTGTTCCAAGCTCAGCACAGACCTAGGGCAGGCTGGGGAAACCGAGGCCAGGGGTTGCGGGATCCGTCCCCGATATGGAGGAAGGAAGGACCCAACAGAGGCGGGGACAGGTGCGCAGGCCACGGGAGCCCGACCATGCGATGAAGGGTGAGTTGTTCATGGCAGGGCTCGCTCTCAGCCAGCCCCTGGTTCAGACAAGCCCCTCGGATGCTCACGGAGCCCCAGGATGGGGAGCTTCTAACCAGCTACACTCTGCTGTGACTTTAACAGGCCAAGGCCGACCAGGTCAGGCCCGTAAACATTCACTCCGATTATTATCAGAAAACCAATGTCAAGCGGCGGGCGCAGAAACAGGGCGCTGGTCCGTGGCCTGACGTTTCTCTTCCAAATCCTTTCGCCCACGTAAGCTTCACAGAGCGGCCGGCGGAGGGGGCAGCAAAGTTCCTGTTGGCTGCTGGGGACCACTGGAGGCTCCGGCCCTCCTGGAGCCCCACTGAGCCCGAGCTTAAAATCCAACTGCAGAATTTATAAATTCGGTTCTCAGCAGCCTCCCCACGGGGCCCTGGAGCCGCGCGCGATGTAATCGCCTCTCCCGGGCCCGCAGCTGATGGGCACCACATCCCTCCGTCACCGGACCTAAATCAGCCCTTGTTCCCGTCAGCCCTCGCAGCTCTCAGGCTTCCTTAGTGAGCGCTATTGATCTCCAAGGCCGCAGCGACACCGGCAGCCACCGCGAGGGCTAATTGTCCTGTCCCTTCTTATATCTTTAAATATTACTGCGAGCTTCCTAGGCGTTCCGAGCCCCGGTGACGCAGAAGGGAGACTCTGAACACTGGGGTGGGGGTGTGTGAGCGCCCACACCATTACTGTGTTGGGGCCCCCCCAGGTTTTCTTTTTTTGCATGTGAGAAATAGAATAAAATAAAGCAGCCGCTGATCCCATGTGGGGCCGGCGTCATAGGAGAAAGGCACCCAATTACACCTAATTTCATTGTTTCTCGACTGGTTTTGTAGCCTCACCATCACGCTTCATTTGCCGTAACAGAAAGTAAAATGCCCAGCTGGTGGGCAATTTCCCTCTGATTAAAGCATCGGCTGATCAGAAAGTGACAGCCAAAAATTAATCGAAATAAGGAATGAAGGGCCGTGTTTGATGTCAGCAAATCACACGTGTGCTTCTCCAGATGTTTTACCACCATAAAACCAAGACAGAGAAAAGTGAGGGGCTGTGCCAGCAGCCCGCACCCGTGCTACTCCGCGTACGCCTCCCCGCAGTGATGGATCAGCACCTTCCAGAACCTTCTTGCAGTCTGGACAGAGGCTTCCTCCTCTCAGCACTGTCAGGCCAATGTGAGGACACACTCTGGGGAGAAAAAGTATCGGCTCCGGAATTCGACAAGAAAGAAGCAAAATCAAAATTAATAAATGCTTCATTAAGCGCCTGCCAAATACAGCAAGGACGGCTCCTCGGTGCTGGCTGAATGCAGGAGTCACAAAAACTTCATTACATTTGAGGAAACAGTTGCAAGAATTCCTAAGGATGGGGTCGAGGCCGGGGGGCGTCACAGGTAATTCACGACTTTGATAAATTACCACCGCCAGATAATTTAAGAAGCAAAATCATTAAACTCCTTTCAAATATTTTTACTGCAAATAAATTATATTCAAAGTAAAGTGTGGAGTGTTTTTTAATTTGTAGGGATGCGAGGAGGGAGCACGAGAGGCGGCGTGGCCTGGGCTGGCACGCCAGGGGCCGGCTGTGCACCCCACCTGGAGCCGGGCTGTAGGCGCAGTGGAAAGCACAGCCACCCACACACACATCTCCTCCAACACTCCTGCCTTGCTTGAAAGATCACGACTGTCACCAGCCAGTGCTGAAAGAAGCCTCAGCCTTCGAGGGTGCGAGCTGGTAATTACATGCTCACTTTGGCAGGTCACTTGCAGGGGCCCTGAGATGGTTTTCGCGCCCCCTCTGGGGCACCTGAGAGAGCAGCAATTATGGGGGCCCTGGTGGGTAGTGCATGTAGGAAGGAAGAGGGCTCGGCTCCCAACAGCTCCCGATGGCCGCCCTCCCCAGAGCGCCCAGGCCTACACGAGGAGACAGAGAAAGGGGCTTGGTGTCCTTAGGCAGGGATGCTTCAGACGGCGGGTTCGCGCTCAGGCCATAGCTGAGGGCATCTGCCAGCACCCCCGGAGAGAAGAGGCTGAAAGGCCGGAGCCGAACAGCCTCCCACCACACGACAAGCCCCTCCGCCTGGATGGAACAGCCCCAAGTCGGGGGCGCTACCCTGAGACCCAAAGCAGAGAGCCAGGTGTCCGCACTGGCTCACGGCACCCGGCACCCAGGTCTCCGGCTACATGAGCACCAGGCTGGCCGAGGTAGCAGGAACCCCGTTTTCTGGCAGCTCCCAGCATAGGTCGTATTTTGATGGAGCCAGACCCCAACGAGGCTGTGAATCACCCACATGGCAGAAGAGAGGAACTCTCCGCTCCGGGCCGTAAATTAAGGGCCGGGCTGCCCAGAGACCCGCTTCCTCAAGCCCCCAACCAGACTCTCCAGGGCCCCCAGACACGCCCCTTTTCAGGAGAACAGGGTCTGTGCGGGGGAGGGGGCATAGCCGCGGAGCCTCTCAAATGAAATCACCTCCAGAGAGATTAATCACGGCCTGAGACGAGGAGCGGCTGCCTCATCTCCATGGAGACCTGCCCCCCCTCCAAGGGCCCAAGTGCTACCCCCACCGCAAGTGGTCCTCAGCTCAGGCTCCACTTACTGCAGTGCCTATGACAGCTCTTAGGATTCATGAATTAGAGTGGTGACCTCCTAAGTGTCCGTTTGGGAGCCTCAAGTGGAAATGGGAATAATAAACTCAGCTCATCAGCGTCCGCGCCATCACAGAACCGGGGGCATAGGGAAGGCAGAGCCTCGCTCAGCAAGCAGCGACAGCTTCCAGGGCTCCAGGAAACAGATTCTAACTCTCTCCCGGGGATGACGCTCACCCAGTGAGGTGAGAACCACCCTGTCCGGCACACGAGGACCCGTCCGAGACCAGAAATGAGAACCCCACCGCGGCGTGGGCAACCAGGAGAGATAAACAGTCGCCTCCATGATGAATAGCAGCTTGGAAAATCCCGCATCCGTGTTCAGGCATAAGAACACAACCCGTCTGCTGAATGAGAATAAGGCTGGCGAGCGCGGCGGGGAGGGGCAGAAGGGAGGGGCAGCGGCTTCCCAGCAGCCCTGACCACAGGGTCACCAGCCTGAGGCTGCGGGTCTCTCCCATGCCAGGCCTCTGCCCAGCACAGAGGTGACCCAGGAACCAGCCTTAGCAGCAGGGCCGGCCAGCTCCAGGCCCAGCTCTCGGCGTGGGCGCAGGCAAGACCGAGACAGAGCTCGTTCCCAGGCCAGAGGGGTCTGCAAACAGCCCCTTCTGCCACTTTCCGGAAGGCTTCTTGCGGCGATCCTTTCTCTTCTCTCGCTGAAGCGAAATTAATTTCTTTCCAATGAGCTGGTTATAAAGGAAAAACAGCGCCCTTGCCGCTCGTCATCCTGACTGCAACCGGAGGCTGAGGGCAAGGCGGATGCCAGCCACGGAGCTAGGAAGCCTGGGGCCCCGGCGCCGCGCCCTCCTGCCTGCACGGGCGGTGGGGGCGCGGGTAGGCGCAGGCCGGGTGAGCTGAGTTTATTATCCCTGCAAGGAAAGGCAGAGCCTAGCGACTGCCTCCAGCAGGACCAGCCTTAGCTTGGACCGAGCACCTCTCGCTCTCACCTCAAAGGTTCCTACGGGCTGTGTCTGCGCCCAGGGGTCCCGGGTCTGACCCTCACACTCAAGTTCCCACTCCATAGAGGACAGTGGTGTCTT
>JAJIBD010002744.1:17500-49260 GCA_021461705.1 Cryptotis parvus
CCCCCATAGGGACTGAGGGTGACCAGCAGCCGCAGGGATGACAGGGCGGGGACACGATCAGACACCCCCGAGCAGCGCTGGGGCTGCCGTGGAAAGGCCGCAGGAACGTCTGAGGGGAAGAGAAAGAGTCAGGGAAAACCTTCGTGGGTCTCGTGTGGACCAACTTCTGAACCAAACACTGTGAAAGGACACTCAGGAGGAGAGTCGGGGATGGGACAGCGAGTGGACACAGCATGACGTTCAAAACTCATTGTGAGGGGCCGGAGAGATGGTCCAGCGGGTAGGGGTTTGCCTTGCGCCGGCCGGCCCATGCTGGGCCCTGGTTCGATCCCCGGCATCCCATATGGTCCCCGAGCACCTCCAGGAGTAATTCCTGAGTGCAGAGCCAGGAGAAACCCCTGAGCATTGCCAGGTGAGACCCAAAAAGGAAAAACAAACTCACTGTGCACTTGGAGGAGCAGAAGCGGCAGCTGCTAATCCACAAGACCCTGATCTTGGGGCGTGCTCAGGGCTTCCTCCTGGCTCTGTGCCTGGGGTCACTCCAGGCTCAGGGGTCACTCCTGGAGACCATCTGTGGTACCCAACGGCCCGCTGGACTGTCTGTCTGGCCCCTTAGCTTTTTAAAGATACGTGGAATTTATAAATTAAATCGAACAATGTGTGAGGTTACTCTACACTCATCGGTGGGAAGGGGAGACGGGGTGGGGGGAGATGAGGAACGGCTGGTAATGACTCACGACACATCCGGGAAAGAGGCTCCTGCCCAGTTTTTATTCTAGTCTTAACTTTTTGCAAAGACGCAGAGATTGCCGTGATGTAGCGCTTAACAAAAGCACATGCAAAAATGGCCAGATGCGGAGTCCAGACCTTCTCCTCAACGACCGTGCCGACACCAACTTCCCGTCAAAGGGGTTAAAGCCTTGCAGCAGCCACAGAGCTAATAAGTGGGTAAGAATGATAATTCCGCTAGTCACATTTTTGGAACTTGGAACTTGCCTTACACACGGCTCGCGGGGGTCAATCCCCATAAGGTCCCCTGAGAATGACCGCATTCATTAATGGGATATAAATATATACCAGTGTTTTACTAAGTTGGGAAACGGTAATGTCAGACTAAACTCACCATTGAATACACACAAAGAGCCTTACATGATAAACCCTAAATATCTGTAGGGCAAGCCACATTTGTAAAAGAGAGAGCAAGGCAGAGACAGAGACAGAGACAGAGAAAGAGAGGAAAAAGAAAAGGTGCCTGCTATAGAGGCAGGCTGGGGATGGGTGGGAAGGAATGTGGGAACATTGGTGATGGGAATGGGGCACTGGTGGAGGGATGGGTGCTGGAACACTGTATGACTGAGATCCAATTGTGATACCTTTGTAATTGTATATCTCATGGTGGTATAATAAAAATTTTTTAAAAAATAAACAATGACCAGGATATGTATACGTGTGTGTACCTCAATGTATATATGAAAGCATTTACCTCAAAATAGTGAAATATATATATATACATCTTGATACATATAATCCAAGATCTATATATAAAGATATGTATCACTTGATCACTTGAATCCCAGTTATTCATCGATTTGCTCGAGCGGGCGCCAGTAACATTTCCATTGGACCCTATCATGTGCCAATGTAGCCCAATGGCATCTGGTTGATTCAGGAATATGAAGAGCCTCAAACCGTTCCTTCAGGGTCTTAACAAGGAAGTCTGACCATCTTGTAGGTGGGCGGCCACGTGATCTTTTGACATCCCGTGGGATCCAGTCGATAACTTGGCTCTAGTCCAGCGGTTGTCTCCCAAATCGCATTACATGTCCAGCCCATCGAAGATATGTATACAAGATATATATACACAAGATATACATATGATATATACAAGATATCTATATCAAGATATATATGTATATATAGTAGAACTTTACAAGAAAAAACATCCAATCCCATAAAAAAATAAGTAAATAAAGGTTTGGAAGAATTCCCTAGTGAATCCATCCAGACCTGGGCTTTTGTGTTTGGAAAGACTTTTGATTACCATTTCAATTTCCTCAATAGTGATAGGCTTGTTGAGGTATTCCAAATCTTGGAGGTGAGAGGACTCCAAGACTCCCGAAGTCATCTCTGACAATCTTTTGAATTTCTGTGGTTTCTGCCGTGATTTCCCCCTTTTCATTTCTGATTCCGTTTATTGGGGTTCTCTCCCTTCCTTTGTGAGTCTTGCAAGTGGTTTGGTGACCTTGTTTATTTTTCAAAGAACCAACTCTTGGTTTCATGGATCTTTCAAATTGTTTTTTGGGATCCGGTACTGACTTCTGTTCTAAGTTTTATTATTTCCTTCTTTCTGCCTGTGTTGGGCTCCTTTTGTTGGTCCTTTTCTAAGATCTTAAGCTGTGATGTCAAATTGTTTATGTGCGCCCTTTTTTTCCCTCCTGACAAACGTCTTCAGAGCTATGAACTTTCCTCTTAGCACTGCCCTTAGCTAACTCAGTTCCACAACTTCGTCGTTCATGTCTTTGTTCTCATTTGTTTCCAGGAATCTTTTGATTTCCTCTATGACCCACTGATTGTTCGGCAGGAAGCTGTTTAGTTTCCAGGTGTTCTATATAGTCCTCCATTTCTGTAGGTAATTTTTATTTCAGTGCATCATGGTCTGAAAGAAGAGTTGACACGATTTCTATCTTCTTGATTTTATTGAGGTAAGTTTTGTGTCCCAGCATGTGGTCTATCTTGGAGAATGTTCCATGTGCACTGGAGGAAAAATAGGCATTCAGCTTCTGGGGACGAAGAGCCCTGTGTATATCTACCAGCCCTCTCTTTCATTTCTTCCTTCAGAGCCAGTATTTCCTTGCTGAGTTTCAGACTCGATCTACCAAGAGGCGACAGAGCAGTGTCGAAGTCTCCAACTACAATCCTGTTGCTGTCAATGTCTTCCCTGAGTCTATTAGTAGTTGTTTTAAGTATTTTTCTGGCCCGCATTGGGTGTATATGTGTTTAGGAGTCTAATTTCTTCCCGATATACATATCCCACAGTTATTAGAAATGGCATTCAGTGTCTCTTCTAACCTTTTTCAGTCTGAAGTCTCTGTTGTCAGATACTAGTACGACCAATCCTTCCTTTTTAGAGAAGTTTGCGTGAAGAGTTGTTTTCCAGCCGGTTCAAATGTGTTTCTTGTAGGCAGCAGAATGTTGGATTCAGTTTTTTTTTTCAATATTTTATTACACCGCCATGTGATATACAATTACAAAGATGTTCATGTTTGGGTTTCCGTCATACAGTGTTCCAGCACCCATCCCTCCACCAGTGCCCATCCCCACCACCAATGTCCCCACTTCCCTCCCCCCCCTAGCCTGCCTCTATGGCAAGTTCTCCATCTCTCTCTCTCTCTCTCTTTCTCTCTTCTCTACTACATTGTGGATTGCAATACATACATTCAGAGATCATCATGTATATCTTTTTCCCTATATTCAATGCTCAGTTCTAGGCTGGTATTATCATTTTTGACAAATATTAGCACACTGTTCCCTTCTCTGTCTTACTTAACCACTGATTCCCACATGTTTGTGGTAGATTCCACCTTTTTTTTAATTGAAAGATGCTCATGTAGAGCTTTGGTTCTACAGTGTTCCAACACGCACCCTCCGCCCAAACCCATCTCCCATCACCAACGTCCCCACCTCCCTCCCCTCCCGCACCTCAACCACTTGGCGGGTTCTGTATGTCATTTCTTTCCACTTTATATCTCCTTCCCAACAAACTTTCCTGCTCTTGGTTGAATGCAGTGCATTAAAAGACATTACTGTTTCACTATTTTAGTGACCCGCGGCGCAAGCGGCCGCGCAACCTGGGCTCAAACTGGCCCTGTTCTGTTGATCTGGTCCGAGGCAGTCTCGCAAGCGTCCGGACAGCAAAAGTGGTGGCTAGTGTGATGGGCGAGTTTCATCCGGCTGCTTCTGGGCCCCCTCAGGCGCGGGCCCACTCCCAAAACCCATCTGCCCTCCTCGGGGTTCCATGGTCCCAGCTAGGCCGGCGCGAGCCGAAGCGCCAGCCTCCCCCAGCCGTCCGTGAGGCCCTGTATGCTGGCCCATGGGCGGCTCAAGCGGGCAGGGCCACCAGGCTCGACAAGATGGAGGGGGAAGGGACGACCACGCCTCCATCTGATGACTTCCCAGTGATTCCCCGCCTCTTGGAGTCGCCTACCTGGGCTCGAACTGGCTTTGCTCTGTTGATCTGGTCTGAGGCAGTTTCGCAGCGTCGGACAGCAAAAATGGTGGCTAGTGTGATGGGCGAGTTTCATCCGGCTGCTTCGGGACCCCTCAGAGGCGACGGGCCCAGGATTCAGTTCTTTTTAAATCCATTTTGCCTTCAAGTGATCAAGTGAATGACTGAAACTCAGGTCAGTGATTGAATGGGAGATACGCTAATAATGAATGAAAATATAAAATCCCTGTCGGGGAAACAGAGCCCTGTGAGGAGAATATAAACTTTAGAGCTGAAAATACAATATCAGAAACTAAAATTTTCAAGCTTAACAGATAATGCATACAACAAAGGAAGAATTAAGAATCTTGAAAAGACAGTCTCCTATTGTCATTCTCCTTTTCTTACATTTTAAGTTTTTTTTTCCATCTTACTACTTCCAAATGGGATTCTTTTCCTTTTATGTAGATCCCTTCAGTGGGGCTTTTGTTTGTAGAAAATAAGTTCTTTCAACTGATATATCTCTGCGTCGCTCTTGACCCTCCCTCTCAATCGTGAGGGGTAACTGAGCTGGGTAGAAACTTCTCGATTGGAGAGTTCTTCATCCAGCACTTTGTATACACCAGGCAACCCCTCTGACCCGAAGAGCTTCCATGGAGAAATCTGATGATCCCATGTAAGACTCTGCTTTTAGGAATCTCTCTTCACCGTCACTGCTCTATTATGTGTCCTGAAGCATCTCTTTAGCTTTCTTTTGTTTGAAAATGTTTTGAATCTGGGCAGCCAACTCTTTCTGAGCTTGGAGACGTTCTCAGTTATCGATCCTTCAAGTAAGAAGTCTGCCCCTTGGCCTCTTCATGTCGTTTGTATCATCACTTTACATGGAGCCAAGTCCCGGTTTGGTTCCAGTCAGAGCCAGGAGCCGTTAGTCTTCCTTCGGTGGGTGCTAACACAGAACCAAGAGATGAAGAATATCCCATGTAGGAGCAGGGTGAGTGGACAGGTGGCTGGGGAGGGCTGGATTTACAGGGTCTGGGAGAGGGGCCGCTGGACCAAGAGTCACAGACAGATGTCAAAAGAGCCCCCATGTAGCTCATTTATAACATGAGGAGCTGAGGAAAAAGACAAATGCATCTATACAAAACACAGGTGAGAACAGGCACATGTCAAAGAAGAGATCCAGTCGCCCAGGAGACCAGGAGAGACCTTTGACCCGAGAGGCCAGTGCAGAAGCACACAGGGAAAGCACAGGGCCGCTGGGAGGTGCCACACAGGGCTGGGGTTCGGCCTTTGTCTTGGGGCCCTGGTTCCGTCCCTGCACATAAGGCCCCAGAGCACCCCAGACACGTCGCCCAAACACAGAGCTAGAAGCTCACGCCTGAGCATTGCCAAGTGTGGCACAAAACCAAAGCACACGTATGTACACACGGACACATGCGTGACCGTGCGCACATGTACACATGCACGTATACATGCACTCTCACACCCACATGCATGCACACACGATCACATACACACACATGAATGTGCACACACTCCTGTGCACATACCCTATGAGTCTCTGCCCAACAAAACCAACGAAACTCCCCCAAACCAGCACACAATAAATAACAAGCTCACAGACAGAATTATGTCCATGATATAATTATGTCCATGACATGATATGTCCATGACAGAATTATGTCCATGATAAACCGTTATTAATAATACTGTAAGCCAAAAAAATTTTTTGAATACAAATTTTTAAGAAAAAGTAATTAGATAAAAACAAGTTAAGGAGTCTAGAGTTAAGCCCACAGTGCTGGTCATAGCCCAAAGTCTAGAATAAACTCATGCTTTTAACATTGAAAATAAATAAATTAAAGATAATGAAACAGAGGCTTTGCCAATGTGCCCTGAAACTCCTTTCAGAAGCGACTTATAGCGACTCAGTGTCCTACGTCCCTCACGCCCCCTTAAGGGTTCATGCCTAGATGTATGGTGCTTTTTTGGAAGACAATTTTCAAAGGAGTTGTCCTTTCTTTCTCTCTAGCTCATCATTTACAGATAGAAATGCAGCATATTTCTGTATACTGATGTTCAGCCTGCTACATGTCTATTCCGGTTACTTTTTCTGAGTTCTCTTGTTTTGTTTCATTTTGTTTTAATTGAACCACCGTGTGATAGACCATTACAAAGCTGTTCGTGTTGGGTCTCAGGCATACAGTGTTCCGGCACCGTCCCTCCACCAGGGCACGTTTCCCGGCACCAATGTCCCCGATTCCCTCACCACCTCCAAGCCCCCCACACACACACAACCTGCCTCTATGGCAGCCACTTTTCTTCCCTGTTTCTAAGAGTTCTTGGTGGAGTGCTCAGGATACGTTTTCATGTTATCTGCAAATGGTGAAAATGTAACCTCCTCTTCTCCAATCTGGAGGTCTTTGATTTCTTTTACTCAGCTGGCTGTTGTGCCAAGGACCTCCAAAGCCATCCTGAATAACGGTGGGGAAAGAAGACAGTCCTGTTGCACTCTGGCCTCAGAGGGTGGCTTGGGCCTTTCACGAGGGAAGTTTGCTGCAGGCTGGTGTATTCGGATGTATCTATCTTGAGGTACATTCTTCCATCCCCACTGTGTTAGACTATCATGTGCACATGTTGAATCGTGTCAAAGCTCTCTCTGCACTTCTTGCTATTTGATCTTTCCTTCTGTTGATACGGTGTATAACACTCACCGATTTGCATGCTTAGACCAGCATGTTCAAGGGCAGGAAGCGTCGGCGTTGCCAAGTGACCAGCCTGCTCAGAGCAACGCAGAGCCAGCGCAAGCCCCTTGAGAACGCGCATCAAGTTCTTCAAGAACTTAGAACAAATTTTACTGAGACTTATGGGAAAGTTAAAAATGCCCCAAGGTCAGTAAGGGCACACTGGTGTGGTAATATTGAGTACCTGAAACAATTGTACTGTTAACAACTTTGTTAATCATGGTGCTTAAATAAAGATAAATGAATAAAATAAAATTTTAAAAAACTGCCCCAAGTTGGTAAAGAAATTCTGAGAAAAAATAATGTGAGGGAACGGATCAATAGCACAGGGGGAGGGTGTTTGCCTTGCAATTGGCCGACCCAGGTTTGATCCCGGCATCCCATATGGTCCCCACGCACTTCCAGGAGTAATTCCTGGGCACAGAGCCAGGAGTAAACCCCTGAGTGTCACTGTCTGTGAACCAAAAAAGCAAAATAATAATAATAAAATGAAGATAAAAATAAAGTAATGTGGGAAGCATTACACTTCCTGACTTCAAATTGTGTGACTAAGCTACAATATCCCAAACAGTATGGTACAGGGATAAGAGGCTGCTCTAGGGAAGAATTTGTGAGCCCAGAGGTCAGCCCTTGGGGGTCTCACCGTCAGCCGGAAGCAGAGTGGAAGCCCCCTGAGGAGGAACAGCTATGTCTGGGGGCAGCAGCCTCCTGCTGGGAGCGAGAGACCACAGGAAGTGATGGGTGGGTGCGGATGCCACAGATGACCCAGAACCTCTAGATAAGAGTCGAACGCAGACAGTGCTATGGAGATGGAGGGATACGGGTGGAGATACGGCCATCTACAGGTGGGATGCCGTGCCGGGACACGGGCGCAGATATAGCATAGGCGGGTGGCAGCGAGAGGACAGAGATACACGGACAGAGCTATCAGTGACAACAGTGTCGGGATACGGGTATTGCGTGGCTCTAAGTGATCGCTTGGCAGTACCTAGCCAAGACACAGATACTCCGCCCGTGTGGTCAGGGAGGGAATATGGCAGGACCATCCTCCACAGCTGCCCAAGCCCCCTGCATGAGCTCCGCAGAACCAAGGCTCCTCCCAGGGGACACGGTGCCCACGGCAGTGCCCTGCCCTCACAGTGCTCCCAAGGAGCCGCGGCTGCAGGGCTGGGGTGCGAGGAGCTGGGGCGTTTCTCCCTGAAACGCTGCACTGGAATGTCCCGGGCGGGGAGTGGGCGGAGCAGCGGGGTGTCAGCCAATAGGATTCATAAAGCAGACTTGAGGACCCGCTCCCCTGGGCTGACACACGAGCCACTGGAGCCCAGGGAGATCTGTGGACACCTTTCCCTGAAGGGACTGACAGCAGGACCCCAGCCAAGGGGGTGCTGAGCCGGCCCCTGCCACAAGCCCACGGCCTCCAGGCTGGACCCCTAAGAGCCAGAGCTGTTAACTCCCCATCGAGATCAAGAGATGGACGCTCTCAGCTGGCACGGAGCAGGCCCATGCCAGGGTGCCAGCCCGGCGCTCGGGAACTGCCAGGGCACCCCACCACAAGGCGAGACTGGGGAGCCGGAAGGAGCTGATCAATTATTCATGCAACTGGATGCACAGGATTTTATCTTGTAGCACGAATCAAGAGATAAAAATTCCATTTCAACAGGGAGGGCAGGAGACTGGAGACTGAATGTGAATTGTAGCTGGGAGAGGGGAGAGACGGAAGCAAGGAAGGAGGGAGGGGAGGACCGGAGGGGAGGGGGCAAGAGGGAGGGAAGGAGGGAGGGAGGAGGGAAGGGAGGGAGGACTAGGGAGGAGGGAGGGAGGGAGGGAGGGAGGGAATGAGGGAGGGGGGGAATGAGGGAGGACTAGAGGGAGGAGGGAGGGGAGGGACAGAGGGAGGGAGGGAAGGAGGGAGGGGAAGGAGGGAAGACTAGAGGGGAGGATGGAGGGAGCGAGGGAGAGAACAAGGAAGGGAGGGAGGGAGGGCTAGAGGGAGGAGGGAGGGAGCGAGGCGAGGCTGCGGCAGCACCCCTCGGCCTGTGCACTGAGCCCCTCAGTGACCCTCCTGCCCCTCAGTCATCGGGTAAAGATCCCCACTCCCCACTCCCAGGATGGAAACACTAAAACTCTCCTATTGACACAACAAACCACAGCAAACAAACCCGGGCGGGCGAACGCCCAGGGTGCGGGACCCTGCAACTTTTTCGTGGGACCCAGCTGACACCACGCACAGCCCGTGGCCACGCCCCCGCACACCTGCATGCTGGCAGGAAGTGCCCCTGCTCTGCCACGTGCCCGGCCCTGCGCCCCCTCCAGCCTCACCTGGCCCCCCGATGCCCTGAGCCAGGCATGCGCCCATGTGTCCCTGCAGGGGCGGGGCCCTGACCTCTGGCACCAGAAGAAGCCCCTGTCGCCTTGCCCAGGGGAGTCAGGACCTCCGAGAAGAAGCAGGACCTGAAGAGGCCGCAGGAGAGGCCCCAGCCCCTTCCTGTAGAGAGCAGTGGTGACCCGGGGCTGGGGTGCAGGAGTAGAGGCCAGGCCGGTGCCCAGCAGCCGCTCAGGGACACAGCGAGCCCTGAGCTCTGGCCACAGGACTCCAACGCTGCAGCCCAGCCCCGGCTCACCCCAACCAAACCACAGCTCTGGGAAAGACCAAAGCCCCCAGCTCCCAACGTAGGTGCTCGGTCTGTGCCTGCCTCCCTTCTCGTCTGCCAGGGGGCTCAGGGCACCCCTTCGGGGAGCCCTGGAGAGGAGCCCCTGGGAGAGGGGGAGCACTCCGCGCCTCCGGTGCAGATGAGGGCCAGTATGTCCACCCTGGGCCGGCTCTTCTGCAAGGGCCACACAGCCCCATGCACTGCCTAGGCTGTGAGTGCCCCATTCCCAGCAAGAGGCCAGGAGAAGAGCTGGTGGCACAGGGGTGGGGGGTGGCGGGGCTGCAGGGCTGAGGGGTCACAGGTGCTGCTGGTCAAAGACTGAAGCTCACGGTCACTGGCCTGGCAGTGGCAGGGGAGGGTCTCTGCTCCCTGGGGTACTGAGGTGGACAGGGTGAGAGCGGCCGTAGGACCCCCACTGTAGGCTGAGCTCACACAGGAGCACTGTAGGCTGAGCTCCACACAGGAGCACTGTAGGCTGAGCTCACACAGGGGCACTGTAGGCTGAGCTCACACAGGGGCACTGTAGGCTGAGCTCACACAGGAGCACTGTAGGCTGAGCTCACAGGGGCACTGTAGGCTGAGCTCACACAGGAGCACTGTAGGCTGAGCTCACACAGGGGCACTGTAGGCTGAGCTCACACAGGAGCACTGTAGGCTGAGCTCACACAGGGGCACTGTAGGCTGAGCTCACACAGGGAGCACTGTAGGCTGAGCTCACACAGGAGCACTGTAGGCTGAGCTCACACAGGAGCACTGTAGGCTGAGCTCACACAGGAGCACTGTAGGCTGAGCTCACACAGGAGCACTGTAGGCTGAGCTCACACAGGGGCACTGTAGGCTGAGCTCACACAGGAGCACTGTAGGCTGAGCTCACACAGGAGCACTGTAGGCTGAGCTCACACAGGGGCACTGTAGGCTGAGCTCACACAGGAGCACTGTAGGCTGAGCTCACACAGGAGCACTGTAGGCTGAGCTCACACAGGAGCACTGTAGGCTGAGCTCACACAGGAGCACTGTAGGCTGAGCTCCACAGGAGCACTGTAGGCTGAGCTCACACAGGAGCACTGTAGGCTGAGCTCAGGCAGGGTGGCCAGGCCAGGGCACAGCAGGCTTGCTGAGAAAGGCCAGGGCGAAGGGGCTGGGCCATGGTCAGGGCTGTCTAGGCTCTGGGTAGTCAATGTGGGGGCTGCACTTTCACAGGTCCTGGCAACCCAGAGGTACCATGTGTCACAGGGGTGTGGGCAGGGACACGGCCTAGTGGCGGCACAGGGCCTCAGGGGAGCCGCATTGTGAGAGGCCTGGGTGCCCCTTCGGAGGCTGCAATGCTGGAGGGTGGACAAGAAGTTCCCTTGGGCAGCAGGAAATCTCTGTGGGCTCACCGGGGACCCCAGGAGTGATGGCAGCTTTGCCAACATGGCGGAGTCAGAGGCGGGCAATGCTGGCGGCGTGAGCCACTGCCGTCGCCATTGGAGGCAGGGACAGGGGCACACTATCAGATTCCTGTGGGAACCCAGAGGCCAGATGGAGCTGGAGTCTGTGCAGGGGCAGGTGGCCAGCAGGGACACGGGCCCACGGAGAGGTGGCAGGAAGGTAAGGTTCTGGCTGAGGGTCCGGCAGTGCAGAGGGAAAGCGGCAGCTGTGCTGAGGCGGGTCGCACGGGGCACAGGAGACCCCCACAGCCTAGGAAGCAGGTACACAGGTTCTGCTGGGGTATGGGAGACAGGGGGCAGCGGGAGGGTCCGCCCCCCGAGTGGAGAGAGAAACTGAAGCAGCAGAGGAGGTGCCCGCTGGCTCCAGATGGCCTTGGGGCTTCAGGGCAGGAACTCTGGGATGTAGAAGAGCACGTGACCTGCTGGGGAGCACTAGCAGCCGGAGAGCAGGAGGGGAACGGGAGCACTAGCAGCCGGAGAGCAGGAGGGAACGGGAGCACTAGCAGCCGGAGAGCAGGAGGGAACGGGAGCACTAGCAGCCGGAGAGCAGGAGGGAACGGGAGCACTAGCAGCCGGAGAGCAGGAGGGAACGGAGCACTAGCAGCCGGAGAGCAGGAGGAGGGAACGGGCCGCTGGCCACGCCCACCATGAGGGCACAGAGTGGGCGCAGCCTCCAGCGTGAGGGGACACACTCCACCCCTCCGGGCAGCTGATTCAGACAGAGATGGAGGGTCCAGGCCAGCGTGTGGTGGGGCTCAGTGGTGGCCATCCCTGGCCCTGGCCGGCCCTAACGCCGGCAGGCACGGAGCCTCCTTGTACAATTCAGGAGAACAGTCATAGCAAAAAGTCTCCCTTTCCTCAAAGAATGACCCCACGCGCGTCAGGGAGGTGCATCAGCGCCCAGCCACAGCCCCAATTAGGCGAAGTCGCGCAATCCTCCCGGGCACCCGCACCAGGCCGGGCTTAGGTGCTGCGCCTCAGAGCAAACGTTGCACCCGAGCAAGACGCAGGGAGCCAGTTTACAAGGTCTGTGCGTGGCTGCCTCATGTGCGCGACTGAACGGAACACGCGCTTTACACTGCTCGGCTCCTAATGGCAGATATTTTTTGGGAACAAGGGACTTTTCCATTGCAAATGAGACAAAGAACACAGCATGCAGCCCCGAGAATGCCTCCGTCTGTTTGGCAACACAGTTTTCATTAGCCAAGTTTGCTACCGTATCAGCGACTTAAATTTTATTTTTTTAATAACGAGTCTCGTCCAGCCAAGCACGTATTTCTGGATATCCCTCCAGAAGGAACCGTGGAGGCCAGTAACAATGCCTGCGGCGGGGGGAGGGGCTGCACCACCACTCTGAGCTCTACTCCCAGCCCGGGTCATTACTGACAATCCGGGTCCGCTAATAGCCACGCAAGAGAGGAGACAGCGGGGGGAGGAATCACGACCTTGACTCCTATGTGGGAAACGGCCCCGCTCGCCCAGAGACCTCATTTGCAGAGCACAGGGAAAGCGAGGTCCCCTGAGACCAGCCCTCCCCCCTAGGGGAAGCCTCCTATAACCAGACCCCGGATCCCACATCATCTGCAGGAAATGACAAAAGATCTCAGGAACATGCAGCGTACAGAGATGGGTCGGGGAGGAAATGGGGACCGAGTCTTAGCCAGCGAGGAGGGAATCGGGCGTCGGAGCTGGCCCCGCTGGAGATACCCCGAGGGGTTTCTCTCCAGGGTCTCCACCACCCCCCAGAGCTTATGCGGCCCTTGCAGAGTCACCCCAAACAGAGACAAAAACGGGCTCCCCCAAAGCGTGCTCTGAGCCACGGTGGTCCTGATATCAGAGCAGAGAAGGAATGTGCTAAAAACGGAGCTCGGGTGGAGATTCCCGGTGGACACAGGCGAAGGGCCCGGCGATGGGCCTCAAGCGACTTCAGCGGCGCATTAAAGAAACCTGCTGCCACTCGGGAGAGGGTCTGTCCCCGGGATGCGAGCACGTGCCTACATCAATGTCATGTCACACTCGTGGAAATCATCTCAGCAGACACTGAGAACATTTTGGCAACATTTAACGTGTGATGAAAAGAAAGACTAAAAACAGGAGAAACACAGGCCAGAGCAATAGCGTAGCGGGGGAGGGCATTTGCCGACCTGGGTTTGCTCTCCTGCCTCCCATAGGGGCCCCTGAGTGCAGAGCCAGGAGTAAGCCCTGAGCACGCCAGAAGTGGGCTCGAACCAAAAACAATTAGAAGGACCATGTCTCAACAGAAGCCCGGTCCCCGAGGCCCAGCCCACTCTGGCATCTGCCTCCATATGAAAAGTGGACACTCCTCCCAGGTGGCCACAAGACAGGACACCCACGCTCCTGTCAGGGAAGTGTCAGAAGCCCCAGCTAGGTCTGTAAGGCGAGGGAAAGGCAAGAGCAGATGGAGAGATTCGGGAAAGTCCCGTGGTACACACACACACACACACACACACACACACACACACACACACACACACACACACACACATAATGAGATTACCGAAAAAGGAAATAAAGAAAAGGATCCCACTCATAACAGCATCAGAAACAAACCACTTAGAAACGGCGACAGACGATCTCTGCTCTGAAAACCGAGACAAAAGTCAAGACAGAAATAAAGAAAAGGTGAGGCCGACACACAGCGGAGAATAGTGTTGAAGTGTCAAGACCACTGAGCCCATGCAAGGGTCGCACTCCCCTATCAAGAGTCCAATGGTGGGGGTCTCCCCAAGGGACATGGCCCGGAGGCGGGGGCCTCTCCGTGTTTCTCAGCCGTCTGAGCCCGCTTCAGTGCAAGGTTGGGGACAGTTGTTGTCCTGTATGTTCCTTCCTCCGATGGCATTTTTGGCAAAGGCAGAAAATACACTCCTAAGTTAATGCGCACGAAGACCCCATGAAAGGAGACCAGAAGGCACCAGGCTTCCTGATCCCAAACTAAACCATCAAATAATCTGATTGCAATCAAAACAGCATGGCAGCAGCTTAAAATCAGAGAGAAACCAAGAAATAGATTCCGTTTAGTGAAAAGGAGTCAAGAATCCAGAAACAAGCCCAAGCAGGAGGAGTGAAAGCGGTACACAGGGAAAGGCGCTTGACACGGGTTCGATCCCAACACCCCACATGTCTCCACGAGCCTGCAGGCAGTGGTCCCTGAGGTGCAGAGCCAGGAGTGAGACCTGAGCACTTCGGGAGGGGAGGGAGGGGAGAGAAAGGAGGAGGGGGGAGGGGAGGAATCCTAAGCACCTGGGGCCGGGTGACAGTACAATGGGGAGGCGTTTGCCTGCAGGCGGCCAACCCAGGTTTGATCTCCTGATCTCCGGCATCCCATAGGATCCCCCAAGCACTGCCAGGAGTAATTCTGAACACAGAGCCAGGAGTAGGCCCTGAGCACATGTGTCCCCCCAAACCAAAATAAATACATTTTCAGAAATTAAAAACAAATGCCACATGATCCCACTTTGGGGATCTATGCCAAGAAAGATTAGGTACAGAACCCCAGGCGTCTGTGCCTGTGCCACGGCAGTGAGGGTCCCGCAGCCAAGAGCTGGAGGCCGGCCAAGGGTCGGGGGGACCAGGCTGCATAGAGAAGTCGCAAGGCCACAGTATTCAGCCACCAAAATAATACTAATACTACTAATAAATACTAATAAATACTAATAAGTACTAATACTATAACACTAATACTAATACTATAATACTAATACTAATACTACTAATAAATACTAATACTAATACTATAATACTATAATACTAATACTTATACTATAATACTAATACTATAATACTAATACTAATACTAATACTAATACTAATACTAATACTATAATACTATAATACTAATACTAATACTATAATACTATAATACTAATACTAATACTATAATCCACTTGATCACTTGAATCCCGTTATTCATCGATTTGCTCGAGCGGGCGCCAGTAACATTTCCATTGGACCCCTATCACGTGCCAATGTAGCCCAATGGCATCTGGTTGATTCAGGAATATGAAGAGCCTCAAACCGTTCCTTCAGGGTCTTAACAAGGAAGTCTGACCATCTTGTAGGTGGGCGGCCACGTGATCTTTTGACATCCCGTGGGATCCAGTCGGTAACGGCTCTAGTCCAGCGGTTGTCTCCAAATCGCATTACATGTCCAGCCCATCTGATTTTCGATGCCTTGGCAAACGAGACAGCGTCCCTGATTCTGGAATAGCGACGGAGGTCAGAACTCCGGATTCCTTCTCTCACTTGAGTGAGGCGTGATATTCCAAGCATAGCTCTTTCGATGCCTCTCTGGGAGACCCGAATAGCATTCTCATCCTGCTTTCCTAGGGCCCAGGTCTCTGAGGCGTATGTTAATGCAGGGAGAACGTTGGAGTCGAAGAGATGTGCCCGGAGCCGGAGGTTCTTTGTCTTTTTAGCTATTTCTTGATGCCTTTGAAGGCATTCCATGCCGCTCTCTTCCCTCCCTGCGCAGCTCAGGTTTTAGGTCGTTCATCATGTTGACTTCTCGACCTAGGTACACATAACTGCTGCATTCAGAGATGTTTGTTCCGTTGAGAGTGAATGGGGCCTCTGGAACTAGTTCATTTCTCATGAACATAGTTTTCTTCAGATTCAGCTGTAGACCTACCTTTCCACATTCTCGGTCAAAGTCAGCCAGCATTTGTGCCGCTTGGCTAATGTTTGGTGTTATTAGAACGATGTCATCAGCGAGCGGAGGTGGTGTAGTTGCCGACCATCTATCTTCACTCCCATTTCCTTCCCATTCTAATTGTCTCATGATGTTCTCGAGGGTGGCACTGAAGAGTTTTGGTGAGATGGTATCACCCTGTCGAACCCCTCTTTTGACATCAATGATCACTTCTTTGTAGAATGGTGAGATCCTGGTGGTGAATCCGTAATACAGCTCACGAAGGATCTTGATGTATTGGGTTTGAACACCCTGTTTGACCTAGGGCTTCGATGACTGCTTCAGTCTCCACAGAATCAAAGGCTTTCTGTAAATCAATGAACGTGAGACAGAGTGGCATCTTGTACTCCCTACAAACCTCAATGAGCTTGGTTACTGTGTGGATATGGTCGATTGTGCTGAATCCTTTCCGGAAACCTGCTTGCTCGCATGGGTTGACCACTTCATCTAGTGTTCTGCTAATCCTGTTCAGGATGACTCGTGTAAACAGCTTGTAGATGACAGACAACAGGCAGATATGGGGCGAGTTGCCGATGTCATGAATGTCTCCCTTCTTGAACAGTAGAACTGTCCTGCTGGTTTTCCATTGGGAGGGCACCTTGCATTCGGACAGGTAGCGTGTGAAGAGCCGAGCTAGTGTATTGATGAGTACCGACGGCAGATTCTTCAGATGTTCGGGTCTGACTTTTGTCTGGGCCTGGTGCTGTTCCCTTCTTTACCGATGAGATGGCATGTCGGATTTCAGAAGGGAGAACATTGGGAATGACATATCCATCCTGTGGAATTTGGTATGTGGGCAGGTGGATGTGGCTATCAAAGAGATTTGAGTAGAAGTCCTGGATAATCTTCTCCATTGCCTTTCTGGAAGATGTGATAGATCCATCATACTAATACTAATACTATAATACTATAATACTAATACTAAAAGGAAGAGTAACCCCCGCCCTGGCGGTACCTGTGCCCGTGAGGGAGTCAGAGAGGAAGAGCGTCAAGGCCGGGTGTGATGTCACCTACAGGTGGGAGCTAGAGAACAGAAGTGAGGAGAAAAACCACATCCAGGAAGGCGAGGCCGCGGGTGTGCGGTGAGGAGAGGGGACGGGTCAGGGACAAGGTCCAAGGGTGGGAGGTGCCAGGTCACACCTGTGGGGGCCAAGCGGGACCCTGGGCTCTGGCAAGAAACTGGCGGCCCTTCCTCTCCCTAAGACTCTGTGCGCCCCTGTGACCCTGAGTCAGGGAGCAGGCACGTGGCTGAACCTCCGTGGTGGTGCTTCTGGAGAGGGGCAGACAGCACAAATTAAAGCCTGCCTCAGGCCAGGGGCCCTCTTCTCCCAGCCCCGCCCCAGCCCCTGGCCCTGACGGCCCCTGCCTGGCCTCCGCCCCTTCTGCCTTGCGGCCTGGGAGGCCATTTTTCATCCATGTAGGAGTAGATCAGAGAATGGGGAATGGCCGTGCGGTCATGCGTGATCAGTCCTAGGAGGCCATCTTCGATGGCCCCCAAACGTCTTCCTACACCCTGCTCTGGCCCTGAGTCTGCATTAGCAAACACACAGCTCCGGCATCTGAGCCCCGCCGTGAGCATGGCTAGACCGGCTCCTCCCTCCTGCCCTGCCTCCCTCCCTCTTTTCCTTCCCTCCATCCTTCCATCCCCCTTTCCTTTCTCTGGGACTCAACCCCAGTGCTCTGACGTGACTGGGCTGCGGTCCACCCCCATCAGGGGCACCTCACAGGCCAGGGACGGTTGAGTCTAAGCCATGTCACAACGCACAGGGAAGAGCTGGAGCAGTTGGCTCCCAATTAGTGGGTCCGAAAAGCGGATCTCAGGGGTTCACGACACTTTCACGAAAGGACAATAACAAATCCTGGGAATGTCTGGCTCTTGAGGACCAGAACTGTTCCCCAGAACCCGACCAGAACTGTTCCCCAGAACCCGACCAGAACTGTTCCCCAGAACCCACAGGGGTCCCGGGCCCCACCCTGTGTGAGCGCTTAGGTGAGGACAGAAGCCAAACTGAGTTCCAGAAACTGCCAGCTCCATCAACTTTTCTTTTGGCTTTTTGGGTCACATCCAGCGGTGCTCAGGGGTTACTCCTAGCTCTGCACTCAGGAATTACTCCTCCACGGTGCTCGGAGAACCATATGGGATGACGGGGATAGAACCTGGGTTGGCCAGGTGCAAGGCAAACACCCTCACCACTGTGCTATCGCTCTGGAATGCACCGACGGAGAGCTCCCGTGCTGTCGGCTGCCCTAGGCCCCCCATTCACAGCCGGGCACTCCGCATCGCGGCCCATCTAGAGAGGTGCATCCCCGACTGCGCCTGGCTCCGCACAAACCCGGCTATGCGTGGATCCGTGGCTGTGAGCAGGCCCCGTGTCCCCTGCTGTGAGCGGTCCCGTGTCCCCCTGCTGTGGCGGGTCCCGTGTCCCCTGCTGTGAGCGGGTCCCGTGTCCTCTGCTGTGAGCGGGTCCCGTGTCCCCTGCTGTGGCGGGTCCGTGTCCCCCTGCTGTGGCGGGTCCCGTGTCCCCTGCTGGAGCGGGTCCCGTGTCCCCTGCTGTGAGCGGGTCCCGTGTCCCCCTGCTGTGGCGGGTCCGTGTCCCCTGCTGTGAGCGGGTCCCGTGTCCCCCTGCTGTGAGCGGGTCCCGTGTCCCCCCTGCTGTGAGCAGGCCCGTGTCCCCTGCTGTGAGCGGGTCCCGTGTCCCCTGGCTGTGGCGGGTCCGTGTCCCCTGCTGTGAGCCGGGTCCCGTGTCCCCTGCTGTGGCGGGTCCCGTGTCCCCTGCTATGAGCGGGTCCCGTGTCCCCCTGCTGTGAGCAGGTCCCGTGTCCCCCTGGCTGTAGAGCAGGGTCCCGTGTCCCCCTGCTGTGAGTGGGTCCGTGGTCCCTGCTGTGAGCGGGTCCCGTGTCCCCTGCTGTGAGCGGGTCCCGTGTCCCCCTGCTGTGAGCAGGTCCCGTGTCCCCTGCTGTGAGCGGGTCCCAGTGTCCAATGGCTGCGGGGGTCCCGTGTCCCCTGCTGCGGCGGGTCCGTGTCCTCTGCTGTGAGCAAGTCCCGTGTCCCCCTGCTGTGAGCCGGTCCGTGTCCCCTGCTGTGAGTGGGTCCCGTGTCCCCTGCTGTGAGCGGGTCCGTGTCCCCTGGCTCTGCCCACTGTCGTTTCCTCATGCCTTTCCCTATTTTTCTAAAATTCATGTATTTTCCTTTCTGCTGGGCTTGGCCGCTGTCCTTGAGCCCTTTCTGGTTGTGAGGAAGACTCCGCTTTTATCCCACGTGATGCCGTAGCTCCTGCCCTCTGGGCAGCCCCGTATCTTCCCCACCAGAGGCCAAGGCGCCTTCGGGGCCCCCCCACTGCGCCCCCCCACCGTCTCTGTCTCTAGTCTCAGAATAGACGATGTAACAATTACTCATCTTCAATAAATCCTGATCTCACCCCATGTCTCATTTTTAAAAAATCTCTGACACCTTTGCTCTTTGATATAAATTTTAGAGCCATACTGTCAAGATTCAGAAAATTTTATAATGAAATAGCTCTCGGGATTTGATTGGGATTCATCGTGTCTGTGGATCGTCTTGTAGAAGACAGATGTCTCCGTGTTATTTTCTATGGATCCATCACTTCGTTTATCTCCTTTAATTTTACTACATTTTCATAAAGTATTATGAAATATACTTTATGAAATGTGCTTTATGAATATACAAATATGGCTTGCTTATTTTTATGAGATTTATATAAAGACATATACCTTATGCCCTTTTTTTTTCTTTTGGGTCACACCCGGCAATGCTCAGGGGTGACTCCTGGCTCTGCACTCAGGAATTACTCTTGGTGGTGCTCGGGGGGACCATATGGGATGCCGGGGATCGAACCCGGGCCGGTCATGTGCAAGGCATATGCCCTCCCTGCTAGACTATGGCTCCAGCCCCTATACTTTATGCTTTTTACTACAAATTAAAGCACGATCTTTCCCTCCTCTTTCTGGCTGCTACAGAATAAAATTTCTGCGCAGTACAAGTACAGCTGATTCTCTGTGGATGAGCCGACCAGCCACGCGTCGTCCTCCAAGTCATTTCTCATGGCTCTGGAGTTTTGAGCATCATCATATCATCTGTGAATAGATATTAATTTGTTCAATTCTTATTTTTCCTTTTTCTCTCTGGCTGCTGGAACTGTTCACTCATGTTGGCGGTGCTTGGCTCCACCGTGACACGGTGACCCCTTCCATCGCCACGCGGGGTTTCACAGGTGCACAGAGCACCTGAGGGCAGAACAGGCTGACACAGAGAATGCGCTGACAGGGAGTAAGAGCTCACCAGCGGCCAGCCTGGGATGGGCCACAGAACTGAGTCAGCCCAGGCTGGGACGGAGGGACCGGGCCGCACTGATGGTGGGTCGTGGTCGCTGGAGGCTGGTGTGGCATCACAAGACGGGCGCCTGAAGCTCCACTTGTACCACTGTTGTGAATCAAGGGGCCAAACTCAGCCCAGACGGACAGCGTGCAGAGGAGAGGCTGTCTTGGGGCGTCCTAAAGATGCCTCAAGCCATTTCTTGTTTTGAAAACGGTGAACAGGTGTGGATTTTTCTCCTATGTGTTCCAAAGCCCTGCATCTATTATGACATCTGGTTTGCCTCTCTAGGCACATGACGCCCGTCTCTATCACCACTCAGGTGCTTCTGGGGACCCTGACGGGGACCTGGCTCCTGCCCCCCACGTTTACGGCTCCGTTACATTTGCTGCCTGTGCCCTTGATTGCGAAACTGCTCCATCTCTGGTGAAAATGCAGGAAATAGCTTCATTGGCTGTTGTATCCCATGTCAGGCTGTTGGGCTACTGTATCAGACTGTTGTATCCCATGTCAGACTGTTGGGCTACTGTATCAGACTGTTGTATCCCATGTCAGACTGTTGGGCTACTGTATCAGACTGTTGTATCCCATGTCAGACTGTTGGGCTACTGTATCAGACTGTTGTATCCCATGTCAGACTGTTGGGCTACTGTATCAGACTGTTGTATCCCATGTCAGGCTGTTTGAGCTACTGTATCAGACTGTTGTGTCCCATGTCAGGCTGTTTGGGCTACTGTAGCCCATGTCAGGCCGTTTGGCCTATACACATATCTCCATCCACAGCGCTCAATCCTTTACATACAATATCATTTATATAGGTCAGATTATATGTAACTGGACGTCCTCTTTATATACTATTCATCGTTCATATACAACTCTACTCCAATTTTATTTGGGGGAGAACTCGAGGACACACAGAGGTTCTCGTGACTTGCTTATTCCTGGGTCTATGCTCAGGGACCCCTCAGCATTGCTCAGCAGCTGGGGCCAGGCCAGTAGCATTCAAGGCAGGTGCCCCCACTGTCCTGTCCCCAGCCACCACACTCTATCTCTCCTGCATAAGTTACCTTCCATCCACTATATCCTATATATTCTTCATATATCTTACAGAATATACTCCACCTTTGGTGTACTATTTATGTAATTTTCTGGTACAAATGTTCTTGATACATGATGCCATGGACCGTGCCCCTCATCCTTCATGGTCACAGATGAACTCCCACCTTCTGTGCTACCACAGCCTGTCTCCTACATGCATGTAGCTCCCATCTGTCCCCACACACGGACCCTGTAAACACACACCATCACTCTTCCACACTGTGCTAGGGGCCTGTGTCCATGCCAAGCTCTCTGTGAGCTCTGAGGAGCTGTGTCCACGCCATGTTCTGTCTCTGAGTTCTGGGGAGCTGTGTCCACACCATGTTCTGTCTGTGAGCTCTGGGAGCTGTGTCCACGCCATGTTCTGTCTGTGAGCTCTGGGGAGCTGTGTCCACGCCATGTTCTGTCTGTGAGCTCTGGGGAGCTGTGTCCACACCATGTTCTGTCTGTGAGCTCTGGGGAGCTGTGTCCACGCCCATGTTCTGTCTGTGAGCTCTGGGGAGCTGTGTCCACGCCATGTTCTGTCTGTGAGCTCTGGGGAGCTGTGTCCCACGCCATGTTCTGTCTGTGAGCTCTGAGGGAGCTGTGTCCACGCCATGTTCTGTCTGTGAGCTCTGGGGAGCTGTGTCCACGCCATGTTCTGTCTCTGAGCTCTGGGGCCTGTGTCCACGCCATGTTCTGTCTGTGAGCTCTAGGAGCTGTGTCCACTCCATGTTCTGTCTGTGAGCTCTGGGGAGCTGTGTCCACGCCATGTTCTGTCTGTGAGCTCTGGGGAGCTGTGTCCACTCCATGTTCTGTCTGTGAGCTCTGGGAGCTGTGTCCACGCCATGTTCTGTCTGTGAGCTCTGGGGAGCTGTGTCCACGCCATGTTCTGTCTGTGAGCTCTGGGGGCCTGAGTCCACGCCACGCTCTTTGCTTCCCGTGTCCACGCCATGCTCTGTCTCTGCTTGCTGTGTCCACACTTTGCCTTCACTGCTGCTGGGCTCGGGCCCCACAGAACAGGCTGTCTTCTCAGAGGGCATCACCTGTGTTTTTCATCTGATTCTTTGGATCGCAGTTACAGAGCCAGTCCAGTCACACCATGACACCCCTTCCCCACCAGTGCACGTTCCCCACAAATATCCCAGGTTCCTCCCCACCTGTCCCTGGGGCAGGCATTTCTCCCTCTCTCTCTCTCTCTCTCTCTCTCTCTCTCTCTCTCTCTCTCTCTCTCTCTCTCTCTCTCTCTCTCTCTCTCTGTCTCCCTCATCTTTTTTTCTCATCTGCTTTTAAAAGTTGCAATTTCTCATGTGAGTTTTCTGAGTCTACATATAACCATGGCCTCTGTACCCATGTGTAGCTTCTGTGTAAGTCTGCATCTTCCGGGCGTCAAGCCCCGGTCCTGGACAGTCCTTGGCAGATGACCCACTACTGCACGTGCTGTGGCCAGGCTCTCGGGCGAGCATGTGGGCTCGGCGCCATCTGGGTCCTAAAAACGCCCCATGGGGGCGGAGCGATAGTCCAGCGGGTAGGGCGTTTGCCTTGCGCGCAGCCGGCCTAATGCCGACCGGGTTCGATCCCGGCATCCCATATGGTCCCCAGCACTGCCAGGAGTAATTCCTGAGTGCAAAGCCAGGAAGTAACCCCTGAGCGTCGCCGGGTGTGACCCAAAAAAAAGCAAAAAAAAAAAAAAAAAGCCCCATGAGGTGTGTTTGTTTGGCTTTGGGCCTTTTTTTTTTGTTTTGTTAGTGGGGAGGACTTTCACTTTGGGAAATGATTTATCTGCATAAATATGAGGGTCCCAGACTTTCTCTTAGAATCCTGCCTTTCTGCCCCAGCTCGAATCTCCCCTTCTCCCTCAGCGCTGTCCCGTCTTTTCCTTCCCGCTGCACCATCTTTCCTTCTTTCCTTCCTTCCCTTCCTTCCGGGTCCCTGTCCTGGGCTCTCTACCGGAAGTGTCTGTGGGGTTGTGCAGACCTGCAGGCTTGGTTCTGTCGGCCCAGCCCTCCCCCTCCGCTCCGGTTCCCTCCACTCAGCCTGTCCTACTCCCGCTGACCGCACTGGGGCTGGTCTCCTGCCTCTCACACCTTCTCTTCTAGTCAATCTGCCACCAACTCAGCAACGTGCCATCTCCATATGGACTGTTCTCACGAGTGTGTGTGTGTGTGTGTGTGTGTGTGTGTGTGTGTGTGTGTAACTTAGCGGCTAATTCTTCATCAATAGCCAAGTACTTATTCTTACTCTTGGGCAAGTTGGCTGGAGACATAAAGCCCAGCCTCCACTATCTCTGGCAACATTCTGCCAGTTCTCATGGTGGACCTCTCCACTAATTCCGCCTGACCCTCACTCCCATTCCTGTACTTGGGGCCTGATATCGTTTATTGCTTTGGAACATTATCAGGTATTTTTTCTTCAATGATTGCTTCTCCTCCCCCCTTTCTTTTCTCTCCTTCTGGGAGGTATTAATTAGACTTTCTCTTGTGAATGCCAACATTCTTAATCCCGTTTCTTCATTTTTGGCCTCTTCTCCCTCCTGAATGTTCGGAATTTCCTCACATCTATTTTCCAATTTATGGATCCCCTTTTCAACTGTATCTAATCTTCTCCTTCTACCAGTCCTGAAGTTTTTATGCCAACAATTAAATTTTTATCTCATGAAGATCTGCTTGGTTCTTCTTCGAGCTGCAGGTTCGTTTTAATCAGGTCCCACCTGCCACTCCCCTGGATTTTAATCTTGTACTTTATTTCACAAAATCTGCTTTGCTCTTTGTCTTCTGCGGCTGACCCTGAGGAGCTGATGTACTCGAGCTCTTGATGCTCTGCCTCTGTTGGCGCACGAGCCTGCCAGGGCTGACCCAGGGCTCCGCCCCTGCTGGTGCCTGTGCCCGCCAGGGACATGACTGGTGATCAGAACCGCCACTCTAGTCTGCATGATCTTAATCTACAGGCACTCTTGGGGCCCCAGATGATGAGGCTTTTCTCAAGAAGCCCCGTTTGTTTCAGCAGCCAACGAGCAGCAACCCAGGGCCAACCCCTCCCCAACTGCCCCCAGCCCAGCCTGTTGGCTGGCAGCTGAAATGTGCCCTCCGGGTTCCAATCTGCTCGCATTCAAAGCAGGAGGGACGCTGAGGTTTTTCCTCCAACCTCCACATCAGATGCTACAGCAGATTTACGGGAACAGCAGGGCGGACCCAGAGCGCCCAGAGGCAGGAGGCTCCCTGGCAGTTTGGTCACAGCCCTGGAGGGAAGGGCCCGGGGGGGTCAGCCGAGATGGGTGTCAGTCTCAGGGCGGCCTGACCCCAAGAGAAGACGATGAGCATCATAAGGGTGTGAACTCAAGGCACAGGGACCCCAACCACCCTGCGCCCCCTTTACTGATGTACATTGAAGCGTACTGAATCACAACCTCTCCTGGACTTGAGACCTCGCCTCTGTGAATCACATTAGATTTGCATAAAGTGAAAGTTGGGAGGGCACAAGAGAGGTAGTACAGCAGGCAGGACGCCTGCCCGGCCCACACCCCATATGGTTCCCTGAGCCCTTCTTGGAATCATTCCTGAGCACAAAACCAGGAGTAAGTCCTGAGCAACGCAGGGTGTGGCCCTGCAGAAACCACGCGGAACATTCAGCTGTGATCCATGTGTCTGAGATCTGGGGTGCAGAGTGGCACACATGAGGGGGAGCGGACAACGAGTGGACGCTGTGGGTGGACGAAGAAGTGGTCACATCCATGCGCTTAGCAGTGTGTCTCCAAGTGTCAGGTTAGGAATGCCCCAAAGTTTTAGTTTCTACCCAGACACGGTCACAGGATGTCACCTGGGCGGGTACAGGTGAACGTGATCTTGATGAGCAATAGACATAGGTGCTGTCAGAGCCTGATGACCAGGTGGAGGAAATACTGTTCTGTCTTTTCCCACAAAGGTCAGTCTCAGCCAAAAGATATTCCTGATCATTTAGGTGTAGAAAGCCGAGCCAGAGTGATGGGTATGGAAAGAGCGCATCCATAAAACCACTTTAGCGGCCGAATCAAGCATCTGCAGCTCTGGGTGTGAGATTAGGGCCAGGGGCAAGGTGGGCAGCTGGCCTAAACGGCCCACGGCTCATGTTTCCTTTCTCACCTCCCGCAGAGGCTGGCACTTTCCCCGCCAGCTCCCTGCCTTTTCGTCTGAAGGGCTGAGTCTGTTTTTATTGGTCCGTTTCTGATGAGGGTCCCGGTTTTCTTGCCTATTACAGCCTCTGCCATTCCAGAGCTGCCCGGGGTGGGGGTCTCCCCAAGACCCTCACCCCTGCAGCCTCATTGTCCTTCTGCTGCTGCCAAAGACAGATTTCAAATCCTAAGCTTAGGACGAGGCCAGGCTCCTGGAAATATAATGGGATGAAGGCAGGTGTGTGTGGAAGCATCGGGAAAGATTTATCAGTTCAACAAGGATGCGGTCAGCGCCAGCTGGGGCCGGCAGCAGTGACCCAAGGACGAAAGCTCAAGACAGCCTGAGTCAGCGGCCTCCTGGCCCTGGGCTGGAAAGGGGTGAGGGGCAGCAGGTCACTGACCCCACCGGGCACTGGGAGCGTCTGCGTCACCCCATACTTTCCATATCACCTGATTCATTATTGTGCCCTGGGTATGGCGCGACACGTAATATAAAAGCAATAATTAAACCATAAAACACTCTCCAAAACTGCTGCTTTGGTCTGTCTGCGCCACCTGCGGCGGGAGGTGGTGGACAGGGCAGCAGCTGTCCTCTCTCCCCTCCTGCCCCCACGTGGCCTCACCCACACTTCAGCTGCCCAACACCCCTTGTTGGCCACTGTCTTCTTCCGGGCAGACCCAGCCCTCACCCCGCTGACATCCTCCCTCCAGACGTAGTCCCTGACTCAGACGCCCACTGTCCTGCTCGAGGCCACACCTGTGCTGACCCTCCACCTCCACTTCCGGCCAGGGCTCACTGACCCCCTTTTTCCCTCCACCCCCGGCCAGCCTTCACGTGGTCCTGCTGTCCCACCTCTTGTCTCCAGATGCACCAGCCAGCCCTGTCTCATGCCTTCTGGTGCCTTCATGCTATTTAATGGAGTAAAAAAGTGGAATGTTCGGTTTTCTCCAAACCAACAAACTCATTTTCGCTGTTTAAAAAGTGGCCCGAGAGAGCGCCCGAGCTCCATCCTGCCCAGTGAGCGTCCCCCTTCTTCCCGGACCGGCCCCTCATCCAGGACGGCCCCGCTAGCCCCAGCCCCACTCCCGTGGGGAGGCTCCTTCAGATCCTCACATGCACCCCAGCGCGGCTAAGGGATGAATCTCCCTCCCCGGGCTGGGCAGGTCACCAGCTAATCAGTGTCCCTCAGCCCGGCGGTTTCACACCTCCCTGCCACCTCCGCACTGGGCCGGCCACCTGCAGCCTCTCATCCTGCCCCAGCCCCTGTCCCCATGCCAGCTTTGCCTCTCCCTCTCAGACTGGACTCAGGGCACAGTCAGCCCGCCGCAGCTACAGGCGTACGGGGGGAGGTGCCCAGTGGGCAGTGTGTGGTCGCCCACCGATTGGGACTTCAGCAGGACGCCCAGTCCTGCTTTGAACTCTGCACTGCGCCGCGCGCTCTGAGGGAGCAGCTGCGGTCTCTGCAGACCTGTGTGGTTTATCTTGCGGCCAGGCCCTGCTACGGGTCTAATCCTCTGTGGCTGGCCAGTTCGTGCTGCTGACCCCAAGGCGGGAAGCTGGGAGTCCCGGGGCAGCAATCCACAAGCCTGTTTATTTAACAGTTAGGGCCAACGCATTTCCCTGGGTCTTGGCTGTAACACTTAAGCCAATATTTGCGTCTTCGGGATTCTATTTGTATGGTAATTTAAAAACGGGGTCTGGACTCCAGGCCGGCCCTCCTCCCGAGTTGCGAAGCACATTCGTTTTCGAGACAGCAAAAATAATGCCATAATTAAGTATTACCATTTCTCTTAAAATAAAATCTGGTAACTCCGAACAAAATGGGATTTTCAAAACATGATGTAGGTTTTCCCACAAACTGCACTCTCGGGAAATTCCTGATTCTGAATGTGTAGAGAGACCACGAGTTTAATCTCCACAATGTAAGAAAAATTGATTTGTTAAATTACAATAATTTCCTTGCATTGAAGATCATGACTATTTCCTGCAGTGCTGACCCCCAGGGCCGCACATACGTCTGTGGAGCGAAGCCTGTGGGGGCCAATGTTGAGGCTTCATACCCCAGGAGCCCCCTCTGTGGCTCCACTGGAAGCCTTCGCTCGTGTTTAGGGAGCCGGGCGGGTGGCCCCAGCCCCTGGCCCTTTCGTCTCAAAATCTCGTTCTCGGGGTAAGTGGAAATCAAGACCGCCCTGTGAAAAGAGCTTGGGCGCCAGCGCAGGACTCTGGCAGGCTGGGCCCAGGCGCTGGAGGGGGGGGGGGGCCGGTGTCACCCCACCTCCACCGGGGCGGCCAATAGCCCCAACCAAAGCTCAAGGGCCCCCCTTGTGGGCACTCCCCAGAACAGCCCACCGAGTGGCGTGTCCCCCATGCTGGGGCAGCTCCCCAAACCCCACACTTCAAGTCAAATGCACCAGTGGTGATCGCCAGCCTCCAGCCCCTTCGAAGCTGCAATATTTCTGCGGGCTCAAGGGCTCCTGGGCCCTCTGGGAGGACCGGGGAGGCCAGCGTGCAGCTCCAGAGATGAGCCGGGACCCTCCTCAGAGGCTGCGCAGTACCACAGCCGCCTCCCTCCTCGCAGGCGTCGCCGAGCCAGCAGCATGGCACTAAATTCCTGCTCTGCAGAACAATGAGGTGGCGTCGCCTGCTAGGAAGGCGAGAGAAGGATCCGGCAGGAAGGAAGGTTCTGGAAGTGTGTTCTCTCTGTGTAGACGGGCGACGTGTGCGCCTCGCTCTGGGGAGCGGCAAGTGTCTGGTGAGACGCGGACACGTCATGAGCCCCTGAGGGCTGGTGCTTGTCCCGTAGCCCCATGGGCCCCCTCCCCCCCGCCCACAGCCCCTTTGAGAGCTGCTCAGATCTAAATCTGCCTGAGTTTCCAGAGGCGCTGAGAGCTAAGGCAATATGCTGGGAGCTGGCGCTGGCCCAGGCCTTGTTTCAAGACCCCAGAACATCTGGGGTCCCCAGAACTCCCCATCAATCACCCTAAGGCCTGGGGCCTCGGCTGGAATCCTCCCGGCCGCGTGGCAGCTCCTCCCCCTTCCATGCGGAGCAGAGGCGGAACATTCCTCAGTGTGCAAACAAGGAAACTTGGCCTTGGAGGCGGCCTGGTGGGCCAGACAGCGTCTTCCCCGGCCCCCAAGCGGCCCCTCCGCGCGAAACGCTGGGTGGAGGCCGAGGCGAGGGCCTGTGCGCCGCCCTCCTCCAGTTTCCAGTTGGGAAACCTAGACCAGACCCTCCAGCTCTGCGGGGGCACGCGGACCCCCTGCGCGAGCTCGGGCTTCTCGCAGGAGTGGGCGGGGCAGCTCTGTGACGGGCGCCTCAATTCCACCCCCAGCACCCCGTAGCCTGACTCTGACCCTGGCGCGCAGCCCCAGAAAGCGGCTCGGGTGGGGTAGCCCTTGTCCTATCCATAGTCCTTGGTGCGACAGTCCCCAGGGGTGTGCGGCGGCCCGATCTGTTAGGACCCCCCAGGAGACAGGCGGGGGCTGCCGAGCAGCTGGGGGCGTCTGGGCCTTTGGCTTCACCTTGGTTTTCGTCGCCCTGCGGCTTGCCAGGAGGACTCGAGGAGAAGCCCCATTATGTGCCCCGACCTCGCTGGAGGTGTCTACACCAGTGTGCCCTAGGGTCTACACTAGGGGCAGCCCTCACAGCAGGGGCCGTTTCATGGGCGGGGCTGGCACCAACAGTCTCACCCAAACATGTCCACAGGTCCCAGGGCGCGCGTTCCAATGAACAACCACGAGCTGAGGACTTTGCAATAAGCCATGAGGGCGGTGGCAGGTTTTTTCCCCAAGTAAGAAAAGTCTTCTGCTCATCTAAATCCAATTCCCGATACATGCATGGGGCATGGGCGCGGGTTCCTGGGGAAAGTGCAGGGTGCTGGAGGTCGAGGGACCCCAAACACCAGCGGCTTCACGGAGCCATGGGAAGCCTGTGGTGGGGGCGAAGGGCCACTCCAGGCCACAGAGCCCCTGAGACACAGGAGCCCGCCGGCATCCCGCCAGCTGCAGGGTCCCTGTGGACAGCAGAGCTAGACACCCAATGCTGGGCTCTGGCCACTCACCGGGACCCCAGCCACCCGTCACCTGGCTGGGATCAGCCTGGAACCCTGGACTCCCCCTTCTCGTCCTCTCCCACCTTCAGCCAGATTCTCCGGGATCCAGCAGCAGCGAGTCTGGCCCTTCCCTGCGTCCACACTAGGCCTGGCCCTACAGGGCAGTGGGCGCAGAAAACAAAAATGCCGGCAAGCGCCGCCTGCTTCACTGGCCTGACAGCAGCGGGTCACTCTCTCGCACGGCGCATCACTCGCCCACACTCTCCACGGGAGTGTCCAGCCAGCTCCGGCCCGCTGTGGGCTGAGTGTGTGTGCGTTTTAGCACCCTCTCCACGGGAGCCAGCACAAGGCCCAGGGCTCAGAACAAGCCAATTAGGAGGAGAAAGAACAAAATTGCAGCTTTGCTTTTGGCGGCTGGAAGAAAAGTTTCCAAGAGCTCCAGACTCCAGCCTCTGCTACAGAGACTTCTGCACCTCCCTCGCCGTCCTTCAAGTGGGGTCAGGAGGGTCTCTGAAGCCCCTTTTCTCATCTGCGGAGAGAGAGCCAGAGACAGGTCATCAGGCACGTCCAGGCAGCCAGCCAAGCGCATCAGCGGCACCAGGCCGACCCAAGCTGGACCCGGTGGGCCGGGGACCGGGGCAACTGCAGGCTCTCGGTCCAGAGAACATTCTGGAACCAAAGTGTGAGAAGGCTGCACCGCCCTGTGGCTATCTCAAAGGTCCCTGGGGTTTAATCAGGTTTGTTTAAAACGGTTTAGACGTGACTTTTTATGGGAAGGCATCCTTGGCCCTATTTCACATGTGAACTGAATATAGGCGTGGTCTGGGGACCCGCCACTGCCCCAAGCCTCAGTGTCTTCATGTGCAGCGGGAGCCCACAGAGCCTCGCCCTGGACAGAGCAACTGGGCAGAGGAACAAGTGCCTCTCGGGGTGACCCCGAGCCACAGAGGCCCATCTGCGGCTGAGCCCCAACGCCCTCGGCCAACACTTCCCACCTGTGAAGGTGGGACCACCACACCCTTCCCCAAGGCCTGGGCCCTTCCCGGCAGGCTCCAGACAAGAGGCGGACAGCGGCTGCCCACTAGCCGTCCCTGGTAGTTTTGAGTGGATGGTAATGCACCAGGCTGGACAGGGTCCTATCCCAGACCCCAGGAGGCTGCTCTGAGCCATCGGGTGCTCTGGATTTAATTCTGCAGGTAATTTGAACGATGCTATCAATTTCAAATGTCCCTGCTCTTATGAGTGCAAAAGCAGCATAATTTTTAATTAGTGGGTAAGCAGTAAATAATGGCTGGCAGTGGCGGTGACAGTACTGGTAATTAAAAATCCATGTTGATAAAATCAATTTGGCCCATGCATTTAACTCTGTCCAGTGGGTCCCTCTGAAAAGTTGTGTGCCTCAGCACGTCACCATCTGCTCTCGGCGCCTGTTTCTTGTGACTTCTAGGGGAGAGCAGTGGGGAAGGCCGAAGCTCCACGGCTGCTCACCGAGGTCAGTGGCCGGGCGGCGCCACTCTGCAGCCCGGACGCGGATGTGGCTGCGAGTGACAAGAAGCCCAGAGGCTCAACTGCATTCGCCGCCCTGGCCCCCGCTTCATGAGTCCTAATTTCCACGAACCACCAAGGCCCTCAGCACACGGCCAGAGGCACCGCTCAGCTCTGCCTTCACGGAGGGAGGCGGCCCTTGATCCCCAACATTCAAGCAACCGGAAGAATCGGATCGACCCGACGGTGCCCCCAAACCCGGCGTGGACCACTCCAGAGATGGCGGCCTGGTGCCTGCCTGCGCCCACGCCGGGCTCAGACCTCCCCGGGGCTTCACGTCGCTCCCTCTGGCTTCTCTTTCTCGGGCTCCTGGCCTGAAGACAGGCAGGTGGGAACCGAGCTTCTGCTGACCGGCTCAAACCAGATCTCCAGGGCCTAGAGCCAGCACACAGGAAGGTGCCAACTGGGCCGTCCCGGGGCCCACACAATTCCCAGCACCGCCAGGGTAGTCTCCCCCAAACCTGCGAAATAACAGATAAAGAAAACGGGACCCCAGTTGCAGGCGGCTGCAAGATGCGGGAGGGGCGTGGTGGGGGCACCGCTTTGATTTTGCCAATGGCAGCTGTGAGCCCGCCTTGCCACCAGGGCTGGGCAGTCACATGGGTCCAGCCCCGGGCACGTGGTGCCCTGCAGACCCCCCCACCCCACCCCACGGTGCCGGCGCCTCACAGCAGCTGCGTCGGGCAGGTTCACGTGAGACCCCCAGCCTCAGAGAGAGTGAGGTGCCCTGGGCTTAGGACCTCGTAGTGTGGGGGGCCTCCCAGACCTTCAAGGAACACTTTCTGACAGACTTGGGAAGAGGCAGGCGTGTCCTGCTCCCTCAGCCCAGGCCCAGCCACCAGCACGTGTGTGACTCCCGCTCCCTGAG